>OV884012.1:34252928-34831019 GCA_930367205.1 Acanthosoma haemorrhoidale
CCCCGGTTCACACTCGCCTTTGGGATACGGACAGTTATCACCTACCCTTAGATACCGAGTGTGAATTCGTGGTCATTCCAAGACCACATAAACTACCTATATACCTATCCTTTTCCTCTTCTCCTGAACATAGTGCACTGCCGGGGCACACCTTTGAAGATCTTATGGAGTCAGATCAAAACGAATTAAGCTGCCCACCGACTAGGCCGGCAGCCAGGGTGAAAGACCATAGGTCCACCCCCCTTATCTATTTCTAGGCGCTCGCTGGACAGTGGCTAGAAGTTGTAGTGACCCTAGCCCGTGCCGGGCGTCTCCTCCCCACTTTGGGGATAGTCGACATTTAACCCGAGAATTATCTCATTAGATGAGTAGGTATAACCAAATATATAATTACGTTGTTGTATCCAGTATAACTGCCCTGGTTTTACTTCCTCTGCCAGTAGGTTTCTATGGAAATGGCAATCTATGGGGATAGCTCTAGTGAGTTTCAGTGTTTTTTTGTAATCAGGGGTAGTTTTTATGTGTTGAATAAAAAAGATTACTAATATTATTTATTTCTTATTAATGTACAATTTACTCTTCTCATCTAATATATTAAATCGATACACCTTCATAAGTATGCATAATGCTATATAATATTCAACTTGGACGATTGATCAAGTTGATCATATTGCAGTCGACCGATAACCCATTTCACTATCACTGCTATATTGCCTATTCAGTTCTCCTTAGATTGTTCGGTCACTGTCAATTGGTGATGAGGTAGAGTGGAGAGGGTGGTGGTTTCGTGCCAGTGACTTGCTTTGATTGAACTGTAGGCTAAATTGGATTCTACACCTCCTAGGCAGAACACAGACAATCCTAATATTTCACAGGCATTTCGACAATGTGTGCTTTAAGGGATGCTTTGTAACTATCCGATAGGTCGTGAGTAGGGAAATCGGAAGTAGAATACCTTAAAATACGCACCGTAGAAAAGACAATTTTAGTATGGAATATTTTCTCCATGCCTCTAATATTTTCTTGTTACCAGTGGCTATGTTGTCAGTGTCATTTTGTACACTCCTGACTTACTTCGCCTTCATTACTCTAAGTTTCGTTTTAATGCTCCAAAATTGTATGATCTTTTCTTTATAGCTATCTCCTAATCATTTGCCTAACACTGCCCAAGAGCTTCGGTTAGCTTATTTTACTATAGGCTTAACATGATTTTTTTCCCTTGCGTAAGCTTACCTTAACGTGTTTTCTCATCTAGTTTTTCCCAATACACGTTCTAGTTCCACAATTTGGCTCCTATTTGTACAACAAGAAAACCCCGCACGAAGAAACCTCATTGTGGTATGGTTGAATGCAGCGCCGTTTAAAATCCTCGTTTAGTTCACCTAGTTCGTTGTTGGGTGACTAATACGCTTTCCTCAATTTACAAGAGCTTCTTCTACTTAATATTAGATAGAGTTGACTTCGATCCCTACGTAACTTGGCCACCCTCACTATCTATTGTCTGTTAGTGTCATAAATATTTATAAAATACAACTCGACATTTGACCTTGGATCAGGACCTCACAAGTTTTATCTGAATTATTTCAATACTTTCAAAGAGCTGAAATTTTATCTATAATTATTATTATTTTTATATAGACAATATTAGACAAACTAAAGGCGTAGAAAAAAGGAAACGCCGTCCGAGTTCAATACCCTCTTCTCTTTCTTAAGTCCTAATTAAATAGTTGTAAAAAAAACGTTATTTCTTATTAGCAATTATAAAGCGAAAATTGGGTAGCAAATTTAGTGAATGGCAATAAAATAACCTAATAAAGCCGAATTGAACTTCATCAAATTTAGTTATTTATATTGTTGGTCTTTAAAAGATCACTTTTTAGAATATTGTAGAAATTCTTTTTGCTTTTCCATGTGTTACTTTGCTTTAATCACAGGAGAAACTTAAAACTTTGAATCTTAAAAAGCTTCTGAGCTGTGAGTTGAGAAATCTAAGAATTTCAGCCGATTTTTTTTGTGCCTTACTTTTCGCTGTTTTTTTTTTAAAAAGCTATTTAGCATATTTCATTGCGTGTTAGGTATACTTGAACACATATTAGATTGCTTGTTAGGTATACTTAAACACAAATTTGATTGCGTGTTAGGTATACTTGAAATATAGGTATAATATTAAATATTATCAGCACTATCGTAGAACATAGACATATGAGAGGCGATCTTAACGAAGTAGGACCTTGGCCGATGGGAGGTATTCCTGCCACTGTATTTAACAATTGCTTTACCCTGTTCAGAGTGGAAACTTTATCAATGGACTAAGAATAGTGATATAATATGTAATATAATATAATAGTGATATAATATATAATATAATATAATAGTGAGATAATAAGAGTGAGTACAGTAAATATTTGAGGTTAGTGCAGCTGTCAGTGACATTAGCCACACTAATCCAGGGGCTGGACTGAGGCCTGTTTTTTCCACCGGACTTAGGCAGGTGTTAATCCTCCACTCTCCCTCCAACAGAGCTCATCTGCTTTTATATTTCAACATTTATCGTTTAGAATCTTCCTCGACACAACCGTCAACCGCATTCGTGAATACCAGTTCACCTGTTTAATGATTTTAAGAATTTTATCTAGGAAATAAAAATTAATATACATAATAATAATGCAAGAAAACTTGAACG
Organism: Acanthosoma haemorrhoidale; assembly: GCA_930367205.1. Taxonomy (NCBI): domain Eukaryota; kingdom Metazoa; phylum Arthropoda; class Insecta; order Hemiptera; family Acanthosomatidae; genus Acanthosoma; species Acanthosoma haemorrhoidale. The sequence goes on from OV884012.1 coordinate 34,255,612, forward strand.
AGTTAAGAGATTAGAATCGATTAAAATTTTCATTCATTGCTAGTACAAGTCACATTACTATCAAAACTACGGAGTTAACAAAACAATATACGACGGTGATTTAAATATTTTTTTTATCATAAACAACTTTATTATGATAAAATTACAACCTGCCTTAATACTTAATAGGCAATAAGTAATTGAGATAAATTTTCTCATTCATACCATATTTACAATTCATCCTTCACTCGCTCATTCATACAATATTTACAAACAGCCCAGGGGCCTCCCAAGTCCACATGCATGCGAAAGAGGAAGTGAAGTCTTGGGAAGTCGCCCATGCTCCTCCGTCAGCCACGTCGCCGGATATGAGCCAGTGGAGGCTGACGAAGAGCGCGAGAGCCACATACGCTCAGGACATGATTGAAGAAACTGGCCGTTGCCACGACGCATGTCATGAGGCCACTGCCGTTTCAGCCTCCGAGGAGGATTATAGGGATGAGTGGAGCAGTGCAATGACTGTGCAACGGGATTAGGGTGGTTGGATAGGTTACTATAGAATTTCATGAACTTGGAAGGGATGAGTTCAAGAATGTAGATTTAAATATAAACTGACATTTTTATTAAATCCCTTCCCTAACACGCCGGCCTTCGATCCCCCACTCCACCATCCAGCTTGGAACTGCTAGCTGAGTAAAAATAGCAAAATTACCGTTTATCGTAAAAGACGATAGAAAGCTTTCCTTAAGTGATATTGAAATAGACGAGCATATTAGTCATTGATTTCATCTTACCGATCGTTTTCCAATTACGGACCGATAAACTGATAGTCAAAATTATATAAATAGAACATAGGGTAACGAATCAGAGGACCAAGTGCATTTGTACAATATAGTCAGATCAACATGGACCGTGTTGGAAAATACTGAATAGGACCTTACTGAACAACCAGGCTGAAAAAATAATAAAACTTGAGAGTATAGTAAATGGAAATGCGAGTAATAATGCATGTGCTGCATACTAACTGACTAACTGATGAAGTTCGCGACTGTTAAAAATACTGACAGAGACATTGTCTAAAGTAAAACACCTACATCGGAACAGTCACAATCTCAGGGCCAAGCAGGATTGTCTAACGCTAAGACCGTACGAAACACGTACCAATGCATACCGACTAAGGCAAAGTGGCAGCGATTCAAACTGATTGGACCGAAATTAACGCAACTAGTGACGGGTCAAGAGTTTCTCCTAAGCTGATTATTAACAGTTGTAATAACTAACAAATTTTTGAATTAGTAACTGAACCTTTACTTGGTAAGCGGCTTCGCATGTGTTCAACTCCACAGGATGGAGTTCAGTATTCTAATGCGTTTCTTTCCCTATTTTTGACCTCGTCTGATCAATTCAGTAGAATTTTTAAAATCGCTTGACAGCACTAAATTTTTGCACGAGTGAATGATCTATGCTGGTGTTGGACACTGAAAATTCCGTTTTCGTTTTTTTTCATCCCCAATGAAATGTGCATCTAATTGATTTCGCATCCTCATACATGAGGCACCTTCTTCGTGATTTGCTGTCAACGCGTGGTCGTTGACAAACTGTGTATTATACAAGTATTTCTCTTATTATTATTACATATTGCACGTTCATTTCGTATAGTTTCAAGGCGCCAGAGATAATTTACTCTAAAACTAAAATATCCACTTTTTTATTTATGTGTAGAAAAATCGAAACAAAACACCTACTAATAAATGGTAAAAAGGGTTAAATTCTTTTACGCTGCTTGTAGTATTAGGTTGGCACAAGGAAAACCTACATGTCGAATAGTAGAGGAGAGGGAAATCAATCTTTTCTAATGGAGAAACTATCCTTTAGGACCTTGCTTTTGCTTATTTTTATTTTCGCTTCAGTGTAGAGACCACTAATGTCATGGATATATGCGCCCACACACCCCTCAGCATCACATAAACTTTATCAAGTGGTACCGTATCCTTGGTTTTTGATACAGGAACCTAAGAATCCACCGTAAGAACCTTACGCGCTTATGGTATTTTATCATTGAATTCTTACTGTAGCCTTCCATTTGATTCTCTCCCATGAAACCTGTTCAAGCTGCTAATGACCGTAATCCCGCTGTAGTTAGTGCAAATATGTGTACGACCTTTTTTGAAAACTGGGATTATGTCCTTCCCATCAACCAATCACTGTTCGTTGTTGCATACGCATTACTCAGCTAATCGTTTTTGAAGTTATTGTGGCCTGTATTTAATCAATTCAAAAGGTATAGTTCATTTTTTATTGTTGTTTCTAATTCTTCAACAGAAATGATGACAACATATGCAGGTTACTCGCTTCTATTTGAACTTCACTTACTAGATAGAAAAAATATTCTGACCATTGTTTTCCTAGATGAGGTTTTACATTTGTGTTTTTTGGGTTTTTAATGGATTTAGTTGATTTTGGATGCATCGTTCAATGTATTCACTATTTATTTTTCTACAAGTTAGTAATAAGATACAGATGGAAGGTGAAAATTGAGGAAAGATAACATCGACAGAGTACATTGGCAGCATATAAACTAACACAGCCATTAGCTGGACCAGTAATAGTTGTGACGAAAGCCTATGGGCGTAGGAGGAAATGTAGCGGAAGGCACATCGCATTTACACAGGACCACGTGATGTTTCACTTGGATTAGTTACGGGCTAGAGCGGCTAGCAACAGCACTCAAATGTTGTAGCGCTCGAGCGCACAGCAGTGATGTAGCCGACGTCTGTCCAACTATATCAATCAGCATTATCTACATTCCCCAGGCTACTGTAGCCCTTCCACTGCCCTGCAAATCTTTGTCAAAGGCCTACGGTGCAGTCTGTGAAACCTGTTCTTAGTATTTACCTTCGTGTCATTTTGTAATTTTTATTGTCAAGGTACATAGGTTGATTTGGGTAATTACCGAAGCCGAAGAGAAAAATTTTACTTTCAACAATAATTTGTCTCTCTACCTTTTTGTTATAGTACGGTGATTGTAAAGATGAACCGGTTTATTTGAAGTTTCAGACGTATATTTAATATCTTTGGGTTAAGCTGTATATTTAAGCTATAGGCAATGGGGTCTTAGTTGGAAAAGGTGACTTCTATATCCTAGGCATAGTATTTTGTAGTCTTCTTATTTTTATTATACCAATTATATTTTTTTTACTTTAGGATCAATTTAGTTTATTACAGATTTTGATATCTAGTGCTATTGTAAGTGCCAAGTAGTGTTTTGAAGCTTCAAGTTGACAACGTAAAGTAGTACGATCGTATAAGAAAAAAATAATTTGGCTGGTGAATATTATTCGTACAACAACATATTTCTCAATTAAAATGCAAAATATATAATAATAAACTAATCAGTCAAAAACTCTAGAACGTACGATAATTGATGTATTAATGAAATAAATGAAAACCACTGTATAATAATACAACCAATTTGGTCGAATAACGTTAAGTTAGCATTTAGTTATCTTTGAATTACCAATGATCGTCACATTGTTTGGACTGTATGTATAAATATCTTAAAAGTTAAAAATCTGATTTTTTCACTACTATTGACAAAAAATATGAGCAAAGAAGGGAGCACACAGGCCTTTTTAAGTTAAAATGAACATCGTGCAATCGTACACCTAGGCCTAGAAGCCGACTTGACCCAAGACCATCTATACAAATGCATTAGGTTACCTTTATTTAAAGATAAAGGCAAGTAAAAGAGAGAACTTGACTAACAGTTTATGTTTCCTATTTTGTCCTGATGCAGATGTCAATTAAACAGAGATGTGAAATAAGAGTGGAGTGGGGTGACAGATGAATGTATATATGTCGCTTGGGTCTTATGCCTTTCCGATCTCAAGTCTTGTTTTGCTCGCATTTATCGCCCGTACTTGTCTCGTCAAGATGAGCACACTGACCGACGGCCACCACTTGCTTCAAGCATATAGTAATAATATATCCTACGTCCTAGGTAAATCAAATTATTGCTGCAGTTTCTTGTACTGAATCAATTATTAATTATCAATTACATTTCTGTTTATTTACAATTAATTTTCTTTGAGACTAATAAATTTCTTGATTATATTACATTTATGGCTTATTTTCATTGCTCAAAATCCAGATAACCTTCCATAATTCTACATGCGATTCCTTTATGAGATGAAATTGGAGGTAGAGTGCTGTATATATACCCTGCTAACTTGGTGTTAAGTTAAATGCGTTTATTTTGGTACACATCTAAGTAAATGCCTGATGCTGAGCATGATAAATAATCAACTTCCATGCTATCATTTATTGTTCTTAGTTATCCCATTACTTCTTTTCAATAACGTAAAGTTATTCTACTGAATTCGGGATAGATTTATTATTAACTAAAACCAAACAACCTTCAGATATCGGCAACATTTCAAAAAAAAATTTGCAAGATTCATTATATTATAGTTTTATATTTTAACTTATACCTTATTATTAGTATTATAACTTATACCTTATTATTAGTATTATAACTTATAATACCCTGATTGAGTTAGTAAGTGTGAGGTATTCAATTGCCTTGAATGAACATTTTCGAACAAAAACTGTCTTGTTCAATTTTAATTTAGCTTATATTGCATATATATTATATGGATGTATGATGTATGATATTGATTGTATGTATGTATAATTTTCATCGCAGGATTATTCCCAGTTCTCGAGTACTAGTAACAGCCTTAGCTGACTGGATACTGCTCAATAAAGCGCAGTAATATTTACCGTAGATATATAACTTAGCATAAGGGCCTCTTGTGCGAGATACATAATATATTTACAGGGCGGATGTAATTTATCAAGGTCCTGCCGGTAGAAATAAATCACCCTTATTTTTATATAAAGTGAATAAACATAATTCCCGCCGCAGAGAGCTGGGAGGAGTTAAACTTAGAGATTTCCCGAGGGTCCCGTTGCTGCGGGCATTGCTCACGGCCGCCAGCCAGCCTCCACTCCAGGCAAATCCCTGCCTCCTCAGTCCTAATCCCATCCCTTAGTCCTTCTGTCTTCCTTACGTCCTATCTTGGCTACTTCCTCTGTACCGTTCAACGGCTGTCTTGTATAGTAGCCCGACAACCCTTGTTGGTAATCACTCATTTATTTTACTTAATATCAATAGCCTATTGTGAAGAACAGAAGTACCCAACCCTTATGTATCCTTCATCACATTGTAGAATATCGTTCGGTGGTGTACCAAATTCTTCACGACAAATAAATAGAAGTTCCCTTCTTCTCGGCCCAGAAGACACCTACCTACGTTTCCATATTTTTATAATAAAAACCTTAGACGTCATTAAGAGAGGGGGAACTGAAGCACTCTAGGTGGCGCAAGTGAAGCCCAGCCTCTGACCTGCCTATACACGGCCGAAATTCGGAGGTTTTTCCTTCGGAACCCGGCACCTGACGTGAACACTGCTGACTGAAGAGAACGGTGGTTGTCTCTTGAAAAGCGTCCTCTGGTATCTATCGAGAGTAGAAAGAAGAGCGTCAGGTGTTGATTCGGTTGGTGCTGATGACGGACCACCGAAGACCAAGCTCCTCAGATTTTGTTTACTCTCGCTATTTCGCCCTCTGTTTTCCAATTTCTTTGGTGGTTCTTTTTTCCCTCTATATGGCGGGGTTGAAAAATAGTTGTTGACTTGGTAACTGCTGTCATCTGATGTGACAATTGGACTTAAATACATGTTGACATAAATACTGTCGTCATTCTTCCGGAACCTAAACTAAACCTTCGTAGCAAAGAAGGGTCATAAATGCAACTTTTAAGAGTTCTAAATGATTTACTAACATTAAAAAAATCTCACATCTCCATGTTCGTTGTTCTTAAACTATTTCACCTCACACAATTTAACATTTTATATAATTAACATAATTGATAAATGTAGATAAGATAATTTGAAAATTTTTATTATTCCTTTAATTGTTCCTCGAATATTTTATATTTACAATTCGATTTTCAATAATATCATATCATACTAATATATACATGTTATATCTAATACAATTACAAGGAAAGAATACATGTAACTATCTATTATGTACTGTTTTTTTGTTTTTTTTTCTAAGCTCTCTAGATAGAAATTCAGGATGAGGGAAAAATATAGAATATTTAGGTTAATCGGATCCTCATACTAGGAGTACCTGCTTGAAGGTGGTGTGAGAGGAGTAAGGAGTGTGGGAATCCTCGGTGGAGGTTGATTGTTACGGTACAGTGGTGAGAGTCCACTGGTGGCTGGGCCTAGAGTCTTCTCTAGGCATGTAGTGCAGTCGTAGTTAGTCTGATATCAGTGAGGGTGCCCCTTAGAGGCTTGTTGTTGGTGGGCCAAGCGCGTGATGTCAACCATTTCTTCTGCTTTACTCGATCTTGTGAGTTGCCAACGTGCCGGTAGCGGTGGTGGTGTCATGTCTCAGAAGAGAGGGTTTAGACTGTGCTTCATTGAGTCGGAGAACTTGATGTGACGTCGTCTGATGGCTTCGTTGATGGTGGGGAGCTCGAACTTTTCGTGCATGTTGGAAGCCTTCATTTCACGAAAAGGGGTATGCCAGAGTGCCGTTCGCAGGATGTTGTTCTGGAAGCTCTGGAGTCAAGTTATGGTACTGGCGTGTAGGAATCGAAAGAGTGGTGTCCCAAACAGTAGAGCTGGCCTCAGGACGCTCTTGTATATTAACAGTTTCAGTCGAAGGGATACGACCTGGCTTGTGATGAGATGCTGGAGAGAGTAGTAAGTTCTGCTTACTCGTTTCAATTTCTTCTGCAAATGTGTGCCGAACGTCATGTGTCTACCTAGGTTGATGCATAGGTAGCAGAAGCTGTTGGCAAGTTTGCATTGAGTCCCGTCTATGGTGAAGCTGGGTGGACGCTTTCTTTTCCCATGCTGGAAAGAGAAGATGATACCCTGAGTCTTAATTGACTGGCACCCTCTGCAGCCTTTAGAGCTTTCGCTGGGTTGAGGCTGGTCCTGTAGACCCCTATATCGTCCGCATATGCCGCTACCTCACAATTGGAGTATGATGCCCCCACTATGTGCGCGGTGTATATGTTGAAGAGGAGGGGTCCCAGCACCGACCCTTGGGGAACTCCGACAACGAAATCTCTTCTGGTGGTTAATACGGCTCCTATTCGCACAGAAAATGTTCTGCCTACTAGGTAGGAGGACATGATGTTCTGGAGTTGTGCAGGAAATTCGTGCTCGTTCAGGCGTCGCAGGAGTATACGATGATCTACGGAGTCAAATGCCTTCGTGCAGTCAAGGGAGATCATCGCAGTGACTCTGTTGTGGCGCATGTTCGTTGCAACGTGCCGCTGCGGTTTCACGAGATTGGAGTCAGAGGGGAGTCCTTTAGTGAAGCCGGTCAGTTGAGGTGGTATGATCTCTTGGGTGTCGCAGTGTCTGGTTAGATGGTCATAGAGAATCCTCTTGTAGATTTTCGACAACTGGGTCAGCAGACTGATGGGCCTGTATAAAGATCTATTATGTATCTATCTGCTGTGTAACTATATATAAGTTGAATTGTAAATCTAATTGCGAATAAAGTTTTCTTACCTCTATCTGTTCATTAGTGTAGGGGATTTCATCTTCAATTTCATCACCTGGTGTGGTCGGGTGAAGATTTCTGATCACTCGTAGCGATCTTTCCTGCTTTAACTGGTAAGTATGGAAGTCAGCCTTGGTTTTTCCAAGTATTTAACTATCGCGCGATATGTATCGGGAGTGTCCGGAGAAATTGTCTTGTCCCGAGACCGACTCAGGCACGTGTGCACCGACATAGCAATTTAAAATTACTAATATTATGTTCAGATATCGCAGGTGGCTTAGGCTGTGGGGATGTTTGAGTAGAGTCCATGTCCTCTCCTATTTTTCAACACCTCATAACTGTTGGGCGTGAAAAATGGGCACACATGGGTTGTTGTGTTTTTTTTGATGGGCTAGGTTGTGGTGGTTGTAATTCTTCCTTTGAGCTGCTGGGTGCTGACGAATTTACAGGCCCATTTCTGTTAAATCCTCGTGGCTTTCGTTTGATAGGCAACGGAGTAGGTGTTGGTCCCAGAGACCTTGAGCGGTTTTTTTTATTTTCTGACATAACTTGTTGATAGAAACCCATGTCTCATTATCAACAATATTTTTCAGAAGTTTTAAATATTTTTTTATAAATAAAAAATATGTAGTCGAAGGTAGCTTAGAACGCACGTAGACAGGACCAGAGACTACAACGCTAGCAGTAGGCCACAGTAAAGGTTGTAAGGGTCTGGCCGGCCACCCCACCCTTATCAGTAGCATAGCTGGGCCACGTACAAGCCTCTAAATATGGCCATCTTCTCTATGAAATGACCAAAATACACTGACCGAATACAGTCCACAGCTTCACAATCCACTCACCTGTAGATAGTTCCCCGTGAACTGTTCATCCAATAGTCTGTTGAAACAGTTCTACGACCTTAACACTTCCTATGAACAGTAGCGAAAACAGTTTGTTTGCAGAACGACACGAATACGGTTTTTAAGTTTACCGCAGACGCAGTAGTGAATGTAAACTGGAGAGACTGGAAAACTGAGTCTCTTGCCTCAGTCTTTTTCAGGATAAGAGGAGTGAGGTAATAAAGTTCCCAGTCTCCAGGGCCCTCTACCAGGGAAATTATAAGATATGCATTGCAGTCATGGCCAATGCACCTCAACTAGAGCCAGGAACACAAGGTAATTCAGATACAGAGAATCACACTAATTCGTGTCACAAGGGCCTATGGGACTATCTCGTTTGAACCGGCCCAGGTATTGGGGGCTGTGGCTCCCGTAGACTTCATTTCCCCCTTGGAACAGCGCCTCCGGACAATGGTGAGGAGAGGGCAGCTAGAAGATCTTTCACATCATCGCTGGAGAAGAGTCGTCACGAAACCAAGGAGGTGAAAGACCCTCTTTCACTAAGGACTAGCACAACGAAGGAGAGCACCCTGAAAAGGTACATCCACTCAGTTGGGGAAAGGCTGAGGGCGAGATGGGTCTCCTTAGATTATTGGAGCTCTCAGATGCTACGGGACACGGTGATTGGCGCAAACTGCACTAATGCAACAGAGCAGATCAGCCGAACTGCCCTGGAACATACGAGAGCACATCTACGCTGTTCTATCGGAAGGTAGAGCTTGGACGAATCCGACCTACCGTCACTGGTTATTACGGAGGAGAACTTCTGGGAACTTCTTCTCTTCACCCAGAAGTGGAGGGTGCTTCAGGGACTTCTTCGCCATCTTGAGGAACATGAGCAGCCGTGATTTCGGGAAGGCTCGTCAAGAAGGCATCGTTTTACAGAATATAGGAAGATAGAATATTAGTTAAACTAGATTTAAAAAAAGAAGATTATGTACTACTTTTAAATAGTTTATAGTTAGTAAGAACCCCTGTTTATAGAATATATTAGAAAACAAATTTTATTCTGGGCAAAGTCCCCTATAAATTACATGACAAATTCATATATAGTAGATGAAAAGAACTATTACATCATAACAAAAAAAATTATGACAATGTGAATTAAAGTGTAAACCTTTATAGGAAAGATAATTATGAAATAAAAGCAAAATTATTTAGCTGCTTTTGGTAAATAAAGTCAAAGATGGAAAGAAACCAAAACAAGAAAAACGACAATATGCAGAAGTCTGTACAGTGTGACATTAAATAAAAACCATTAAATTAGTTTTTTTTTTAATATGACATACTAGCTGACAGCTAATATCTATCTATATATAGTAAACAATTATATTATAAATATTAAATACAAAACTAAAAGCCAGAAAATATAATATAATGAACTAATCGTTCCCCAAACAGTGTTAAACTGTGTTAACAACCAAACAGCACAATCCTTATAAATGTAGAACAGAGGTTACAAGTTAGACTATCTGAATTAAGATGATTTATCTTTAGCCCATCTGGTTTCACGATAACGGTTCTCCATTAGCTTCATCAATAAGAGAGCAGAGACTTTCACTAAAATAGTCTGCATGTCTTGCTCATTAGAGCGTTTTATTTTGTAAATCTCGACATGAACAATATAAATCACTATAGCTACCGCATTGTTCCATTGACGTGTTAATATGGCACACCTAAGGCAAGTATCGTACCCCATAGATTTTATCAGAGCCAGATCTGTTTCGACCTTCGCATATCAACAACTTCTTGAAAGGGCTATTGAGCCAGGGCTGATAGGGTTCGGACCTCGACGACCACCTGTTGTGGCATCTATATGTGTCCCCCCCCCCCCCACCAACCAACCCTTAAGTACCCGACTTAGTTTCAGATGCGCATATCCTATCCCTTCCAGATACCTTTACAGTCTATATTACCCCCCCCCCCCCCATTTCGCTTCTATATAAATTGGAGTATAACCATTGAATTGTACTACTTGCTACAATGTAATCGAATCCCTTATACCGCATGCATGGAAACCGATAGTACTATAACTTTTTCCTAGGCCTTTTAATCTCTATATTTTTCAAAAATGACTGGTTCTTTCAATTAATGGATTTCGAACCCATGTCAACCACCCCTTCCATATTTCAGGTGGCTCAAGTATTTTCTGCAGCTATCGTCTATTAACTGTGGGTTCCGATATTTCATTTTCCTTTGTGTTTATTCATAAATATAAAAGATTTTCTTATAATTTCTTATAATCAAACTACAAGTAAAACTTTAATCCTTTTACACCGTCACAGAGTATAATTTAAATTAGAGAAATCACCCCCAACCTTAATTAATAGGAACATATTCGGAATTTGATCACGCTATTGGAAGCTGGTGCGAAAATTGTGACTGGCTTGCTTAGTCCTGTGTGTTGTAACAAATGGGGCACAGATGTAAACCAAAACACGCTTCTTTAGTATGTACAAGAGAGGCAGCACTCCAACGTCCCGACGCACGTCGTCTATATTTTCGGTGTTTTCTTCATCAAAAATAATTTGTTACCACTTCTTTATGTTTACAATATCTAGGAAATTCATAAAACAATAAAAGACAACCCCACAATAACAATCTTTTATTTTATAGTTTAGTTAAAAAAAATTCTATTTCTCGTTTGATGAGAATCAAACTTCTTTCTGTCATCTTGTTCTCGTACAGGTTCAGTAACTAACCTTGTTTTGACCTGAGCTGAGTGGTTCAAAAACCTTATTAAGAATATTATTCAGCACATTTAAATTGAAATTCATCCCTGAAGTTTTCCAAGGGAACTTGAAAACACTTATGGTTAATTTCTTGGGAATAAAGACAGAGTTGTCCAATCGGCACCACTGCATATTTAATTATTTTGGAGCCATGCACTAATAGTTAGTGGGCAGTCATTGGCATGTAGCACCATTTAAATAAGGCAGCATACAACTGTGCAGTTATATTCAGCCGTAAATATCAAATTAGTTGATATCTGTAATAGACCCAAAGCAAATATACTTATATTATAACATTATTATTTAAGGCTAAATAAATAAGCAAAAAAGAAAAAATCGCTAAAAATAAAATTTGTTGTATTAGAACAAACACCATTAAAAAAAAATCAAGCTTTCCCCCCCCCCCTCCCAGACTCCTATTAAAACGTCTACTTCCAATTGACGAATCCAAAAACCTTTATCCTACACACCAGTTTGCTTTCCGTCAACGACATTCCACTGCTCAACAAGGCCTCACATTTCCTCAGCCCTTGAATCGAAACAGTATTGCCTGTTATAATCCTTCACGAAGACTGAAACGGCAGTGGCCAAGACTCCGCTACTTCCTTCGCACGCGAGGGAGGTGACAACCATGTGGACTTGGGGGGTCTCTGGGCTGTTTGTATATACAGTACGAATGAGGTACTGAATGAAAATTGTAAATTGGTATGAATGAAATCATTTATCACAATTACTTATAGCCCAATGAGGCAGATTGTAATTATCATAATAAAGTTTTTGTTGATCTGTATTATATCTTATGAACAACCTCGAATGAAATAAAATGTATCCGTCCTTGGAAACGGCACAGACCGAACATCTTGCGTTCGCCATGACTGCAATGTTCGTTATGTAACCAAATAAACGGACTCAGTATGAGACTGTTTGACAATCTCAAAAAAGGAAAAAAAAAAAGCTATAATTTTTAACAATAATAGGTTCACTCACCTGGTATTTTTAATGTTTTGTACCACTTCTGAAAAGCGGATTTGTAAACATCGTTTACTATGACAAAACCAACCTGCTTTTATGGGATAGGAGTTAAAATATTCTAAACCACAGCGGACTTTGAAGAAGCGGTTTGAAAGGTAGTAGGAAAGTACTGTAAGATTAGGAATAAGGTCTGTGGTAAATATCTTTAAGATATTATAAATCATTTTTATTTAATTTTGATTTATTTAATTAGTGAACATATTATTATTAATGAGTATGTCAAAATTTATTAAAAAGTGATAACCCAAATACCACCCTTTCTTTCTGCTCTAGGCAGGTATTAAATGGTGCTAGAACCATTTGTTGTACAAAAAAGGGTTAAACAAACAAGATATATTTCCTCGGATTTATTTGTAAATATTTTACTTTGTATTTATTAGACGGTTCCTTGAAAGTAATTATCTTGAGTTGATTTCTCGTAGAGAAATGAAATTGGTTTCTCTTATTCGCCAACTATCACCACTACATCACTCACGAGAAGTAAGTGCTGTACTCACACCATATTTGATATTACCTTGATTGCTTTTCTTTTGACTGCACACATAGCTTTCAAATGAAATGAATCTTCTGTAAATCTCTCTCAAGAGAGTAGCAACTCTATATAGAGTCAATTGACTGAAATGCTGGGATCTGTAATAAATACTAATTAAACTAAACTTACAAGAGGAGACCACGTTTCCAGTTTAAATGCTCTTAGTGATACCGGGTCGAAAAACAGTTGACAAGTGTCCGATTATTATTTCATGTATTGTAATGTATTGTCATGTTCATTGCATGTAAATCAATACTTAAATATTAATTTTACGCAAAGTATTATAAGTAGAGCTTGTGACTTCAGTAGTACGTCTAGATTCCTTGGGGGAAAATGACTATTCAGCCAAAACCATTTTACTTGACACTTTATCCCTTTGACCTCACAAGAACAAGTTGGAAACCACATTATTTGACTGCGAGACTACTTCCGCCATAGGCGCCACTCTGGGTTGCCTGGGATTAGATTGAAAAATACTGCCCCCCTATAGAGCATTGGCATACGGATTAGAATAAAAGCAGAAAGGCGGGAATGGAAGTTCTGATAGCGGCAGGTGGCTAGGTCTTGAATGAATGGGATTTTAAGATCAACGTGAAGGGTACAATCGTTGATGTAAATAGGAGAATTGGTTATCTTGAGGAGGATTCTGGATTGCAGGGACTGGATACGAAGAGAATTCGAGGACTCGGCTCTCCCCCGACTTACACATCGTAGGACCAGGTAGGTGTGTAATTCACTCTCTTGTTTTCTATTGTTATTTTTGAACGATAGGCCCATGAAGTGAAGAAGTAGTTTCAATCATTTGATAGTTTCTTGTCGGTTGGACGTGAAATTCTCGTCTGGTATAATTCCTACATAGGTGGTCTAGGATTTGAAAGGTATGGTTTGACAGGAATACTGGAGCACAGGATGAGCAACGGACGTTGAAAGTGACAACAATGATCCATAGGTATGTTGTTTTATCCTGCCAATTGCATTATTTATTATGTTAAGGGTTAATAAATATTTATATGATGTTTTACATGTTATGTGTATTATTTTTAGTCTCGAAGATTTGGTGGTGTATGTATACGCTTTTTGGAAAGACTTGCTTGTTTTTCACATAATGTAAATATTGTGATAATTTTAGATACTCTCTTATGTAATACTTTCTTTCATGTGGCTTTTCTTTTGAAGGAGAGAGAGAGAGAGAGAGAGCGGAAGCTAATAGAGAAAGACAGGATCTAGCTGCAAGCGCTATCTGGGCTCTGGACCATAACTCATTCTGGAAAAAGTGCGGCATGTTCAAACAGAGATAAAAAAGTTGGGTGGGTGCAGCCAGTGTATTTACCACCGCTCTGGCATATTAGACCAGATTTCATCCACTTGCCGATTTATTGCTTCAGAGTCACACGCGTTTTATCCCCCCTCCCGTTGCGAAATCGCTGGCGGTCATTTATGAAAATATTCTCGGTAGTAATGCCTTATCTCCATACTACTAAAAAGACAAACTTGGCTGGTTCGAAGGTAATTATTTTTTTATATTATTCTTGAGATGAACACTCAAAAAGAGGCACCTGAGCATTTCTTGTCTTCGAAAATTAGTTTTACAAAAAAACTTTAAGTCTCTCCCATAATATTATTTATGTACCCGTACTAGTTTGAGGAACATTTTTGGAATATGAAATTAACAATAAAACAAGTCCGACAATGTAAAATTAGTCCACTGACTTTAATATGAGCAGATCTAATGCAATCTCCTACCTGTGGCAATCATTGGATAGAAAGATATTTAGGAGCAGGGAGTGATTATTAAAAAAGGATAGACAGACACTTGTGCTGAAACCACTTTAACTTACACACTAACGTTTAACTTGCAGTGATGTAACGAGCTCTCATTCATCTCTGACCTTTTGGTATCCTGAGTGAGTTCACTTAGAGCCATAAACTCCCTGCACGTTCCGATCACCAATAAACGCTGTTTAGCTTCCTCGCCCAAATCTCATTCCATAAGCAACTTACGTCGGTTTAGTTTAACTCTAAATCTAAAATATATGACTGTAAAGTAATTTATATTACAACAGTCGACGCTTTGCCTATTCAAGCATAAATTGCACTAACATTTAAACAACAAACACCGAAACGATCGCATAGCGAAGCAGGAAGGCTTCGTTGCCCTCTATTTCTCCACCAGCTAACTTTCTATTTATACCTATTGTATCACTGTTGTTATGAATGCGAGATGTGCATATTGAGTGAAGGAAACGTGAATAAAGTATGAATGAGCTCTTAAATCACAATTATTAATGCTGGATTAGCAAATTGTATTTATACAAATAAACCTGCATGCATAGAAAACAATTACATAATCCATTATTATATATAATATATGTTGTATGTAATTGTTTTTACGTATGTAAAATTATAAATTGTATTTATTATCTAAATTGAGGAAGCATGAATATCCAAAATGCCGTTGATGTAATATTAATAATAAAAAATATTTTCGGAAACTTCTTTCAATTCAATTTTTAACAAAAGATATTGATTTTTTACTGAAATACTTTGCAATAATCACAATTAGATACCATGCCTCACCATTGATCTCTAAATTTATTTAATACATTTTCTGTCGTAAATTATGCTGTATTAATGAAAAACTATATTATTTACTGTCCCCTTAGCCTAGTGGTTAGTACCCTAACATCAAATTGCTGGTTCGATTCCCCGTTATCCTAAGGGTTTTTCCTTTGCGTTGTCTAGAGGGTAAACGAGTAGCTACATGAATAGAAAAGTATAGAATCCGGTTATGAAAACTGAATCTATGGTTGATCGACTATCAGCCAAGTCACCTAACACACTAGTGCCTCAGCATTACCTGGTCGGCCCTAACAGTTTATAGAGTGTTGCACAATAGATTTTTTGTTACACAACTATTTAGCAAATGTAAACCAGCGCGTAAATTACATTTAAAACCTGAGAAAAAAAAATATAAATGTTTGGATTTTTAATTATCGTGATTATTACAGCACTAAAAGTAGGAAAAATTCCTTTCGGCCATTTTAAATCGATTTTAATGACACTACTACGCGATTTATGGTTCATCCGGTCCCTAAAACATTATTTCTTAAAGTACCTTTAATTGTTTTTCGTTATTGTGGTAGGAAATCAAAGACCGCTCTGATCAGCAGCATCATTAACACTTGAGAATGTTGAATGCGGTATTGCGCATGGTAAAATTTGCGTATTTGTGGTCAACACGTTATAAACATATACACTGCGTAATCCGGGCTTTATGCTTAACTTTGTCAATAAAGAATCTCTCCCTTTGAGCTCGGAAATTATTTTAAAATAGTTCAAGGTATATAACTACTGCATTTAATTTGCCATGAAGATTTAATTTTATTTGTTGAACAACCTCAGTCGCTGAAAACAGACAAAATGAAAATCTTTGAGTTTCCCTCATCGTCAATGTTAAACTTTTGTTTTTTCAAACTATAGAAACAATTAATCCTAAATAGCTTTCGGTAAGGCAAAACAAAATTTAACCTGGGTTATGTGTTTTAAATGGAACCTACATTTTTCACGTTAATTTTATTCTCATTCTCCAGTTTTTGTTTCAAACAGGAAATCTTGACAATCCAAGAAAGATGTGGAATATTTGAGTAAAATTTCAGTTTATGCTATATCGTAGAGACGGGTGGACAGGCAGAATACGGTTTTCAGCATATGTTTCAAACTGAATCTTTCTGGTCTGGCAATTAACAGCACCTGGAAGGTGAAGAAGAAGCCAGCACGCAGACTCGAAAGTAACAGTTAAGTAATACTCAGATAAACAGCCGGCTCTTCCACGGTCTTGCAAGAAACAGTTGTGTTTAGTTAGCAGGCATCGAGTACTATTTGAGACGAGCATACAAACAATGGTTTATTCATTCATCCAATGTATGAATTCAATATTCAACGAAATAACTATAACGAGAACTTTTTGCTACCATATATCCTTGTGTTCATACTACTTTATAAATCAATTTTTTTAGATAATTGTCCGTTTATAAAAAACAATTATTTTTGCAATTATTAATTAATAAGATTTATTAATAATCAGCACTATTATAAATAACATAGATTCATGAAACGTTAATTTGGGAAACCATTTATAAAATATATAGAAGATATTGACATACTCATAACATTTAAACATAAAATTTTAATTTTAAATTCCTCTATAAATATTTCTATTCCTCAAATTTCAGTAATTAAGTTAACGAATCTTCTATAAACATGACTAGTAATAAGGATATTATATACTACCCTTATCATTTTCTCACGAACTACTAACACACCATAATATGAATATCTCTTTCCAAGAATTATCGTCATTTGTAATACCAACTAGTGTAAATCTAGAACTTGGGATAGTTCTCTAGTAGACAGTATGAAAATTCCAAAGATTATATGACAATCACTGTACTCCATCATTTCATGTAGCATTTCTCAAGTATTCTGATATAAAGAAATTCTTTGAAATAAGGCTTCATCGACCTTCAGCACCAACGGAAGCCGACCCTCTGCACATATAACGCAGTTCACCATTGGACACACTATTCTTCAGAAGGGAGGAGTTAAACACAGGAATAATAGCCCAGAAAGATATATAGCATACTTACCGTTCAGTTCTAATCGCAGACTCTGACGATCCTAGAAATCCAGGCTCTCTTCCATTCCCATTCTTCTAATCTCTATTTTTATAATACATTGTAGTACATAATATATGATAATGTCATGACAATCAATCTGTCAATAGTCAGCCGTAAGTCATAATTTGTGTTAGTAAGAAGTGTCCCGTAAGTTATTTTTAAGAAGTTCAGAATGTCAAAAATTATAATTGACGAAGACACAACATTTGGATTCTCACAAGAACTTGTATTATCTCAAACCATTATTTAAGCCTTTCATGTCATCAATGGAAGTTGGTCTAAAGTTTAAGTTGGATATGTAACAAAATGTGATGTGGATCACTATCATCGGTAAGCTAAGTCAAGGAGATTCTGCCGAGAATATTTATTTTATTGTTTGTTTTTTATTCTATTATTTCTTCCTAAAATATTGGAAGAGTTTACTGGCTTGGGTTGATGAAAGGGAGTTGTTAGGTTTCCATAAAATATATTTCTATCTATCAGCAAGGTTTCAGCATCTTATACATGGCCTTGTATGAGAAGGAACTGTCTCCTGTGCTGTTCACGAAACCTAAAAATCTTCTCCGCCAACCTAAACCCACAGTTCATTTTTAAAACATTAAGGACTTTATTATCCCGTACCGCAGAAGTATGTATGTGTTAAAAAAACTTAAATGTTGAATAAAATTAAACTGAACCGATCAAATGAGAGTAAATAAGAAATATAATTGTGAATTTAAAAGATTAGAAATCAAACTTAACAAAAACAAATAGCAGTGTTGTTCGTGTTATTGTTTTTATGTTTATAACGTTTTTAATTCCCTATTTTAAATTTCTTTATCATTTATTTAAATTTTTACTATACGTTTAACAACTTCTACTAAAAATATTTAAGTTTTGCAAAAAATACATTTTTTAAGGGTGACCACTTGTTTGCCTGTTAGTGTAGATTTATAGACATAAAACAAAAAATGGGTGTTCCCATGGGAACATAAGTGTACTTTTATTTTCTTAAATTATATGTGATGAGGCTAAATGTAACGTGGACACATTTTCCCTCTTTACCTTATCCGCCACTGGTTTCACTGCCATCGATTTATAAAATATATGCTTATAACATTGGGTTCGTACAAAGTAAATTATATAAGCTGATATAATTTTGCTCACAATCATTTGATAAATATTTGAGAAAATGGGTACCCAAGGTTGGCCTATCTGTTGTGGCACTCCAGCGTGTGGGGAGTCAGCGTTCAATATATTAATATCAATAACTATAACCTTTGTTGTAATTGGAAAAGATAATGCCAATCTGAGGAACAACTGTTATAATTAATTACATCTATGAATGAAATGGCCTCGATTAAATTAAATTTATTTCAAACGACTGGCCCACAATATACGGATGTATTAAGCGACTTCAATTAGTCCATTCATTGGATACGCTGGAGACACTGAGCTTTGCCAAGATCCTTTACTTGTGTAGCCTCACACAATAGCTTTAGAGGAAAATAAAGCTATCATGTGTGCCAAGTCTTACAGGAAAAAACAAGAAATTAATTATTGTCAGTATTCAAGAATATTTATCAACGATGCAGTGTTTCATTTTTAAAATCTTTCATAGTTAGTATAGCATTTAACAGATCTCACGGATACATTATAATGAACAGTTATTTACAATACTTTCTCTAGTTGAGCAAATGTCTCATTTTCACATTCTTAGAACCATTATTACCTAGAACCCACATACGAGACTAAAAAGACAAGAACTAAACAGACGCTTTGGACAGCTGTACAGACTGCTTCAAAGGACATCCCATCTCTCAATAGAAAATAAAATACTAATCTACAAAGTTATACTTAAAACAATCTGGACATACGGAATAGAGCTATGGGGGACAGCAAAAAAGTCGAACATCAAGCGTATCCAATCCTTTCAATCCAAAGTCCTGAGAACAATAGTAAATGCCCCTTATTATTTCAGCAACAAAACCCTTCATAAGGACCTTGATATACCCTACATTCTAGAACTCATCCCTTCCAAGTTTATGAAATTCCACAGTAGCCTTTCCAACCACCCTAATCCTGTAGCACAGTCATTGCACTGCGCCACTCATCCCTATAATCCTACTCGGAGACTGAAACGGCAGTGGCCTCGTGACCTGCTATAATAAAGTGTTAGTGGGAGTCCTGGCAATGGCCAGTTTCTCCAATCATGTCCTCAGCGTCTATGGCTCTCGCGCTCTTGGTCAGCTTCCACTGGCTAGTATCAGGTGACGGGGCTGACGGAGGAGCGTGGGGGACTTCCCAAGACTCCACTTTCTCTTCGCATGTGGATTTGGGAGGTCTCTGGGCTGTAAGTATTGTATGATTGAGCGAGTGAATGATGAACTGTAAATATGGTATGAATGAGATCATTTATCTGTATTATTATTGCCTTATAAAAGGCAGATTGTAATTATAGCACAATAAAGGTATATAAAAAAAAAAAAAAAAAAAAAAAAAAAAACCATTATTAAAATTAAGGCTTGAGATGGTATGGTCTATTGTCGCATGGTACCGCGTTCTCGTTTCTTCGGGATCTTTTAAAAGGATCACGGAGTCAGATTTAGTAAAATCAATTACGGCCACCGTGCCAAATGTTATACAGGTGGAGTAGAAGACTGAAGTCTTCTAATATATCTCAGATGTAAAGGTAGGAAATTTCGTAGCCATAATTGAGGCTTGTGATTATATTCTCAAGAATGACAGCGCAAGCACTGCAGTGGGGAGCCCTTCTAAGCATTTCCAAACAGCCGCCTCATACCAAAGGTAGTTTAGAAATAGATTGATATTGTTAATGTAATGTTAATTACGAAATAAAATGCTTTTGAGCCTGTTTTATTACTAGCTAATAAAAAAAGAATATAGTGACAGGATCGGATTCCTACCACGGCTGGTAATATATTAATTTACCTGTTATTTAATATTTAATTATTTTGTGTTGGATACAACCATATGTTCCATTTTTGTCATTTTACATATAAAAAATTTTGTGAAAGGCCTTCATAATTAAAAAATTGCTAGCAACCTTCTCCCTGCCGTTTATTTAATTTATAAACTCCTTATTTTAAAATATCCAATGGGATTTTACATATTTATGTTCAACGTGCACGCAACATAATACATAAACTCAACTGAGTCAAATGAAGAGACAATCAGACATGGCGCAAGGGTCGTATTACATTTACACCTGCGCTCATTCAACAGACGCTCAAAGGCCGTATGTAACACAGCTCCGCCATTCATCAAATTAAAGCAACACCAAGTCACTTCAAAGGAGGCATTTACAACTCCCCTACGCGGCTCCGATCCACCGATCTTGGCTAATTCCCGTGTTTGGTGACTCGTGTGTTTGAGATGTGAACACTCAGCGTAATCAAGAGATGAATGTTAACTAAATATCTGATTCAAAATAAATAAATCCAGAACAAAATGAAAATAGATAAGTCAGAACGAGGTTGCCACCATAGTTTTTAAATGACCTAAGGATAATTAATAGGCTACACTATGATCTTCAATTTCATAATTTGATGGAATTTTTTTTCATTATTTGGAACATTTTATATTTCTAAAGTCATATAGAAAGTTTGGCCAGAGAAAATTTAACTATCCAAAAATGATATAATAAACTACGTTATATTTTTATCTAACAAAGGCAAACTACCTCGCTAACTGAAATTAGAGGTCGCATCGGGTCCCCACTGTTGATCCACCGTGTCCACCCACCCCAGTACATCGATAACAGTCTTTGTGAGAGTTAGGCCGAAGAGGATTCATACGGGGGAAATCATCACTTGTTTAACTGGTGCAGGATATCTCAGTTAAACCTTTTTACTATTTCTTCAACAGGGCTTCTTCTGGCCTTCATCTTTCTGACTATTCCTTTTTTATTTCTTCTTCCTTACTTTATCAATTCTAGTTATTTCTTTTCATATGATTAGTTGTCAGTCTTAAGAGTTCTATTATTCCACAAAGGACGATCCATTGTATTCGATATTTTAATTTTTAAACCCAACAATTCATTCAAGTTCCACTGAGTTCCTTTATTCATTATTTTCCTATATCTTACAATAAAGATTAGGGATCGTGGTCAATCATCGAGCAGATTTCTTTATTCTTCAGGTCTTAGCCAAGGAGTTGGCTCTCCTTAATGATTCATCTCAACCATCATTCAAATGTTTCTTGGCTTCTTGTCCAGCATATATCAAACTATGACATTTTAATACGTACCCCGGTATAAGTGGGCAAACCCGATGAGCAGTAATAATTATAAAAAACTTTCAACGACTGGCTCAGTTCTTTAATTCGAAGAGTAATGGTAACGATTAGAGGTAACGATGTAAATGAAATATTAGAGACTACCGTAATAAGTTCAACCACTCTCATTCATCCTTAGCTGATCTCAACCTCACGGAGAAATCTTTTACCTCATTAGAACCAGGATTGTGCTACATAGAAATTGACACCCAGCCTTTAGGACTTCAGGAAAAATAGTATGTATGCACGCTCGGTGATAAATTAAAGTAAAAAATCAATCTGGAAAAACTTTCTTTCCTAAACTACCCAATTCACCTTCCTTCCTTTTTTGGGAATTCGAGACAAATCCGGAGAATAATAGGGCATTTTTATGTCTTTCCACTTAGCTGTCTTACAACTGGTCAAACTTACTGACTCACAGCTAATTTCTAATTGATTTTCTCATTTGTATCCTTTAGTAGCCACTAATGAGCATTTTTCACCGAAATTTAACCTCAGGTTTAACTCAAGATTTAACTAAACAGAATCAACTCATCTAACTTTTGATGTAAATAAGTCCGGTCCGACTGTTAGCTTCCCCACCGGGTCTAGATGAAATGTAGAATGTTCCAAAATTTCATCAGTGTAAAATTCTGTTATAACGAAAACATAAATTCTTCTCTAAACTAAATTTACTGTCAGGGGGAACTTTCGCACTTTATGGAAACGTTCTAGAACCGCCCAAACGTTAAAGAAAGAAAAATTAGATTATCAGTTGATTTAACATTCTTTATAGTTATTGCAAAATGCTTTGGACAGAGTCCAGACGAGGCACGTGATAAATACTTTGTTACGAATGTACGTTAAAGAAATTATGATACGTTTCCTCGCTAACTATCCCGAATGAAGAACTAGCCAGATAAGGAGTGGGGCATTGCTTGCTACATGAGTAAATTCCACAAAAAAATGGTATTCCGGAAGAAAACAATTCAGGACTACATTTTCTTGCGTTGACAATTAAAGGCGTTTAACAGCATTTTGCTCCTCAAGATTGAGGGAACTCCTAAACGAATTAAGACAGCCTGTATAATGACCGGTTATATAAATCTAAATAAAAGGATTTATTCATATTTAAAAATATATCCTTTTTGATATATTGGCTTTGTCCAGTGAAACTTGACCGTGTGAATCTTACAACAGCAAACATACAAGCAATGGAAAGGTAAATAGGGAGACGGAATGAAGCTGACTTCGGTATATAGGTGAAATAAGCAGTGCTGAAACACTGAAAAGTAATGGCCAAATAGATGAACCCTGAGCTACCACAGAAGACCAAGGGATCCAGGTTAATCAGGAATGAGTACTACCTGGGAGCGAAGAGAAATGAATGATTTAAACCAGCTGACGCCCTTGTATGAGAGGGCATCGATACAAGTGATCAAGGGTGTCGATTGCCTTGGTAAAGGCTAAGAGGAGTGTATTGTAGGTATTGCGTGATTATGGTAAGAGCTTACTGGGTGGAAAACACTGCCGGAAAAAGGATTATAGGGGAATGAAACGTACAACTAGAAATTTGAGATTTAACTAGTCTTTCGAAGTGTAAGGAAAGGTTAGAGAGAATAGGTATAGGCTAGTAGACCTTTGGGGAGAAGGGGTTAGGAACTCCGTTTAATGGAAGCAGATTGGCTCTTTTCCGAAATTTATAAACGTGAAACACTTTGGGAAGAATTGTAGGAAAACAGAGATTTAGGAATTTTATGGCAATGTCATGTGGATCTATCGAATTAGTTCTTGATTTCATAATTGAGGAAATGAGGTTGGAAGGAGAAATGTAAAAGGAAAAGAAGGGTGGAAATTACAGATGGTGTTGATTGGATTGAATGGACGGAGTTGGTTGGAGAGCGATGACGCCGTTGGGATGGACAGAAAGTGAAACTTAGAGTCTTCGGGTGAAATCTGGCAAGCAGGGGAGGTGTTAAGTTTAATTTTTTTTTTTTTGTTAAACTATTTATTAAGTTAAATTACTATCTGCCTTATAAGGCAATAAATAATTGAGATAAATTTTATAATTCATACCATATTTACAATTTATCATTCACTCGCTCATTCATACAATATTTACAAACAGCCCAGAGGCCCCCCAAGTCTACATGGTTGTCACTTCCCTCGCGTACGAGGGAGGAAGTGGTGTCTTGGGAAGTCCCCCACGTTCCTACGTCAGCCGCGTCACTGGATAAGAACCAGCGGAGGCTGACCAAGAGCGCGAGAGCCACAGACGCTTAGGACATGATTAGAGAAACTGGCCACTGCCAGGACTCCCACTAAAACTTTATTATAGCAGGTCACGTGGCCACTGCCGTTTTAATTTCCAAGGAGGATTATAGGGATGAGTGGTGCAGTGCAATGACTGTGCTAGGGAATTAGGGTGGTTGGATAGGTTACTATGGAATTTTATGAACTTGGAAGGGATGAGTTCAAGAATATAGGGTATATTCAGATCATTGTGAAGGGTTTTGTTGCTGACGTAATAAGGGAAATTTACTATTGTTCTCAGGACTTTTTATTGAAAGGATTGGATGCGCTTGATGTTCGACTTTGTGGCTGTCCCCATAGCTCTATTCCGTATGTCCAGATTGGCTTCAGTATAACTTTGTAAATAAGTAGTTTATTTTCTATTGAGAGATGGGATGTCCTTCGAAGTAGTCTGTACAGTTGTCCAAAGTTCTTGTCTTTTTAGCCTCGTTTGTGGGTTCCTTGTCAGTATTTTGTCGAGATGGAAGCCTAAATACCTTACTGTCTCAGACATAGGGAGAGGAATCGAATTTAAAAAAACTAGCGGACAGGACTTGTGACAGAGGGTGAAGGTTATGTGGGAGCATTTTGCTTCATTGACTTTGATTCGCCATTGGTTGCACCCATACTCGATCTCGTCAAGGTGTTTTTGAAGGTGTTAGGGTGCTATATCAGGGTCTCAATGGGATGACAAAACTACAGTGTCATCTGCAAATGTTGCCAAGAAGGTATTGGTGGTGGAGGGGACATCAGCGGTGTATAGGTTATAGAGGATGGGGCCCAGGACACTGCCCTGTGGAACTCCTGCACTTATGGGATAGTAGTTAGAGTATTCTAAACCACAGCGGACTTGGAAGAAGCGGTTTGAAAGGTAGGACTGTAGGATTAGGAATAGGGTTTGCGTTAAATTTCCTTTGAGTTTGTAAAGCAAACCTGCGTGCCAGACCCTGTCAAAAGCTTGAGCTATATCAAGAAAGGCAGCAGTGCAATACGGTTTGAATTCAAGGGCTGAGGAGATGTGATCAACAAGTTTGAAGTTTTTTGGATTCAATAATTGGAAGTAGGTGTTTTAATAGGAGTTTTTCAAATATTTTTGAGAGTATAGGAAGTAGGCTAATTGGACGGTAAGATGAGGCGTCATTGGGTGGTTTGCCGAATAGGACTATAATGGAGTGTTTCCAGAGGAGAGGAAAATGTGTCGTTCGGATAATGATGTTAGGAAATCTTCAACAGTTGAGCGATGAGTATTGTTTTGAGGAGTAAGGGGAGGAGTGAAAGTACAGGAAAGATGCAGTGCGAATCCAAAGCAGCCCAGGACCCATCATCACGGTGGAGTGGGTGTGAAACAGGATGATATTTTAGGATTTTCTTAGTTAGATTCCACAAGAAGTTGTCCCTGGTAGACAGAGAGGAGAGATAGGAATTAAAAGAATCGGAACGGAAGGATGCCAATTGCCGCTTTACCAACCTGCAGTACTGATTGTATAAGCGGCGATCAGCAGGATGTCGGGATCTTTGCCACACTGTTCTCGAGAGGCGTTTGGATTGGATTAGGTCTATGAGATACTGAGGTAAAGGATTTTTTAGATGACGGTGGGGTGACGATGGGGTGACTCCCAGGCCGACCTCTGGATCAGAGTAGTGAAGGAATTCACTGCATCATCTAGGTCTGGGATGTTTTCAGGGGTACTTTGAGGTCTATAGAGTCTGTAAGAATTTGGTGAAAGTGGTCCCAGTCAACTGGGCCCCTTATAA
This sequence comes from Acanthosoma haemorrhoidale, assembly GCA_930367205.1. NCBI lineage: Eukaryota > Metazoa > Arthropoda > Insecta > Hemiptera > Acanthosomatidae > Acanthosoma > Acanthosoma haemorrhoidale. The sequence goes on from OV884012.1 coordinate 34,281,338, forward strand.
ATGAAGGAGGAGGCAGTTTGTGGATAGGTCTTAGGGAAATGGTAAGGATCACAGGGCTATGATCAGAGGAGAGGACATCGAGGCGCGTGAGTGAATAGTTTAGTGTTCCCAAACTATTGTAGAAGAAAAAGTCTAGGAAATCTGGATTTCGGTTGGGATCTGATGGCCAATAGGTGGCTGTGTCAGGAGAGATCGTGGAGCAATGTTTCCGTGTGAGTGCAGACAGCAAAGCACGTCCTCTTTTATTTGTGGATCTTGAGCCCCAATGTTCATGCTTTGCGTTAAAGTCCCCACCCACAAGGAAACGATGCCCGATGGAGTCTAGAAAGGAGATGAATTGGGAATCAGAAATGGATTTATTGGGAGGGCAGTACACTGATGCTAGAGTGAGGGGGAAAGTGAAGGTGCTGATTGACACTGCAGTGGAATTTTATTATTGATATACTCCTTTATTGTGCTATAATTACAATCTGCCTTTTATAAGACAATAAGTAATAAGATAAATGCTCTCATTCATACCATATTTACAGTTCATCATTCACTCGCTCATTCACACAATATTTACAGACAGCCCAGAGACCTCCCAAATCCACATGCGAAGAGAAAGCGGAGTCTTGGGAAGTCCCCCACGCTCGTTCGTCAGCCGCGTCACCGGATGCTAGCCAGTGGAGGCTGACCAAGAGCGCGAGAGCCACAGACGCTCAGGATACTTTTTCTCAGGACACAAGTTTCTCCGGACACTCCCGAAACATACCGAGCAATAGTTAAATACTTAGGAGAAACTAAGGCAGACTTCCACACCTACCAATTAAAGCAGTGGACTGAAGGAAATCGTGTGCTACCAAAGGAACTATGTGATGGGAAATGGAGTTATGGACAATGACAGCGGTGCCTGTATGTGCTCTTCCATCTAGGTGATCAGTTCGATATGTCTGGTACTGTTGAACTGTAAAAGGTCGCTTACTCGTAAGTCTTGTTTCAGTAATGAGAGCTACGTGTGATTTAATTAGAGAAAATTTCCGGAAGAGGTCCTATTTGTACTTTCCAATATAGTATTTTAGCCAATATTACGTTTTGAAAAATGGTTTAAAGAGATTTACTTTACATATCAGCTTAGTAGTTTTTGTAGCTCAGTTCAATGCCAGATCACGATACATTAAACTAAACGATTATTACTAACGGCAAAAATTGCTGACGCAGCTTTATTATTTTATCATTCGAAGCAGTTTGCGCCATTCCGAGTAAGTTGTGGCATGAGATGAGACGTTTTGTCGGTGATTATTCCTTCGATTAGATCCATTATGCGCTTCAATATGGTTCTAAACAAACACCAGAGGAGCTCTCTTCGTCAATATATTTTTTTTCTTAATAAATCGGCAATAAAAATAGATGAGCTATAAAGCTAAGAACAATCAGGAGTCGAGGGACACGGCCGCCCTGCCGAAGGACTGGACCACTAATCAGTGCTCAACCTCGGCGCCCCCTCCCAAGATGAAATTTAAATCGCCCCCCTCCTGATTATACATAAATTACAGCCTAGTGTCTCCTAAATTGTCCAACTTCATTCCCCGCTTCCTTACCTTTCGCGCTTTCCTAGATTGAGTTTCATTCCAGCCGTGTCTACGGTCTAACTCACCAAAGTGAGGCCGCACTGATGTACATACAAGGCAACTAATGGGCAATCCATAATTAACAAGAAGTATTTATGTTACTGTTCAAAATAAATATTAAACATTTCATTATTTATAGTACATTAAATTGTAGGTTCCTACGGCTACACCAAACAAAAATTCCGAATAGTCTTTTTTCAAATATTTTAATTAAATATTAGTTTTAAAGTAGATCCTCACACTTATAATTCTGCATTTTACTGACATCTCTAGATTCGAATAACCTAATAAAACGAACTTAATTAATCTAAACAATTTATTTTTTGTAGATTGTCTGTATAATTTAAAGGCACTTGATACACAAAATAGCTTCCTATAGAAATTTATTTTCCTTCTATATTGATATTTTGTGCCAAATTTAAATAAGGTAGTTACAACCAAGTAACATGGTGAGCACTAAACACTACTCTCACTTATATTATTTCAGCGTTTGAACCCAGTATTTTCAGATTCTCCTGTCGTTCCAATCAGACATTAATATATATGATGATGAAAGGATATGAAATCTATGTATTGAGTTTTGAGACAAAGTAAATAATTTTCTTTTTCTATAAGTGTATTTCATACATTTCATAGGCATACTATATTATGTAATGATTACCGCATTTAGGTCAGACCATTAGACAAGATAATACTGAGACATACTAGTGAGAAAAGGTTTGCACGTCCCCTAAGCACTATTTATGAATGAATGAAAAAATGAATTTAGATAGATAATCTGCCTCTTCTACATTAGACTGTTAAACGTTCAGAATACATCTGAAACTGTAACATGTATTCAAGAACCTCGCAATACACTGGAAATTTTTATTAAAACACAATAAGTGGAAATCAGGAAACGAAAATTGAACATGAAAAGTGGTCACATCGCTGATTTTAAAAAAAAAACCAACACCAAGTTTTATCTATCTTTATTGAGGTTTCCTAACCATGTTTGCTGTTTTTTTGATGAAAGTGTGAGTAGGTACTAGATGGAGGGTGAATACCGAATAAATCCACCTTCTTTCCCCAGAATTGTTTTTAGTAAATATGTAATTATTTAATCTCGCTATGGGTAATTATTTAATAACTTTCTTGAACTCTGTAGGAACGAATAGTTTAATAAAGATTGTTCTGTAACACTACCTTTCTTACTTTTCCGACATCCACATGGACATATACGTGACTATAAAATATCACAACATGAAAACAGCATTGTTTGGAACAAACGTTTAGGTGAGCTCTTTTAGGTACAGGCCACAGAATGGTTAGAAACCAGCAGCGGGCGCACTAACAGCCCAAGATGCGGTTTTCATGTAAGGGACAAAAATGGCCCGCTGCAGGAGTCGCTAATTACAAAGGCAGTAGACAACAGTTAGCGCTAATGTGGATGAATAGAAAAGCTCGCCCTGCTTTTTCGGCAACATACCTGCCTACAACTTGGCTCATATCTTAGCTCCTTTGCCCCCATTTGTCGCCACGCCTGGGTTAAAGCAGCTCCAAGTTTTAGTACAAGTCTGAGTGTGAAGTTCACGGGATGACATTCTACTTTGCACGCAAGTGCAATCGTACCAAGCCCGTTGAATTTTCACCAAAAATATGAATTATTTAATTAATTTGTTGATAATTGATTAATTTGGATTACTTTTCCGTGTTTTTTTCGGATAGCTTATTGCAACTCCAATACAATCCCATGACTTCAGTAGGGGTACACAAAGAGCAAAACAGGTAGTTAGACACGGGTGAAAACTTAAGGGTTTGTAGTTTCCATTACACCAACGAAATCCCAATATTAATGATACAGATATTTAGAGGAATAGTTAATAAAATATATAAGATGAATAATCAGTCTAAAAAAATTTACTATCAATTATATCTTAGTATTATTGAAATTATTATGATACTTAAAAATATCCTGTAACGTTAGGTTTATGGCGCAATGTGACGTAGGCTTCTTTTAAGAATACTTATTCTGATCTGAACTGAAACTTATTCTGATTATTGCGTGCTCAACATTTACTTTGCCTATAAATGCAAATAAACAAAAATGTTGAAAATGCAATAATATAAAATTAAATAATCAATAGTGGGGAATCATTTATGAAGTAAATAATTAAACCCAAATATTTATTACTATACATCCTTATAAACATCCTTAAAACTATTATTTATAATCTTAGGGGCAATAATCTGAGGATTAATGCAACATAAAACTACCTTAAATTGTTACAGGAATATATTAAAGCATAATACTGTTCACTAGAGAGTGAGAGATACAGTTTCTGTCTGATACAGAGAAGGTAGAAGTATTAGAGACTTTTAGCCTAACTCTTTGGCAGCAGAGTATAGCTAGGTATTATAGGCGGGTGCCATAGCTGGGTTAGATCTTCCATTTGACGCTCTGCTATCATCCTGACATTTCATTGATCATTGTTTTAAATGTATACAAATTAATACAGGTAACTGAACTCTCAAGATTTGTTTGTTGCAACTCATGTACAGACATTTGAAAAATCAGAACTTAACGATCGTCTGAGCCTCGGAGCGTTCAGCCTCGGATAAGATGGGACCAACCATCTTACGGGAGGAAACTAATCAAAGTGGAGCTACCCCTGTAGTAGGAGCTCTAAATTGATAATGAGCCAAACTTAGCCTCGAAGTGTTAGGCCAAAAAGGTTTTGGCGTTAGAAAAAAAAACATTTTAAAAATATGACAGTGGTTGGCTTACTCCGTTTAACTTTAGAAAAGAGCTGCCCTAAGATGTGCGACACAAAGAGAGCCACGGTCAGAGTATTGAAGCCAGTTCCTTTGTAAGAGCTTGGCTCTCTCACTGTTGTATTCATGAGGGGGACTCACCAGCTCGCTATTTCGGCCAAATTGTTTTCTCCTATTCGATAAGTCTTCAAACAAAGCCTGCTCTTTCCATAAACAAATCGTCACCTTCTGACATTCGGCCCTTTTCTAAGAACCAGCCTTTTCTACCATTTCTTAAAACGGCTAAGAACTTCATGTATTTGTTACTGGATCTTTTGTTTTTGGCAAATAAGTTTCTTGTCCGCTGGCCTAATTTCGATCAGAACTCCCAATCTTTTTTAAAAGGGCCTCTCTTCTCTTATTTATAGATCACACTATCCGTAAGTAGCATAGTTTTTTGGAGATTTTGGTTGATTTTATTGTAAAAACAGAGTTTACAAAATTTCACCTCCCGTTGGGTGGCTCAACGATTGGCCTGTAAATATGATACCTTCTTTCGGGATTCCATTTTATTACCCGATGATATGCAAAATAATCTCACCTCTATAATTATATATTAATCAATTACTTGACTTCTTAGTAATACAAAAAGTGAGTTTATTAATTATTTATCATGGTATGAAAATTAAATATCTCGTAACCTGATGATACGTAGTTTTTTATTTATCTGTAATCACAATTAGTCATAAGATCACGTTCGCAATTCCACAGGGCCTGTAATACTGCCAACTCTTATCAATTTGAGATATTTATAGCTTTTTTTTTTTTTTGTCTTTATTAATTAATTTTCAACGGTAAAATGGAATCTCATCCAGCGAATAACAATGACGTATAAAACACGAATTTATCTATTCTTTGTATCACTTGAACAAAATCGTTGCACTGCCTAATCAAACAAAGAAGATTCGAGCGGCATCATGTTGTACCAATCCAGCCAAATTTTCAATCCAGTAGAGAGGAAGTCCCAACGCTAGAAATTAAAAAAAAACCCGCAGGCGACGGCGATGCGCCCAATGCGTCGGCCCTTTGTAGTGCGAGGCGAAGTGTTATTAGCAAATAAACAGGGGGGGAGGACTTTGCGCACCCCATGTGAATATTTAATTCCAACGAAGGCCATGAAATTATCATGGGGTGGCCTCTCCTCCCTTTGTTCGGCTATTGTTCATATCGTGCCCGAGGCGGATAATAAAGTGATAGTTTGGTTTGGTCCGGCCTTCCTTCCCACGCCTCCATTCACAGGGCGATGAAAAGATTTCCCCCCCACTGTCCAATTATCAATCACATATCCTAATGGTATTAAACATTTAGCGTCTATGTAGTGGAAGAATCAAATCTGACACTTAATTAAGGCCTTATTCAATTGAAGGCATCATATATATATGCATTACAATGCTTATGAAAAAAATATCAATAATACGTATCCATATCAGTAATAATATTTGGCTCATTTTTTTAACATAAGTGTTTATCCGCAATATAATTTTACCATTCCTTTGACATTTTATTAATGTACAGTCTACAACATCATTCCATTACTCTCCAGCGCAGGCCGTATAATTATTACCCATTACCTAATTTGGCGATAACAACACAGAATACCCCATAATTAAATTGATACTACTTTACATAATCTGATTCGATACCTAAGTACCAATCGATGCTTCGGTGTTATTATCCCTATTCTGTGGTGTCGATAAATACGTGCATTGTTTCCCAACATGAAAACGTTTCAGACAGGATTGCCTCAAGATTTCAACTTGTGTAGCTCTTTTCGAGACAGAAAATCCTTCGTAACGGTATCAGTTTCCCAGCCCCGGCCAGAGCCATGCACAATACAAAAACAACCGTCACATGCCAACATATATAATACATGTGAAGAATTATTTAGACGCCTAAGCGAAGCCAGCGGGCCGGCATGGAACGCTAAACGACTCGGGCAGACTGCTAGCGGGACTTTGGAGTCCGGCCAAACACCAGACCCCGTTGGAACAACCTCAGCTTTATAAAATTCCCGATGTAAACATTTGTTCTATAGCCCTCTCATTTATTATATCTTTACTTTTTATTAGGGGCTCGAGGCTCCAGTCTCCGGAGTAAACAGGCCAGACCTCCTCGTAACGGGGTTATTATCTAACATTTACTTGCAACTGGATCAAAAACATCGTATAGTAGCAGAAATATACGATCACAGTTTCCAGTAGGTGACACATGGCTCCAAAACCTAATTAACATTAATAATGACTGGTTGTTATAATTATTTCCCAAATAACAAAGCTATCTGCTAATAAAAGATAAGGTTGAAAAATTTAAATGTAAACATGCGTCAATAATAAACAAATAATATAAAAAACTTAAGCTTATCAATATGGTGTCTAAAGACAGTCGTGGGCTGTTGAAAGTGATATCAAATGAAGAAAAGGGAAGAGAACAACTGGCGTCAATTAAACTTTAAAAAAAATAAATAAAGAAGAAACGGCTCCACAAACAAATTTGAAGAGTTGATTGTGATGGATATTTCAATGTCATTCTCAAATTATATTCCACTATAATCACAGATACGTATTGATCTCAACGTGAAGATTTTGATTTTCATACTCCAACCAAAATGATAAGAAAATATTGCTATTGACTTTAAAAGGAAAACTATTTAAAGCAATTAATCTACCATAAGAAATAACTTACCAGTCTCAGGTTATAAAAAAGCACGATGTTAATTGTTGCATTATGTATAGTAAAGATTTAGTAGAGATGAACTTAAGGTTCTCTTGGTTTTCAAAACCCCATAAACTATTATGTTTGAACCCGACTGTCTGCTCTAGTCTTGCTGAACTCCTACGAATGATGCAAGACTTGAAAAATAACGAATGGTCAATTATTAATCAATTGCTAGTAATTAAAAAATACATATTTTCGTATATAAAATTAAAGATGTGGCATCCTGATTAATTATATGTATTATGTGTTTAGGATTATTATCAGTTTCTGCGCATGCGCTACTATTAACAACCACGTACAACTATCGCTCTCCAAATCAATACCGATAACTACCGTTATAGACCCTTTTTCGTCTTTGGGATTGTGTCAACTGGCAACTTAAGTGAGGTGGCCACGAGGGAGCCCTCAATAAGTGAGTAGATCGCTAGTACATTGGTGTAAAGTGTAAATAATAGTGACATCGGAGAGAGTAGTCGGCCATCTTGACTGAGGCATCAGTCGTCGTTCACGATACATAGCCGTTCTGAGCCAGACCTGATAGGTGGCTCAGAGCCAGACCTGATAGGTGGCTCAGAGCCAAGACCGGTGACTCGCCACTGGAATCCCACCGGCACTACGTATTTTATTTATTATTTTCTTTTTTTTTAACTAACAAAAATCTTAGCTAATGACAAAATGAGATTTTATCAGCAGATAATATCACAAAATAAAAAGAAAAGATCGAGGTCCTTAGGCCCAACTCCACCAACGTCGCCAGTAAAGCGAAAACCCAGACGCTCAAATAGGAACATCCCTACAAACTCATCTGCTGCCAGCTCTATGGAAGATCTACCACCACTTGCCAGCACTTCAAAAGAAGAAACTGTAGCAGAATCTCCATTCTTCACACCGAATAGCTTCGAGGTACTGAGAAATAGTCAACCTGACGACATGGAAGTTATTCAAACACCAACACAGCCCAAGCCGCCTGCTATATTCGTAAGGAATATTAGCAATTTCAAACTATTGTGCTCACAAATGAGCAAAGTTGTAGGTACCGGAAAATATACGTGCCTCAATCGCTCTCGGGATACAAAAATTTCCCCAGACACTCCGGATACTTATCGAGCGATCATTAAGTATTTGGAAGAAACCAATGCAGACTTCCATACATACCAGTTGAAACAAGAACGATCGCTTCGAGTAGTGATAAGAAATCTGCACCCGACCACACCAGCTGATGAAATTGAAGACGAACTATCAGCTCTGGGGTTCAAAGTTCGGCAAATAACCAACGTTTTACGTGAGGACAGACAACAAAACGAATCCACCAAAACGGCATTACCGTTATTTTTTGTAGATCTCGAGCGGACACCTGGCGTGGAGAAAATTTATGAATTAACAACCCTGTATTACACAAGAATACAGGTCGAAAAACCTTACCCCAATAGAGACATCGTCCAATGCCATAATTGCCAGGCATATGGGCACACAAAATCGTATTGCCACCACCCTCCTAGGTGTGTAAAGTGTAGTGGGCAGCACAAAAGCGAATTGTGCAAAAAGCCCCTAAAATCGCCTGCTGTATGCGTGCTCTGCCAGCAAGACCATCCGGCCAACTACAAGGGCTGTGAGGCGTATAGAATCCTCAAGTCCAGGAGCGAGCAACGTCGCCGGCCGGAAGAAGAGAAGCCAGTAAGAGGTAGCTCAAGAAGCGCCCCCACCAGAAATTTGAGGCCTTCTGTCTCTTTTGCTGATGCCGTTCGGAACAGAGAGCAGTCACAGGCACTGCCCACTTCTCGTCCGCAAGTATCTCTTCCCCAGCATTCCGCTCATCCCGCCAACCAGCAAACCCAATCCCATCCTCAACCACACATCTCGCATATTCCTTCACCACCAAGCTCTTCAGATCTCACTAGCCTATTAACATCATTCCTTACAGAATTCAGAACCCTAATTACCCCTCTCATTTCCCTTCTTACAAATCTTGTCTCCTACCTTATCCCCGTTAAACAAAATCCATAAGTGGATCCTTCCGACTCCTTATCCATTCTCCTTTGGAATGCGAATGGTGTTCGCACCCACACTAACGAACTGACAGCACTACTCCATGACAAGAAGATCGACGTAGCTCTTATTACTGAAACAAGACTTACGAGCAAACGACCATTTACCGTTCGACAGTACCAGACTTATCGTACTGATCACCCAGATGGAACAGCTCATGCAGGTACCGCTGTCATTGTCCATAACTCCATATCCCACCACATAGTTCCTTTGGTATCACATGATTTCCTTCAATCCACTGCAGTGTCAATCACCACCTTCACTTTTCCTCTTACACTTGCATCAACGTACTGCCCTCCCAATAAATCCATTTCCGACTCCCAATTCATCTCCTTTCTAGACTCCATCGGACATCGTTTCCTTGTGGGTGGGGACTTTAATGCGAAGCACCAACACTGGGGGTCAAGATCCACAAATACACGAGGACGTGCTTTGCTGTCTGCACTCACACGGAAACATTGCTCCACTATCACTCCTGACACAGCCACCTATTGGCCATCAGATCCCAACCGAAATCCTGATCTCCTTGACTTCTTTTTTTACAATAGTTTAGGAACACTAAACTATTCACTCAAGCGCCTCGATGACCTTTCCTCCGATCATAGCCCTTTATTATTAACCATTTCCTTAAGACCAATTCACAAACTGCCTCCTCCTTCATTTATTAGGGGCCCAGTTGACTGGGACCACTTCCGTCAGCTTCTTACAGAGTCCGTAAACCTCAAATTATCCCTGAAAACATCCCAAGACCTAGACGATGCAGTGCATTCTTTCACTACTCTGGTCCAGAGGTCGGCTTGGGAGGCATCGTCACCCCATCGTCACACAAAAATCCACAATCATAATCGTTTACCTCAGCATCTCAAAGATCTAATCCAATCCAAACGCCGCTCCAGAACAGTGTGGCAAAGATCCCGGCATCCTATTGATCGTCGCACGTACAATCAGTACTGCCGATTGGTAAAGCGGCGATTGGCATCCTTCCGTTCCGATTCTTTCAATTCCTACCTCTCCTCTCTGTCCACCAGGGATAACTCCTTGTGGAACGTAACCAAAAAAATCCTAAAGTATCAACCTGTTTCACACCCACTCCGTCGTGATGATGGGTCCTGGGCGGCTTCGGATGGGGATAGGTCGGAGGAATTTGCTCTGCATCTTACCCATACTTTCACACCTCACCTTTCTCATCAAAGCCATACTCACAGCACAACTGTGGAAGATTTCCTCACTTCACCTATTCCTCTCTCTCTTCCACCAAAAGCCGTTAACCCCTCTGAGGTTAAATACCTTCTGAAAAACTTACCTTACCGAAAATCCCCTGGATATGATCTCCTTACTCCTCAAATTCTCAAACAACTTCCTCCTAAAGCCATAATCTTCCTAACCTACATATATAATTGCATAATCCGAACGACGCACTTTCCTCTCCTCTGGAAACACTCCATTATTGTCCTATTCGCCAAACCCGGTAAACCACCCAATGACGCCTCATCTTATCGTCCAATTAGCCTACTCCCTATCCTCTCAAAAATATTTGAGAAACTCCTACTAAAACGTCTACTTCCCATTGTTGAATCCAAAAACCTTTTTCCCACACACCAGTTTGGCTTCCGCCAACGACATTCCACTGCTCAACAAGGCCTTCGCGTTGTTGATCACATCTCCTCAGCCCTTGAAACCAAACAGTATTGCACTGCTGCCTTTCTCGATATAGCTCAAGCTTTTGACAGGGTTTGGCACGCAGGTTTGCTCTACAAGCTCAAAAGATATTTACCACAGACCCTTTTCCTAATCCTACAGTCCTACCTTTCAAACCGCTTCTTCCAAGTCCGCTGTGGTTTAGAATACTCTAACTACTATCCCATAAGTGCAGGAGTTCCACAGGGCAGTGTCCTGGGCCCCATCCTCTATAACCTATACACCTCTGATGTCCCCTCTACTCCCAATACCTTCTTGGCCACATTTGCAGATGACACTGCAGTCTTGTCATCCCATCCAGACCCCGACATAGCATCCCATAACCTTCAAAAACACCTTGACGAGATCGAGTATTGGTGCAATCAATGGCGGATCAAAGTTAATGAAGCAAAATGCTCCCACATTACCTTCACCCTTTGTCGCAAGTCTGGTCCACTAGTTTATTTTAATTCTATTCCTCTCCCTGTATCCGAGACAGTACGGTACTTAGGCTTCCATCTTGACAAACGACTGACCTGGAACCCACATACGAGACTAAAAAGACAAGAACTAAACAGACGCTTTGGACAACTGTACAGACTACTTCAAAGGACATCCCATCTCTCAATAGAAAATAAACTACTAATCTACAAAGTTATACTTAAACCAATCTGGACATACGGAATAGAGCTATGGGGGACAGCAAAAAAGTCTAACATCAAGCGTATCCAATCCTTTCAATCAAAAGTCCTGAGAACAATAGTAAATGCCCCTTATTATGTCAGCAACAAAACCCTTCATAACGACCTTAATATACCCTACATTCTAGAACTCATCCCTTCCAAGTTTACGAAATTCCACAGTAGCCTTTCCAACCACCCTAATCCTGTAGCACAGTCAATGCACTGCGCCACTCATCCCTATAATCCTCCTCGGAGACTGAAACGGCAGTGGCCTCATGACCTGCTATAAACGCGTGACAGTGGGAGTCCTGGCAATGGCCAGTCTCTCCAATCATGTCCTGAGCGTCTGTGGCTCTCGCGCTCTTGGTCAGCATCCACTGGCTAGTATCCGGTGACGCGGCTGACGGAGGAGCGTGGGGGACTTCCCAAGACTCCGCTTTCTCTTTGCGGTGGATTTGGGGGGTCTCTGGGCTGTCTGTAAATATTGTATGAATGAGCGAGTGAATGATGAACTGTAAATATTGTATGAATGAGAGCATATATCTTAATTACTTATTGCCTTATAAAGGCAGATTGTAAATATTGCACAATAAAGGAAGTATAAAAGGATTATTATCATAAAAAGTCAGTAAAGCTATAAATAACAGTTTTAGTTTTGCTATTGGTCCTCAATATTATTTATAATTATCAATAAAACTGTTTTCAATAAACATTCAGTGAGCAAGATGTCGGTCGTCACGAGGGGGGTGTCTGGTTACCCTAGCCCTGGTGACAAGTGAGGTTGAGTTTATAACCTGGACAATCGTTTCATGATGGCTTTACTATCTGATTCCATTTTTTGATAGGTATGTGCCCCGACAATGCATGTTCAGGAGAAGAGGTATAGGGTAGGTAGGTAGGTAGTTTTTGTGGTCTTGGAATGACCACGAATTCACACTCGGTATCTAAGGGTAGGCGAAATCCGTCCGGATCCCAAGGGCGAGTGTGGACCGGAGTGAGGCAGACTGAATCGCCGCGGGAAACACTGCTTGGTAAGTTTGCAGGGCCACGAAAACCATTGTCCACTAGGGAGAGGTCTCTCCCAAGGAGGTGCTAGATTTAGCGAGACGAAGGCAGAGATTCCCACTAGGAAGGTATGGGGTCTGACAACGCCGGACTAAAACGTAGCGAGGCGAGGAGAGAAAGAGATGCAGAGGTTTTTCATAAAGAAGCAGCAGTTTCAGAGTTTCAAGCAGAGCAGCCACGAGCCGGTAGTTGACAGGAGAATGATATACAGGACCCAAACCGCCGGGCTTAAATACCCAGCTGGCCTTGCCAGTAGCCAATAAGCATCGCTATTGTAGTACCCAATAATGTGGCTTTCCTTTGTTCCCTGACAGAGCCGGGAGGATATCCCGGCGGTGGGGTCTTGCACCTGCCTGACAGCTGGTGTCCCGGCTCATATAACTAATTAGCTCCCATACATTGTTTATTGTTTAACACATTTACAATGATTTATATTTTGGTAATGTTATTTACATTTGTTTACAATGTATATACAATAGAGTATAGAGTGATTTATCATATGTAGTTAACGGTCGCTATAACATGTTTATAAAGTGATGGGGTTAACCTTATGACTTAACTTACTTCTAACAAACAAAATCTTAGCCTATTTTCCGCGACAGTCTGTTGCCATCGATGAGGGAAGGATGGTGGGTCATAATGTTCAACACTGGCTTTGTTAGGTGCTGCAACGAGTCAAAAAACCTGATGTAATTCCGGTGGATAAATTCACCCACCGAAGTGACTCTGAGCAACGGGTGAAATAGTTATTTTAAATCCACTCCGAAGTACTTAGGCCCAGTGACTTGTTAATCTTGAACGGAAATGCAAGTCTTACTCGAAATTCCAATACCTAGGCAGCTCCATTATGAATATAATGATCACCATTAAAAACATCGATTATGACCTTAATCCTTCTAACTGTGAGTTATATTTTCCATAATTCGCACCATTCATAAACTTATATTCCCTTTACTATGCATTCTTATCCATGCCAAATTATTTTTGTCTTTGCCTCAGTATGTAATTGAATGGAGGTTGATAAAATGGCCTACCTTTTTAAAGTATTAAAGTAGGCAAACTGAAATAAACAATTTATGCAGGAATTCATTCATTATTCGACATTGCGACATCAGGAGGCTACTGCCAGATCGTTTAACACTTTACGAGTAATCTAAGCCATAAAAGAGCTTGTCGGGAATTGTGTCCTGTCGGGTTGTCAGAATCGAGGATCCCCAAGGTGGGAAGGAGACGCCCACCGCGGACTAGGGTCGCTACAAACTCTAGCCGCCGCCCGGCGAGCTAATATGAGGTGGACCGGTGGTTTTTCACCTCTGCTGGTGGCCTAGTCGGTGGGCAGCTTAATTAGTTTTGATCTGACTCCATAAGATCTTAGAAGGTGTGCCCCGACAGCGCACTATGTTCAGGAGAAGAGGAACAGGGTAGGTTTATAGGTAGTTTATGTGGTCTTAGAATGACCTCGAATTCACACTCGGTATCTAAGGGTAGGCGAAAACCGTCCGGATCCTTAAGGCGAGTGTGAACCGGAGAGAAGAGGCCGTGGAAGACACTACTAGGTAAAGTTTGTAGGGCCACGGCAACTGTCGTCCGCGAGCAAGAGGTCTCTTCCAAGGATGTTCTAGTTTTAACGAAACGAAAGCAGAGAATCCCACTAGAAAGGTGTGGGGTCTGACAATGCCAGACTAAAACATAGCGAGGTTAGGAAAGAGAGATGCAGAGGTAGTTGAATAAGAAAGCCATGGTTCGAGTAGAGCAGCAAGCGCCAGTGCAGAGAGAGAGAGAAGTGTTCCACTTGATTCGGGGAGTGTCGGGTTCTGAGAGTCTAGCCGATTCAATTTTTTTTTTTATTTCAAACCCCTTTATTGATCAAAACTTTTACAATTTACAAATTTTCGATTTACAGATTTCTCCATTTCTCCTCTTACTACATATCTGCGTATGCATTTAAAGGAGGGTAGAATTACAATAACAATTTTCTATTTGAAGTTAAAATAAAAAAATCACTGGGTACAAGACTAGGTGTTTGGAATTTCACCAGTTGAAATCGCAACCGGCAAACGAGGCGACTGATTCGAGAAACTAATTAGCCTGGGGATAATTAGCTATACGTTTGAGTTTTAAGTGGACTGTAATTATTTGAGAGTCTCGTTAGAGAAATGACAATATCAAATGTAAACACAGTAATGCAAATTCCTACCTGCTTCGATGTGACGACAGCGTGCGAATCTCCCTTCCTGAACTCCGATAACCTAGAGATTTGGGCCCAAACTCCAGATTTATCCAAGTCCCGATTCATCCAATAGCTGTCTGCGTTTAATCTGAAATGTCGCTTCTCCAAGACTGCGTAATAGTGATTTGAATAATGACTAAACAAAGATAATGGCGTTGAAAATACGCTTGAAAAACAGTGTGAAAAATGATAACTGTTGAAGACAAAAAAAGACGCTATAATAATGAAAATGAAAATTACCACCTGAGAGACAAAAGCGTGGGGAAAAACGCTGATCGAGCCGGCAGGCAGCGCCAGCGTCTGTGATTCACAGAACTACCGAATGGTTTCGGGTAATTACTTATTGAATAGCAAATTCAAATTAAAATGAAATTAAGTTTACGCAAATGGCGTAAACATACCGCCCACCAAATTAGAGCAACTAATTTCCGGGTTAAATGAGAGCTAACACAAATGAAATAGCATGATCTACTTGAGAGTTTATGTACATGATTGAGGAAACAAGGAATAATGAGAATGGAAACGTTAAAGGGGAAAAGGTAAAGAAAAAGAGAAAGAAAAAAATGAATAAATGAATGACAACTGTGAAACTTAGGCCTGAGAGTCAAGGGGCACAAGCCGATTGACGGGCCGAACGAATGAACCAGATGGGTTGCGTATGGTGACAACCCGTGTCACGCCATCAGCGCCGGGGTGAAGGTATTCTACCCGAGCCATGGGCCAATGAAGAGGAGAAGTTGAGATTCCCTTGATGAAAACAACATCGCCAACAGAAATTTCCTTGGAATGACGATTCCATTTATGGCGTTGCATGAGGGTGTTGAGATATTCGTGAGACCAGCGATCCCAAAATTGTCGGGAGATCTTCGTGATAGCTTTCCATCTTTGGGTGAGCGAACATGATGGCGATGGGGGGATTTCTGGACGGGCTAATAAAGGAGCACCGATTAAGAAATGTCCAGGGCTGAGGTAATCGGATGCCTCGAGAGGATCTGATGAAAG
Organism: Acanthosoma haemorrhoidale; assembly: GCA_930367205.1. Lineage (NCBI taxonomy): Eukaryota > Metazoa > Arthropoda > Insecta > Hemiptera > Acanthosomatidae > Acanthosoma > Acanthosoma haemorrhoidale. The sequence goes on from OV884012.1 coordinate 34,297,159, forward strand.
AGGGCACAAGGGCGGCTGTTAAGGATGGCTTCAATACGAGCAAAGAAGGTAAAATATTCTTCGGAAGTGAAGCTAGTATCTGCAGTGATACGGCTTAGAATGGTTTTGACGGACTTGACACCTGCTTCCCAAATACCGCCGAAGTTTGGAGCAGAGGGAGGGTTAAATTGCCACTGAATGCCTTGGGAACTGAGGTGCGAAGTGATTTCGGATGAATGATCGCGCATGAATACTGAAGCTTCATTTAAGACGCGGTTGGCGCCAATAAAATTGGTTCCTCGGTCCGACAAAATGGACTGAGGTAGACCGCGACGTGCTATGAAACGATCTAAGGTGGAGAGAAATGCAAAGGTGGATAGCTCGGAGGAGAACTCCAGATGCAATGCCTTGGTGGTCAGACACACGAAAAGGCATAAATAACCTTTGGTAATGGGGACCTTACGCAGTAGCGAAGACTTGACGTTGAAAGGGCCAGCATAATCGACGCCCGTGTTGATAAAGGGACGGCCTGGTGTCAGGCGGACCGACGGAAGATCTGACATCAATGGTTGAGGCGAACGCGCTCTGAACAATTTACATGTGCGGCATGATGAAATTACCGAACGAATCAAACTGCGCAAAGATAGGATCCAATATTCGGATCGAATGTGCGCCATACAAGTGGTGGGACCAGCATGAAGGCATGTCAAGTGAGCATGACGTGATATCAGATATGACAAATGAGCTCGTTTGGGCAGCAATATTGGGTGTTGAGCTGGATAACGCAACTGAGAACGCGAAAGTCTACCGCCCACCCTAAGAACACCGGCTTGATTTAGAAAAGGGGTTAATGTTTGCAATGACTTGGTGTTTTGTTGGGTCTGAATACGAGCTATCTCGGCTGAGAAATGGATGGATTGAGTGGAAGTGACATAATATTGCATGGCAGCTTGTAACTCGGAAACCTTAAGGTCACCCTGAGTTCGATACGCTGATGCTGCAATGCGAGCGTTGGTTGAGAAACGCAAGATCCAACCCAGGACTCGACGTGCTCTGTTTAATGACGAAAATCGGGTAAGCAAATCGTGCAGGAAATTGCTGGATGAGACTGCCACCAATGAGACGGGATTGGTATTGCGTAACTCAGGCAGCTGCTCAGTGTGAGCTGAGGAAGGTTCAAAGGCGTCAGGCCATGGAATTTGAGGTTGATTGGCGAATTCAGGGCCAGAATACCACAATGTTTGAGGGTCAGGAGTGACAAATTGCTCAGCTGTAAGACCTCTTGAGGCCAAGTCAGCAGGGTTCTGGTCGGAAGATACATGCGACCAAGAGCAATTAGAAAATGGAATTTCATTTACGCGGGAAATGCGATGAGCAATAAAGGTTTTTAAAAGATGAGGGGAAGTGTTGATCCACGAGAGTACGATCTGAGAATCCGAAAATAGACGGACGGTCTGCAAAGGGGAAGGATGGGGTATAACGTATGTTGAAGCAGTGGAGGCAGGTTCCATGTGGCCTTGTGACAGATAGTCAGACATGAACATTTTATATTCAGCAACAATTGAGCCATGTTTGGCTAAGCGGTGCTCAAGTCGGGATACTGATGCTCGAGCTTGAGTGACGTTGCAGCCCAATGGGGTTGCACTAGGGTGAAATGGCAATGCGACGGAATATCTGCCGTCAGCATTGCGTCTAAACGTAGAAATGAAATGTTGTTCAGCAACATCATCCAAGGGATTGGAGATGGAGCCTTGATGGACGGATTCAACGTCCCAAAATGCGGTGAGTTGCTTGTCCACTTCAGTAGTGGATAACAAGGAAATGGTAGAGGGGGTCGGATTCATGATTTGAATCGGGCCTACAATGATGTGTCCAAAAATGGTGCCAATGGAAATGGGACCATGCTGAATAGGCCGAATGCCAATTTGAGTTATCAAGCGGGGAAACACGTCAGCCCCCAATAAAATGTCAATTTTATCGGGACGATGAAAATGAGGATCCGCTAAACGAAGACGGAAGAACCGTTTTAGGTTTTCCTTTGGGATTTCCATGCTAGGAAGTTGGTGTGCAATGGTGTTGATTACGGCAACACAGAGAGAGAGTCGTTTGTTGTTCAAACGGGAAATCAGTTGGATATTGACCAAACCTGTTGACAATGTATCGGAAGAACCTATTCCGGATACAGCCATGTGATTAGGAGAAGTAGGCAAACGCAAGTTTTGCACTATACACTTGTTAATGAAGGACACTTGAGAACCGGGGTCAATGACACCACGGATGGGATAAATAGAACCAGTACAGTCGGTTATGAAAGCACGAAATGTGCCTAAAAGGGAATGAGCACGTTCCTGAGTGGTTGAACGAGCAGCTGAGCATGAAAGCACTATTGGTGCAACACTGGGATTTTCAATTGATACCGATGGAGCTGGAATGGACATGGCAGAAGTTGACGGGGTTGCTATTTGCTGATCCGAATGTAATAACGTGTTATGCCGTTGGGAATGACATTTCCGGCATGATGATGTCGACGTGCATTTGGACCGCAGGTGACCACCAAGGCAATTGAAACAACGCTGATTCTTTTTCAGGAGCTCATATCGAGCTGAAATAGATAATTGCTGAAACTTGCTGCATTGTGACACATGGTGATTGTGAGAGCAGCAGAAGCAGGAAGCAGGGGGTCTAGCTGAGCGGTTATCAACGCTTGCATGGGAAGTCTGAGCAATATACGAATGAGATTTGACAGCAGTCCGAGGTTTAACACTGGGTTCACCAATTAACTGGGAAGTTTCGATGGTTTTGATCTGTTGATTGACAAAATCCAATAAGCTTTGGAAAGTAGGTACAGTGGTGGAATCATGATTTAGTTCAAAAGCATGTCGAGATTTAGAATCCAAATTTTTCAGTGCTAATGACACTAGCAAAAAATCGCTCAAATCATCAAGTGCCAAGGCTTTGAGAGCATTGGCAGAATTTTCGTGAATGGTCATAAAGCCCTTGAGGTCAGACAATGAATTGGATTTGGCAGTGGGAAAGTCAAGTATGCTTTTGAGGTACATGTGACCAATTTGTCTCGGATTATTGTACCGGGCAGTTAGAGCATCGAATGCCAATTGGTAATTATCTTCGGTTAGATGGAATGAAGCAATGACGGAAGCAGCTTCATCGATAGTGGATGTTTTAAGATAATGTAATTTGGCAATATTACTTAACTGCGGGTCGCGATGAACCATGGAATTAAAAAGCGCAAAAAAATTAGGCCAATCGGACAATTTGCCATTGAATTTAGGAATCTGAATTTTTGGCAGATGTGGATTTGCTACAGATGGGACGTTTGCAACGGGATTGACTTCAGCGTTCAATACTGAAGGTTCAGTTTTTTTGAGCTGAAAATATTTAGCTCGGATTGTGTCGATTAATTGCACAAAGGCTACGTAAGGTTGTGTAGTTTCAACTTGATCAGTAGCTGGCAAATGCAAATTGAATTTTTTTATGAGGAAATTAAATTTCTTGAATTCCTGTTCAATTTCAGATAAGCGTTCATAGTTGGCCTTAAGCCGAGGTAAATCGGCTATAGTCATTGTCTTAGCAGAGTCTGATAAAGCAGTTGCAACTGCAAAACTATCATTTCGCTGACTAATAGCTAAATCGATTTGTTGTTGTATTTCTTGGGAAGTTGGTGGAGCCATTTTAATGCTATTACTATCAGAAATAAATGGAATTAGTGGATATTTACAGGAAAATATAAAGGGAAATCATGTACAAGGAAAACAGAAATTCTGAAATTCAAAAGTTGGTGATAAAATTAAATTGAGTACTAATAATAATTAGACAAACAGTAAGCACAGTTTGAGTTGATGTGGTTTCGACACCTGGCGCTAGTCGTCGCGATTCGATTTGACTAACCTTCTGACTCAAACTGATGATCAATTTTCAAATTAATAGTTGGACAGAATAATCCGGAATACGGAGAACCAAAAAATATGTTTGGAATTTCACCAGTTGAAATCGCAACCGGCAAACGAGGCGACTGATTCGAGAAACTAATTAGCCTGGGGATAATTAGCTATACGTTTGAGTTTTAAGTGGACTGTAATTATTTGAGAGTCTCGTTAGAGAAATGACAATATCAAATGTAAACACAGTAATGCAAATTCCTACCTGCTTCGATGTGACGACAGCGTGCGAATCTCCCTTCCTGAACTCCGATAACCTAGAGATTTGGGCCCAAACTCCAGATTTATCCAAGTCCCGATTCATCCAATAGCTGTCTGCGTTTAATCTGAAATGTCGCTTCTCCAAGACTGCGTAATAGTGATTTGAATAATGACTAAACAAAGATAATGGCGTTGAAAATACGCTTGAAAAACAGTGTGAAAAATGATAACTGTTGAAGACAAAAAAAGACGCTATAATAATGAAAATGAAAATTACCACCTGAGAGACAAAAGCGTGGGGAAAAACGCTGATCGAGCCGGCAGGCAGCGCCAGCGTCTGTGATTCACAGAACTACCGAATGGTTTCGGGTAATTACTTATTGAATAGCAAATTCAAATTAAAATGAAATTAAGTTTACGCAAATGGCGTAAACACTAGGTGATGGGGCTCACCTTCAGATTACAATGAGGGAACTACAAACTAAAACCTAAAACTAGAACCTAAGACTAAAGCGTTCCTGCCGCGACAGTGTCCTGCCATCGATAGGCGAACGGAGCGGGGGTTATCGTGTTGAACACCGGGTTTGTCAAGTACTGTAGGGAGTAGAAAAATGAATTCATCCACCGTAGGCAAATCAAAGATCTCGTGAAGTTCACTGTTTTTCCGCTGCTCGAATGAAGTTTATCTGACCACTTTCATCAGTATACCGTTTTGGAATTGTTGGAGTCGCCGAGCTGTCGTATACGTCAGATGACGAAAAAGCGGTGCACCTTACTGCAGAGTAGGCCTGAATACACTCTTGTAAATCAATAGCTTTAGACGCAGTGATAGATTGGGGGAAGTCAGTAAATGTGTAGCCGGTAAAGACTTTTTGCGGGTTTGCTTCAACTTCCTCGCAAAATGCTAGCCAATTCTTTTTTTTTTTTTTTATTCAAAACCTCAAAAAATATATAATGTACAAAATAATATAATAAAATAATTGAATTTACAGATTTCTCCTCCTCCTGCATTTACATGCATTTGGAGGAGTGCATAATATAATAGATTTTGTTGTTGTTAAAAGTACTTAGTCTCATATTCAACACTAGGTGATGAGGCTCACCTTCGACTTGTCACCGACACCAAACACTAAACACTAAAACAAAACAAAACAAACTAAAACCTATACCTAGAACCAAATACTAAAGCGTTCCAGCCGCGACAGCGACTTGCCTTCGATGGGGGAACGGAGCGGGGGTTATAGTGTTAAACACCGGGTTTGTCAAATACTGTAAGGAGTCGAAAAATAGCCAATTCCCCAAATCTGGCCCATTATATAGGCAGGCCAGCGGCGGGGGGTTGCCCCGACGCGCCCCTAGTGCTTTCGGCTGTTTCGTACACTAGTTTCCCCCTCTATTAACTGACACTTTAAGGTTTTTATTATTACAATATGGAAACATAGGTAGATATTTTCTAGACTAAGAAGAGGGGAACTTCCATTTATTCGTGGTGACGAAGTTGTCACTACAGAGCTCAATTAGATTTATTAGTAAATCGTCATAATCTAATGAAAAAATATCATGTTACCTTTTTATGGACTATTTGTTTCTAAGATCAAACAAAACTCATATCATTTCATTTGTATTTTTTTTTAGTTGTCATTGAAACTAAATCCGAACTTATCCCGTTTATATCAATTCCAATGATTAACTCCTAATTGTTCTGTTGATAAATCATCTTTGGGTTCAACAATTTTATCATGCACTACAATACGACTGTCAGGTGCAATGTGAAACTTACTCGCTCATTACTAAATTGTCAGCAAAGGGAATGCAGGACGAATCTTATGCAATGTAAATGCAGTATCCATAAATTGCCTAGAAGTTAGCTCGAGTAATTTCAGTTGCGGTTGTTGGAGAAAATTATAGGAGGAGAAATTGAACTTTACTCCAATGATTGGCTATAGAACTAATCCATTTCGATATTTGAAATTATCCGCCTCGGGCCTGTAATGCCATTCCGAAATTGAATATCAGCCTCCAGCATCCACTAATGGGATGCGTATCTATTCTCATAGGAAGATGGCGCTTCTTTTACAGCATTGTAATTGTGACTAGAGATGGAGGGTAGAACCGAAGATGAAGAACCTACTTCGAAATGGGACCAATGTCAGGTAATGTTTTACTTCTCAAACATTTGATAGAAATCCTTTATTTTTATAGCTATTATTAATAGCTTAAATTTATTCTTCAAGTATTTTCACTCTTCAGGTATATTTATAATGGTATCCTTAACTTTGAATCCTCCACATGCAGTTATTCATACGTGTGTTTAGTATATAAAATTTTGATTAGAGTTTCTTCAATTTTATTAAATACATAATATTTGCAAAAAAATATAAGAAAAGTTATTTTTTTATAATGCAATTTGTTCATTCATACATATTTATTACTCTTTTTTTCTATGAGTCCCAGAGCAGACTTAAATAAAATCTTGATGTCCAAGGGCTTCTAGGCAAAGTAGAGAAAATAACTGTTTCTAAATCCTCTTTAACTACTCTAGCAAGGGAAAAACTGAAGTTGTATTTCGTACTTTTTGAAAACTTTTTTTAGAACTCTTGAGGTAGGATTAATAGAAATTTCCTCCTCTAAAACCAACTAGATAACGTTAATTATAACTTTAGTTTTACTTATCTAGGTCTATTATGTGGTATTTTGGACGGAATTCCCTGGTTTCGATGTAATATGATTAATTCAACTTAGATTAATATGAACTTATATCGTCATCACTCAATATAATGCACTTTACACATTCATATTTTAGTGGAGAAGAATCATTTCCAGCCCCATTATTATTTCTTATCATTGTCTTTGTACATTACTATTTACATTTTCATCATGTACATTGCTTTCGCATTTTGCTATTTTGTAAGCTCTCTTGCATTACTTGATACAACGAAAGAGAGCAGTTTAAACGTAAATGTTTAGGATACATATAAAAAGTTTGGATCTTATCAAATCTATTTTTGATGCTTTTTGATGAAAAAAAAAAAAAAAAAAAAAAACGGCTCAAAATTTGCCGTCAATATCCTTCTATTCGGCCTAAAGTATCGAAAATACTAACGACTGTTGATCAGATAGATAAACTCCAAATCAACTTGAGGGGAATCAAGGACTTGCCTGGTACTTAATCTGGTATTTAATTCAGCATTAGAAAAAGAGTTGCCTTCTAGAACAGTTTATAATAAAACAATGTTACAAAACACCATATAATGCTACATTAAGGCAAAACCGAAGGGTAATTCACTTGTACAATAGATCATTATATCCACTTGATTGTTAAATTCTCACATTTACCATCCAGTACCTAAAAGAGATCGTTAACGATGAACCCAAGGAGTTGTCGGCAATAACCAATGCAGTTGAAGCGACGTTAAATGAACGGTAATTATGGGCGAGGATAAACAAAAACAAGGATAGACTACTGTTGTGGCCACTTCTTAATCGCAAATAATTATAAGTCACCCTATTGTCGTATCAGACCTGGTATCTATATCATCAAATAATATCAGAAAATATGTATTTATTTTTCATTATGTTAATAAAGATTATGACGTCAGTGAGAGTAGGGGGAGGAGTGGGGCCCATCCCCACTTCCTCTCTAGCCACCTGGTGGGGGCCCACCCCCACGACTAGCTGGCTATATAAGGGGTGCCAGTTGACCGAATTTACAAAACTAATCGGACCTTCACTTGGAACACTACTCTCTCCTCTCTCTCTGCACTGGCGCCTGCTGCTCTACTCAAAACCATGGACTTCTCATTCAACTACCTCTGCAGCTCTCTTTCCTAACCTCGTTATGTTGTAGACCGGCGTCGTCAGACCCAACACCTTCCTAGTGGGAATCTCTGCCTTCGTCTCGTTAAAACTAGCACCTCCTTAGGAGAGACCTCTCCCTCGCGGACGACGGTGTCAGTGGCCCTGTTCACACTCGCCTTTGGGATCCGGACGGTTTTCGCCTACCCTTAGATACCAAGTGTGAATTCGTGGTCATTCCAAGACCACATAAACTACCTAAAAACCTACCCTGTACCTCTTCTCCTGAACACAGTGCTTTGTCGGGGCAGAAACATCTTCTAAAGATCTCATGGAGTCAGATCATAGCGAATTAAGGCTGCCCGTCGACTAGGTCGGCAGCCAGGGCGAAAGACCATAAGTCCACCCGCTCTATCTCTTTCTGGGCGCTAAGAGGTTTTAGCGACCCTAGCCCGCGGCGGCGAGCGCCCAGAAAGAGATAGAGCGGGTGGACTTATGGTCTTTCACCCTGGCTGCCGACCTAGTCGACGGGCAGCCTTAATTCGCTTTGATCTCCTCGCCACTTTGGGGATACTTAGGTATAAACTGAGCCCCTAGTGACGACCCAACAACTACCATCGCGACTACAAACTGTATATGACGAGACATTCGCCAGAGACAAACGTCTCTGTAAGATAAATGGTCGCATTCATACCATATTTACAATTTTCATTCACTCGCTCATTCATGCAGTATTTACAAACAGCCAAGACATCTCCCTAATCCCCATGGTTGTCACCTCCCTCGCGTGCTAATAAGGAAGACTTCTTGGTAAGTACCCAACGCTCCTTCATCAGCCGCGTCACTGGATAAGAGCCAGTGGAGGTTGATGTAGAGCGCGAGAGCCACAGACGCTCAGGACATGATTGGAGAAACTTGCCATTGCCAGGACTTCAACTGTCACGCATTTATGGCAGGTCACGAGGCCACTACCGTTTTAGTCTCCGAGGAGGATTATAGGGATGAGTGTCGAAGTGTAGTGGATTGGATACGCTTGATGTTAAACTTTTTTGCTGTCCCCCATAGCTCTATTCCTCATGTCCAGATTGGCTTAAGTGTAGCTTTGTAGATTAGTAATTTATTTTCTATTAAGAGTGGGATGTTCTTTGGAGTAGTCTGTACAGTTGTCCAATGCGTCTGTTTAGTTCTTGGCTTTTTATACTCGTGCGGGTTTATTATCAACTAAAGCAAAATTAACTTAGGGCCTAAGTGTATCTACTTTGAAAACACACTATAAAGTGGCAATTCTTCCAATTAGGACTAAAGGGCATGGAATAAAAAATTATTTTTTTATTTTTTTTCTTAACGTCCATTCTGGAAATTAAATCCGGTTAACATTGTCAAGGAAATATCGCTTTACAAAACTGTTGACAACATAAATTCGGCCTTTTGAAAGGACTTTTTGCCTCGATGCACGCTGTTTAACGCGAATGAGTGTAAAAAAAAATCACTCATTATCACCCTTGCCTGGTGATCTTTAGGCAGCCAATTTAATAATCTTTCTGCAAAATATGGCTAATTGTCAGGCCCATGTTAAACAAACCCTACGCCCGGTCCAAGTGCCGGAGATATGAGCTCCCGCAGGTCTAATTAAATACAATCCCTCTCGATTCGATGATATAATCCGAAACGGGGCCGAACTCCCGGGCTGACAGCTGTTGTCGCAATGGCTGACAAGGTATTAACAGCAAAATTGAACAGCTGACTTTTAACAATTTGAAATACTGTCTCGGGCAGGCGGATCCGCGTATGTTAACTAATTACTTGCAGTGCACGGCCCGAAGGCATGTCGGCCTCTATTCGCTCCATGACAGCCCCCTGCTAATTTCCTCTTCACTTGGCTTCGATTCCTGACCGATCTGTCTGTCTTAGTTGTGCAGCAATAGCGTCATCTACCTCTGGAAGCTTTACATTATTTACAGCACATTCGATTTCTGAACCACCTAATGAATACCATATCTTCACCATCAAACCACCATCACACAATTACAATTTAATTGCATTGCTAATTACGAGTACATTTTAATCGTCATTATATGAATTACAGTTACATTTTAATGTGTAATTATATTACTAATTATTATTATAACTGCAATACATATAAAATACAAAACAAATAGGTAAATATTCTCCATCAAATTCAGTATTCAGCGTTATGGGCTGTTTTTTATAAATATTGTCTTTAATATATAATATATTATTATTAAACTCTATGTTTTGACGGTTTTAATTTTGTGAGAAAAACAAATGAAATAAACATCAAACTGACTATTATTATTAATTATAGCAATAAAAAAGTAAAAAAATTATGTATCAAAATATTTAATTACGAAATGTATTTTTTTATGAACATAATAAATGTAAATTTATTTGTAACACCTTCCATGTAAATATAAAAAATTTATAATAATAATTCTTATAGTTAATTAGTTAAAATAATTTTTCACTCTAATACAAATGTTAAACTTTAAACATAAAATATATTTTTTCAATAATTTTAATATTAGGTTTTAAAATGGCTCGCTTTTCAAAAGTTTTATTCGCCAGCTTGCTGCATTTTGGGAGGTTCCTTATTTCAGCGTGGAAAAGAGTCTTTCCACTGGAACTGATGATAGGAGTGGAGTGTTAAATTCTATTAAAATGTTTTTATTTCAGAGAACTGATCTAGAAGTTGTAAAAACTCTGGTCGTGAACTCAACATCAATATCAGCAGATTCAGTATTATTACTTTTTTTTTATTAGGCGAAAAATTAAAAAATTAGCTATTTGGTATTTTCACTTCACGAGGCTGCTATTCTGAAGATTTATTCTCTATCCCAGAAGCCATTTCTGAATTTCGTAAGAAGATTGTTGTATTTAATCTATTCTACACATACTATCCATCGATTTTTTAAAAAATGGGTGTGAAAATGCAGGAATAGTTTCATCATAGCTTCAGCTAGAATTCAGGAGTATTCAGTAAAATAAGGCTCGAATATTTTGACAATCGATACCAAAAAGTATTCTGGAAGAAGTACTCGATGCACCCACTAAAATTAAAACCCAGGAACTCCAAAATTGATTTGATTCGAGGGTTGAGACTAAAGTGTGTTCCGAAATGTGAACTTTATGGCGAAACAATGCTTGCACCATCAATTCCAAAGCATTAAACAGCTTTATCCCCTGCTTTCGTTGAATGAAGGTAGATGGGTTCACACACGTCATTCGCAAGTCCGATGGTCGTCATATCAATTTTAGAGTTCATTGGGTTAACTTTTTTTTTTAGCGTATCATTGGTTTAAAAAAAAACGTCGATTTTTAATTGTAATTAATGTCATTTAATTACGATAATTATCATTTGAAATTAATTTGTAATGAATTATTTATGTATAATTACATTTCAATTAATCAGAATGTAAGTACAGAACTATTTCCGTATATATATATACATACGGTTACGATACATGAATAGTTCTTATCCATTTTCAATAATTCAATATAACATGTCCTTGATCATAGGAAAACAACCACAATTTATAAATTTAAAGAGCTTCTGAGCTCGGACAAGAAATGTTAAAAGTTAAACAAATGGGCCTGACATTTATCCCGTTTAGTTCATTTTCCCATACTTCCGACTGTCATATATTAACCCAAAACTATATATATATGGATATAAAATATACCCATATATATATATGAAAAATAATAACCATATTTCCCGGAATATATCGTAGGCCGTATGAACACACAATTATGACATCCAGACATGTCAAATACCTGCAGGAAAACAAATCATTCCAAGATAATGAAATCAAATAATATCAATACAAATGTATAAAAACTGTCATCATTAAATGATAAATTTAATGGGAATTGAAATAATTCATTGATATTGTCACGAACCTTAATAATATTTATTTAATTCAATAAAGCAGCTCCGCTTTTCTGGTTTATTTTTTTTTGAAGTCTTTGACATCTCTCAAAGCCCATGCCCCAAGCACATATTTTTTTCAACGCCAGGTAGACTAAAAGTAAGGTGTGTTTTAATTTTGAATTGCTGAAATTCAAATTTTTATGACGGTTTTAGGTGGATTGGCGTTATTCTTTTTATTACGTAGATTTAAATCATTAATGCAAATCAGATATGAAGGTTCTGGATAAAGTTCGGAATATACGTCACTTATCAACTGCCTCGTAACATTAACTAATCAAAATAACTCAGACGAAACCTACTATACGACGTTGGAAATCAGGTATGACAACCTTCGGTATAAAGTCAGGGTTAACTGATGAAAAAAGTGCTAGAGACTTGACGTAAATCACCGCTTGAGAAATGAGAAGAGGTGTCAGTTTATTATTAAAAATGAGCCAAGTTCGGGAGGACAAGTTTCCAACTAACGGGCTATGTTGTGCTCTTCGGCAAGAGTGATTAGGCGGGCTAAGAGATTGCAGCGCAGAAACGCAATAGAAATTCTTTCCCAATCCCTGGCGCAAAAATTTAATTTTAAATATGAATATAGAGCTGTCGATGATAACAAAATTCTTTAATAATGCTTATTCTTTTTTCAACGTTGAATAACGACGTTCAAATTGGCACTCTCCGTGCTTCCATTTTTCGTTATTTCATTCTGAGATCTCCACCAGTAAAGGAACGCAGCAATTAAATCAGTTTGGACGAACGGAATGGAATATTAGCGTTCGCTCTTCAGTTCTAACTTACGAAAAATACCAGGAATGTAATTGAAACTTCTTAAACATTACCTTTCGCTAAATTCAAGACGAAACCGACTGTGAATACTGGGGACTACAAGGATAACTCTAAACATAAGTATAAGGAGCCATCACAAACCTAAAACCCTGATCATGGACTACCGAAGGATTCTCTTTGCCAGTTAGATTCTCTCGGTATCTACGCCACATAATGTGCTGTTCGTATAATTGACAAAAGACTTAATAATACTAGGTATTGCATGTAGTTTATGTGGTCTAGGAATGACCACGAGTTCACACTCGGTATCTGGGATAGGTGAAAACTATCCAGATCCCAAAGGTGAGTGTGAACCGACGAGGGGCAGACTGGACTGCTTGGGAATAACCAGGTACATTTTGTAGGTCCCCATAGAACGTCGTCGGCATTGAAGGGGTTCCATCCAAGGATATGCTAGTTTAGCGGGACAAGGCCAGGGAACTGGCTGTGGAGGTTGGCAGTACCGGACTAAAGATAGCAAGGATAGGGAAGAGTTGGGCAGAGGTAATTAAATAGGAAAGCCATGGTTCGATCAGAGTAACAAGTGCCAGTGCAGAGAGAGAGAGAGGGAGAGAGAGAGAGAGAGAGAGAGAGAGAGAGAGAGAGAGAGAGAGAGAGTGAGAGAGAGTAGTGTTCACTTCAAGTGTCTGATTCCGACTGTCTGAAAAAGAATTTCTGTCTTATATAGCCTCCAGTGAATGAGGGAGCTTTTTTATTTCGCCCAATCCTATGACAGGTTATTTTGGCCAATCAAGAGCTCCTAGTGAACTCTTGTGATGTTGGGATCGTGAAGTAGTCCCCTCTCTTTATAATGACGCCGAAGATACATTGATGTAAGATACATGGAAGATACATGGAAAGGAAGGCGGGTGTTTTCTGGTCCGAGAAGAGGGTAACTTCTATTTATTCGTGATGAAGAAGTTGGCACAACAGGTCCTATAACCGGAGTTATTTTAAATTTTAATAATTTTAACTTAAAACCGTTTATGGCAAAAACCTACGAAGGAACAAAACAGGCTAGATTGAACCCTACCCTCTGTACTTCAGGGGGAAATCAAGGTGACAAACTATAAACTCTTCAGAGCGCTAATCTATAGTCCATTCCTCAACACCTCACCTGCAGTCCAGACCTTTTTCTATTTTACTCAGTCACCCCTTCTTTATAAATTATTTACTGTAAATTGTTCCACTATTGTGTAAATTGTTTTTATTAATAAAGTGTTTTTAAGTCTTTAGTCTGTGAGATCGTCGATCACAGCTAAGCAGAGGGATCTAACCCAGCAGTACAGCCATGATTCCGCAAGTCCTTCAATGTGAACACATTCCATAGTGGCAGTTTCCAGGATAAATAGTTAAAGTTTTTCTCAAAACCACAATAAAAATGTTACATGCTCGGTCGCTGATTCTGTAAACACTAGATTGTATTGTATTAGTAATGAATTTATCGCAAATGTCGGAATTAACAGCAGGAAAAATATAACAAAACCTACGTAGTAAAAACATAAATTTATCTTTTGAGTGTCTGCTTATTGATTCTTATGAGCGTGTTTCGGACGTGGTTGTTTAAAAAAATAAATTCTCTGTCAGGCTGTATTAATAACTGTACGTTTGTCGTATACACAAGTAGCATGCGGTAATATCCTTAGCATGTTAATATGTAGAACGATTGTCTTTCATTCAATAATATTATGACTAATCTTTAAAAATATAAATTAAACTATAGGTATGGAAGCAAGGATGTCACAAAAAGAATGGCAGCGGCCCTGAACTAATAATAAACTGGTCGGCAAAGCTGATAGTTGGAGGAGCACATTGCTTCAGTGGTTAATTACAATGGTGTTGGCATAGCCGGACTCCAAATTAAAATGGGCTTCTGTGTTTATATTGGGTCGGAGTAATTTATGTCACTGATTAATGGGCCACCACCTGGGGAGTGGCTGTCTGCTCTTTTGTCAATTCTGCGGCAGTTAGCAAGGCGCTTAATAATTTACATTTTTTTACTTTTTTTCGGACGGGGGAAAAATTTGTGAATACCTTATCCTGGTGATGTCTTTTAGCCAACGGCTCGGATTTATTAGACAAGAAAAAGTACGGCTATCTTAGTTAAGATTATTAAACGTGTTACTCAACGGATTACGTTTATTTGTAACTTTTCATAATCAGCACATTTAAAGTAGCAGGACACTCAGCGCACATTAGAATTTCAACGACTGATATTGATCAACTATAAACGGTTGGGGGACAATACGGCAGAACAGGTAGAAAATCACCAGATTGAACTATCAACAGATTATTACAAAGCACCATTAAGTTTAACTTAATGGTTTAACTTTACTTAAACAACACTAAAAAAATCCATAGTAAAAATATACCGGCTAGAAGCAGCGAGTCTTCCTTCACTGCTCTCTCTGGCTCCCCTGTACAATAACTAGGAAGAGGTCAAGAGAACGAGATGATGGGATGATGACCAGTGCCAGGACCCCATGACAAACGATCTGAAAAACAAATCAATATATATTTATTATATTTAATAAAAGCAACTATACCACTACTATTTAAAAACATAGAAGACTACATAACGACACACCAATCAACATGAAAATTGTCGCAAACCAGCAGTGCCGAACAACTGTAAAATATTCAAAATTAAATTTCCATAGCAATAATTACTTGCTCCCGTTTCAACAAGCTTACATTATTCAACCAATTTACTAAGCGTGGGAAGATCTGTTACATTTAAATTTGAAGTTGGATTTGTCTAATCTGCCGTGGTCATATAAAATAAATTATTCTTTCTCTCTACTCCATTCAAATCCTGAATTCATGCATATCTCTCTCATTGTTTGTGATATTTTGGTTAAAAGTTTGTTACGTTATGCGAACTGCGGGTTTTTCTGGGAATATATACTTGGATACTTCCTCGAGTACCGATACACTAATCTATCTGATATTCAGTGTATCAAAATACATAAGACTGTAAGACAATATATGAAGGATATATCTTTTCTACGAACACAAATATTTGCTCATATGTTTACCTGACTTACCCACAAACCCAACGCTGTTACGCTCAAGTTGAATAATTAGAAAATTTGAATTGAAGAAGTCATCTAACTATTCAAATCGTAATTTTCCTAATTTTTCCCACATTCCTATTTTTTATAAGTTTGAGAGCTTAAAAAAAAAAAAAAAAAGTCTAAATCAGCCACCAGTAGACTCTCCCTACTGTACCGACTTAACCAACCTCCACCGAGGATTCCCACATTCCTTACTCCTCTCACACCACCTTCAAGCAGGTACCCCTAGTACAAGGTTCCTATCACCCCAAATATTTCATATTTTTCCCACATCCTAAATTCGACCAAGAGAGCTTCGAAAAAAAAAAAAAAAAAGTCTAAATCGTGTTCAAAAAAAAAAAATGTTCAAAAACCCTTGCCTAGGTACCCCTAGGCTCCACCCTCGGTAGACTCTCACTACCTTCCTGATTCCACCCGCCTCCTTTAGGCATTCCACACCCTATATCCTTCTCATACATCCTTCAAATGGGGGACTCCCCTTAGTGAAAGGCACTCATTAGCCCAAAATAATTTTCCCACATCCTATTTTATAAGTTTGAGAGCTAAGAAAAAAAAAAAAGTCTAAATCGTGTTTCCTTCCGGAACACCAAGTTTTTTTGTTGGGGATATTGGTACATGTACCAATATTCCTGGGGATATTGGTACACGTACCAATATTCCTGTTTTTTTGAGAGCTCCGGCCGGGCTAATAACTCTTGAAATAATAAAAATAATAACTCTCTCTCTCTCTCTCTCTCTCTCTCTCTCTCTCACTCACTCTCTCTCCTTCAGTGACCAATATGAAATAAATTTTTTGGAAAAAAACTGTTAATCTAAAACAATTTAAAAGATTTAAATTTGCGCCCTCATAGAATGGTTGAATGTATTTTTTTTTAATAATAAATATAATTCTAGATTACTTAAGAGATGATTGCTCCTGGGGTCGAAAAACTGATCGACAGACGAGAAACAAAAAATAATATTATAATTATGTATGCTTACGATTTAAAAGTATTTTTCAATTACAAATAATAAATTTTCCCAATATTCAATAGAAGGAAGTTAGGTCCCACTAATAAATAGGTCAACACTATTTCAACAAAATGATGAATGAGATAACTGCTCATTTCTAGAACCCCGCCATACCACAGGGCATTGAAATTGCTTCACATAATAGCTCCCTCTGATTATCGTATCGTTCGTCCCTCCTATACACTCGCCCTTAAGTACTGCAAGAGAGCGCCCTTAAGTCCCGTTCTGTACGCAGCAAGCGACAATCCAACC
Organism: Acanthosoma haemorrhoidale; assembly: GCA_930367205.1. Lineage (NCBI taxonomy): Eukaryota > Metazoa > Arthropoda > Insecta > Hemiptera > Acanthosomatidae > Acanthosoma > Acanthosoma haemorrhoidale. The sequence goes on from OV884012.1 coordinate 34,314,195, forward strand.
CTAAAATATACAGCATTTGAAAGACCGTTCAGTCTTTTCATCACATCGCTGAGAGCTAAGGCAGATGAGGGAAACTGGTTCGTTATAAAACACGCGCTTACATTAAGAGCTGGCTTTGTCCGGGAGCTGACTTTTAAGGAACAAACAAAAAGTTGAAATAATATTTCTTCATTAATTTAAATTACTCATTTCTCATGTTCATATTTGTAGGTAACTTATTTAACGTAAGTAACATTCTCTCTCTTTATATCTCTTATCGACAGTTTCGAAATTCGATATGAGTCATATGAAATTTATATCTTTGCCTACCTAAAAATAAAATTAAATAAGTCCAGATAGATCTAAACAATTTCATATATAAAATTACATACAATGATAATATTAAAACAGACCCAAACTCTCTGTGAAAAGGAATGAAACGTTTTTTAATAATGAATTACTTAATAGTTAAAAAAATAAATATTTTCCTATCATACTCACCGGGATTTCAAATTAAAGATCTCGTTGTCATGTACATTCCTAACTGGGATTGGGAAGGTATTTGTGATTAATGCCATTTTCTCAGAATCTAGTCATCTCATACTTCTCAACAATTCTTTGAAAACACAAACTGTTTATGCAATCACTTTCAACTTTACAAATTACTCAAGAAAGTAAAAATTAAACTGTTTTTAATTGAAAAGTTGATCGACGTTTAAGAGGCATTTCTTGTACAAGACGCACCCCGAAAAATCTATTTTTTTCTAAAATAGCTAGAAACCTATTTTTTTCAAAACAAAATTAGAAAAGTAAGTATCATCATCATTTACTATTAGTTTTATAAATATAAGTGTAGTGACCCTAACTACATAAGTGTTAAATCACCCTATACTCTGGTGCATAATATATTGTAATTAGATGTAAAACATGGTTAAAGCTTTTTCTAGTAATAAATCATGGAGAGATCGGCAGTCGTAAAACAAGGCACAGAGAGTCGAAGGTCGTCAGCAATAAACCTGAGAGGACAAGCCACCTGACTGTCATAAACAGACCCGGGCAGACCTTGGGTCACCTTCCGGCGGTCATAAAATCTAAAAGCCATGCCATAAAACAGTCCTTTAGGGGACGAGGGATCACGTACCTCGATGCAGGTGTGACATCATAAACATACCCCTTTCAAGCCAGGCTACGCCTTCCGGTGGGAGGGGCAGGTAATATTTAAACCAGGGGGTTTCGCCCTGTAACACCACTCTTTCTCAGTCTCCTCATCTCGACAGCCGCTATCACACGGTCGCGTTACGCCAGACACCGGGGCCCTGGAAGTAAGTCCACTCAGTCTTTTACTAGTCTACTCTCTCTCTCTCTCTCTCTCTCTCTCTCTCTGCCATACCTCTGCGCCGTCACCCTGTCTCACAGCCCTTGCAGACCTTCTGACGACTTGTACCTATTACGCTGCCGATCTCCCGCCCGAACTCTGAAAACTGGTCTTATTCTTTATGAAACCTCTGTACCTCTTCTCCTGAACACAGTGTATTGTCGGGACACATCCCTATCATAAAATGGAGTCAGATATTAACGCCGACATGGAACATGGTCCATGTTATAAACTACAACAATCCGCACTTGTCACCAGGGCTAGTGATTAGGCACTCCCCTAGTGGCAACCCAACAATCACTGAAATTAATATTTCCTACTTTACATATTTAGTTTATTTATGATTGTATTTAATAAATCATTGAAAAAATTGAATAATTTCTTTGATCATTAATTAAATAATATTCTTCTTAATAATGTAATGTTCGTGTATGAAGTGATTATGAAGATCTCCTGAAATTATCAACTACCACGCCACACCAAAAATAAACTACATGTAATTTCTCTAAGATGTTCAAATAGCATGCTTTTTTTTTTTTTTTTGGCAACCCGACAATAAGGATAAATACATCAACGATCATGAGTTCTCGACCCTCCATGACTCTACTATAATATTGTACAGTAGCATAAAATAAGAATGTTTTTGAACGATAACTTTTTACAAAAACAAGGGAAAATTCATAACTTATATAAATGTGAAACAGGCTACTTTTGGAAATATTCCATTAATATCCACTGTCAGTTATCCACTGTCAGTTATCCACTGTCAGTTATCCACTGTCAGTTATCCACTGTCAGTTATCCACTGTCAGTTATCCACTGTCAGTTATCCACTGTCAGTTAGTAAATTTTTTTTTTTATTATAACAACTTTATTATGATAAAATTACAATCTGCCTGATTGGGCTATAAGTAATTGTGCTATATGATCTCGTTCATACCAATAGAGTTAGTAAAATTAAAAACGAAAATGAAAAATTCAATGAAACGTTAAATGACTAAACAGTGAGATAATTTGGAAATACACTAGAGAGGGGAGTTATGAAAGCCAACCTGATGGTTGTCATGGCGACCTGGCCAGCCTCCAAACCAAGCCTAAAAGCCTCCTATATTCCCCCACTTCCCGTTCATACCTCACTCATTTTTCTATTTTCTTCTTATGCCTTTACTCGTTTATTTTATTTATTTTTTTTATCGGAAACCCCAAAACCTTTTCGAAGCAGCAGAAGAAAAGAAATACCGGTTTCCCGGTTAATAGCAAGACACAATTTCCCATTTGTTAAAGTAATAAACTTGTTATGATAAGTAAACATAGTGTATGTGATATTATTCACAAAATGTCACATATAAACTAATTATTTTATTAAAGTTTATTGCTTTATTACTATAATTAAAAGTTGTTTTATCTCTAATAACTTGTAAGCACTCGTTCATTGTTCGTGGCATTGTGATGCAGATCTTCCTTTCCCTGTTAAAAAGGTTGATAGACTTAATAGCAATTTTTCAAAGCAAAGAGCAATTATTGGGGTCCTCTCAAATTCCAACATCTTCAGAAGAGCATCTTCAGTACAGGTCGAGTCAATGGTGCCTGTACAAATCAAGATAAATTATTCAACTACATCATGTTGTACTTTCCTACCGTCAACGCACTTTTTAGTTAGTTTTGAGGAGCTGTTTTGACTCACGGATAAGTGCAAATTTCAGTACAGACATTGCGTTTTTCAAAAGATTTAGAGAAACCTGGACGAAATATGACTGGTAGCTAATGAACTTCTTGATGACGGTTTTTGTACGGTGAAACGAGTGCGAGATGTTTACCAAAAATAGTTGGAGTTTACGATGGTCTTTCTTGGTGGCATTCCGAAGAACTGGACATTCGTGTAACAGGAGCTGTAATTTATTCTAGGTGGATCACAAAAGCTATTTATGCTTTTCAGTTATAAGATAAGCTTTTTCATAGTAAATTTCACTTATTTCATAAGGGGAACTCTATCTATGACTTACTATCCATGAGTCAAATGATAAATTATCACGATAGTGATCCAAAAATCAGTAAAGCTGCTGCGAAAAACTGATCGAGGGTTAAATAATCTTTGTAGAGGAGAGTCTTTTAAAAGAAAAGCTTTATTATGAAGTACAAGCAAAACACTGGTATATACGTTACTACATACTGGGTGGAATGTGTGGGAACAAGAGAGGTTGGACTAAAGCTGAGACATATATTTATAAGAAAAGGATAGTTCTGGGAAGTGGGAGGGAGGTCTTGGAGGGATGCGGTCGCTTACTTAAAAAATAACAGGAACCATCAATGACTTCCATGAAGCCACGAGGCAGGTAAACAGTAGAAGCGGCTTGCTTCTACTTTTAGCATTATATATAATATTAGCATTATAATATTCTTAGCATTATAAAACTGAGGAAGACAGTTGTGAATTATGTTGCAGAAATGTGTGTCAAACCCCTTCAATACTACAAAGCATTCTCACAAAGGAAGAAACTGCGAAACAGTTTGTTATACAGGTCGTTACCGAAAACAGCAAAAAATAGCCAAGTTCAACTAAATCCTCTCTAAGGATAAAATAATGTTCAATGTTCTTCACACTATGTTTTTGATTCTATAAAAGTTGTTGTTCCAATTAAAAACGTGTTTCCTTATATAAGTTGTGTGCTTTATATCCTATATCCTAATATTTCCTAATATTTCATGTTATTTTGGGAGGTTTCCAAATTAACTTTTGGTAAATTTGATTCAGAACGTTTTTAAACAATTGTTGGGGTTGCCTGGATTTGTCCACATAAATTTCTCTCGGAATAAAAAAGAAAAAGGCCGAGATAGCTTAGAGTGTACCGCTTTTGAACGGAATTCACCTTTACGAATACCATTTTCCTTTTTGAGCCCACCTAGCATTTGTCTGCTTGTGCTAAATTTTTGCTCACCCTTTTTTTATTATTGATTAAACGGGATTAAGGTGGTGAGAGCAGCAAAATTTTGACTTTTGGCTAATTATCAATTGCCAAGAGCTACCCTAATATGCATAAAGCTTAAATGTAATGTATAAATATTCTCTTTTAATAAGCAAAATAAAAGCAAGGGAATGTTGGCCGTAAGGAGAATAATACTGGTGTAAGGAGCTGTAAGTGTTGATTGACCTTTTAATAGTAAAATTACTATTCACTCGAGTCAAATTATTTCCAATGACAGGATAAAATTGAACATTTTGTCTTATTAATATTTTCTACAAACAAGAGTTTAACAAAGAAAAGCTGGATAATATTTGGAAAAGGTTTTACTTTATAATATGCGATTATATATGCCAAAATATTACCAGATTTTTCATATATTTTACGGATTATTAGAAATCAAGATTTTTTTTTCAGATTTACAAACTGCACGATAAAGCATAATATTTTATAATAATACAATTTAAAGATAAGGATATAGTAAATAGTTATAATATTCTAAATAAAAACAACATGCAACATGCAAGCTTTCTTCTTCAGCTCTGATGTTCCAGTGTGTTTGCAAAAACGGAAATTGTATAAAGTAATTTTATAAAAACACTATGAATCGATTCTGAACAAAACTAAAAACGATTTTTCATAGTTTATTGAAAATTCATCTTTATTAATAAGGAAATTGAGATTATCACTGAAATTAATATTTCCTACTTTACATATTTAGTTTATTTATGATTGTATTTAATAAATCATTGAAAAAATTGAATAATTTCTTTGATCATTAATTAAATAATATTCTTCTTAATAATGTAATGTTCGTGTATGAAGTGATTATGAAGATCTCCTGAAATTATCAACTACCACGCCACACCAAAAATAAACTACATGTAATTTCCCTAAGATGTTCAAATGGCATGATTTTTTTTTTTAGCCATTAAAAAGTTAATATTATAGAACGCAATTTGACATCTACTTGTGTGATCAATTCGTCCCATCATCAATTTAAAAAAAATTTTCAATATAATGTTAATTTAGTTACTCCACGTTTCAGGAGTAATCCATAACTGTATTTTCCAAAAACCCTACACACTATAAATAATTACTTCGATTGTTCAACTGAATAATGACTACTTTATACTAATTAATGTATTATTTATAATTAAAAATATGTATAAAATTTTTATTATTCATTATTCATTTATTGTATTTTGTGCTGATACGAGTTGGAAATGAAAATGAATAGGAAAAAAACTGACAAAGATGTCATTGTGTTATCTTTAATTTATGTGTAATGTATTTTCTTCTATCAGGCAAAATAGATACAATAATAAAAAAAAAAAAAGCATCATATCTTTTATTGAAAAAAATAACATAATTATTATTATTATTAAATGTTGGTAATGATTAAAAAGTTGTTCAAATTTTGAAATGTATCGGCTAAGAGTAAAACTAATAAGAAAAAGTCAACTTTAACTTTACTCACCTTGTTTGAAGCTTCAGTAGATCAGCTGCAATGTTGTCCTAAAAGGAGTACTAAGGAGGAGTGCAAAGTAAACTAAAAGGCACTGAACCTGAACATAGGGAAAAAAATTAGATACATGATGTAAATGATAACAATTAAAACAAATATTGAATAGCCTATGCACTAATTAATTATCGAGCCCAAACATCAAACGAAAGGGCAATCATCTTACGTTTTGAAATCCATTCAATCGATCTGAATTTTAAAACTATATCCCTGAACACTTTGTAATATGATGACTAGTCTTTAATTGAAATTTAACGGGGTATGTATAAATGGATTAATTTATACATAATACATAAATAAATTTTGTTTGTTTGACTATCACAATTTGTGACGTATAACAATGTGTACTTATTATTTTGTAGTCAACTTTTGTTAATTATGACTGGTATACTTCTTTAAGATCAACATTTCTATTCTTGATGACCGAACATTACGTTTAAGAACCATTCAATCGATCTGAATTTTAAAACTATATTCCTGAACACTTTGTAATATTATGACTAGTCTTTAATTGAAATTTAACGGGGTATGAGCTTAGACAGACATACATATAAAAACATACATATAATGTCAAAACGTGGACCGTCAATAAATTTTATTAAAATCAAACAATAAGAATGAACCACCATTAGAAACTAAAAGTAAGTGTTTAATTAACTCACACCGAATCCCAGACGTATCTCTCAATACTGTTTTTCATCTATCTACCTCCTTTATTTAGTCTATATATATTTTATGATATAAATAAAATACCTGTCTCCAGGGTTATTCACATGCTACAGGAAAATACTACCCAAAAATGACACCAACAATTGTGCAGAATCTTGGAATAGACGACATTTGTACGAATACATACAATAAAGACAGATACCAAATCCAAATTAAAAATTGACCCAACTACTGACTGGACACGGGATTAGTAAACTAACTGGCAACAAGAAACGATAGCGCGGAATAGACGTACGACCCCTTGACATGTAATTGTGGTAAACATTAATAAAAACTAAAATATTAAAATGTGACACATGCCTTATTTGGAAACAGAGTTCACACATAGTGTAGGTACTTACATTTCCATAGATATCGAACATTCAGCTGCGAGTTAAGGGCAGCTCCAAACATACCGTTAGCTTACTATAGTTCAATTATTAATAACTATTGTAAGGGGGTATTAAAACAGTTAATTATTAAAAGAGGATAATTTATCAAACACACATACAAGTGCCGAAATCTGTACCATTCGACTCCTTGTCTGGCAGTACTAAGTTCAACTTGGCGTACCTGCAAACCAGCTGTTTGAATACACCATCACTAAATATCGAATATTTGGGCTATTAAGTGGCAAATTCCTAACTTGGCCGTATTATTTTCAGTTGAAATATCTTTAATTAATAATGGTAAATATAAGTGATAAAATATGCTTCAGATTATAAGATAATTTCCCAAAAAAACACCTTCTCTTCGCGATTCTCCATAATAAAGATTGTCCCAGAATTAACGCAAGATATTTATTTGCCACCAATTGTGCAGTAAAGTGCTGGCAACCCTAAAAAAAACAATTTGACAGCTGACAGTTTAGGGTTAGTAAAAATGGAACGTTACACGAAAGAACAACGTGTCTTTATTGTTGAACATCATCTCAAAAATAATGAAAGTTTGGCGGCCACAGTTCGAAAATTTCATACAAAATATGGTCGGAATAGTGTTTTGACTGCATCAACTGTGAAGAGATTAATTGAAAAAATTAGAGAGACTGGTTCAGTTGGAGACACTAAACTCACTGGTCGTCCAAAAACAAGCCGTTCAAATGTCAATATCGAAGCAGTGCGTGAGAGTGTTATTGAAAATCCAGGAACATCAATTCGGCGTCGTAAACACAGTTCTTTGTGTCGAAATTGGATGATATTGATGTGACCAATATGTGGTTTCAACAGGATGGTGCCACATACCATACAGCCCATGAAACAACTCAAATACTGCATGAGACATTTCCAGGTCGTGTACTCTCTCGTTTCGATGATCAGAATTGGCGTGATTTAACACCTCTAGATTTCTTTTTATGGGGTTATTGGAAGTCAAAGGTGTATGTCAACAAGCCCACATCCACCCGTGCATCAAAAGTGGAAATTCAACGCTGCATCAACGAAATTCAACCAGATTTATGCCAAATGGTCATGGAAAATTTCGACAGAAGAGTGCGTATGTGCCAGCAAAGTCGTGGAGGCCATTTGCCCGATGTGTTATTTCATAAATAACCCTATCCTATTTACTTTATAATTCAATAAAAAAATAACAACAAAAATACTAAAAACTGTGTTTTCTATTTAAATCAAATCTTGCGTTAATTCTGGGATACTATTTATAACATACTAGTATAGCTCATAAAATGCTCTTATTAATGTAAGTACTTACTATGAGTTTTGAAAATTTCCAAAACTCGCTTTCACTTTTACCACTCAAGTGGCTAGGAAATTGATTTTGATGACAGAGAATAAGCAAATGATAGAATATTGAACTAATTTCATAAACGAACTAAGGCAAAACTAATAAATTTCGTACATTTAGACGCGGCAGTAAGAACTAGACCATGAGCCTTGTATAAAGGTCGACTTTGCGAACCTGTGTTTGTATGGAGTGTCAGCTGTTTGTCTACAACTTCGATAAATACCAAATATATTGGAAATTATTCGAATTCAGCTCTTGCTATTGTTGTTCTACAGATATATTTAAATTGATAATGATTTTTACCGATAATGATTAATGTTAAAATAAAAAATATTCATTAATAGTTATTATACGCAGAAAAAATGTATTGGAAGGTTCAGGACTGGAACCTGTACCTCTACAATATACGGTTACATACGGTACGGGGGTTCTACGATTAAGCTAGCGTATTGATAATGCGCTTTATGCGCAATATGCACAAGCATATTGATAAACTAACCTACGAGCCAGAACCTAAAATGACCCTTAAAATTAAAACATGTTTAATGTTGTCGTGTAATCAAATGTAATCTCCAAATAAAATTTCATGTTTACAAGACAAGTGAGGGACTCACAATCTCCAGGACAGACTGACACACAGGATTTCCAACTTAGAAAAAAATCAAGAAATACCTAAATCTTCAAAATACACTAAACAATGAATGATATTAGAAAAAGGGTCATGGATATATTTTAACTAGATTTGGGTGATTGACAAAGCTTTGTTTATTTTGGGTATCAAAGGGAAAATCAAATTTTGCTCCAGGAAACTTGTGGGAGAGTGTAATAATGAAAGTAATTTTGATCCAGGAGTGATGATTTGGCTTCAAAACTATTACCTTCATTGGTGGGAATTATAAATCAATTTCTCAGCATGACCTTAAAAAAAAAGATACTACTTTAAGGGCAAACCAAATTTGAATTTAATAGTACAGAACAGAAATAAGACAATCTCTGATGAATAATTCATATGCTTTTATATATATTATTGTTAAACTGATTATAAAAGTAAACAAGCAAAATATTTTGACTCACACAATTTAGAAATATTTTAACATACCTTTCACTAAAGTTACCTTTAATTAATGTTTATCCATACAGTATAGAAAATCAAGGTTTATTTGATTTATAGTTTTAGTTATAGTCTGAAAATGTCATAAATTGCTTAGTATTAAGTTACAATTAAGATTTAATCTTCACTGGTTTCTTCTTTCTTATAGACAATATCTTATTTTACTGTAAATTGCAGTATTATTACAAACACATGTTCATATCCTTTACAAAAAGCATTGCTTCTGCCTTAACTTAACTGGTCAAGTGACAGCTAAATCTCCTCTCTTAAAAGTTGACTGTCCAACTGTCAAAATAACCTACACTCTGAAGACCTCAAGGATTGGTAAAAGTGCTAGATAAATTCTTTCTTAAGATTTATACTTGGTATCTCCAGAGACTTTCACATTTCTCAGAGCCACTCTGAGTTGGGATGGATATACTCTCCTGCCTATTGCCAATACTTGCACTATATTCCACTATCATGACTAAAGCACCTTTAGAATTTCCTCCCATTTAAATCAGATATCTAATCTCACAATACTAAACCCTGCCCATCCGACCAGTACTTCCTAACCCACAAATCTGCTTCCTTTTACTTTGCTTTTCTTATCCGTTCCGCATACCTTTCAAACTCTATTCCCATCAATGTTTGATAAATCTCCCAATCATTTTAAATCTAGACCTTACCAGTTTCTTATCTCCCATCTATTTAACAATTTATAATTCATCAGTATAATATAATCATTTTTTTTTTTTTATTAATTTCATTTATTTCCTACTTTAATATATCACAGCAACCTTTCACACTCATTATCCTCCAGTAATAACGCCTGTATTTTTGTTATGTTCATGTTATGATTGATACCTAATGTCATTCAATTGTTTTCTTTTTTATTTCAATATTATGCTGTTGGTTCCATTGAAGTCACTGCTTATGGACACAGCCCCATTTTATGTTTTAAGAAAACCAAATCAGATTAATTTATTATATTTTTTTATCAGCTAGACATACTTTTTTGGACTTTGTTATCCTTAGGGGACAATGTCACAGAATAAAGTATTTTTTTCAATTCATCTCATTTCCTATTCTCCCTTCTACTAATGGTTCACTTACCAAATTTCCTACTCCTCACTATTTTCAGCATCTATCACCAGAGTCACCTAGCGTATAAATTCCTTTGAATCTAACATGAACACTTAATAGCAGTATCATCACTCTTTAAATTACATGGAATGTAACTAACTGATTGGGTAATTGGGCAACTTTCTTCTCTATTTAAACAAACCTCCTACAAACTGTAAGGCTCATATTTTCACTAACTTCAATTGTTTCTATATTAATTTATCTTTCACTATTAAAAAAATTACAGCATTAGTAAGTGAATAATAGGATTTAGTACAGTGAGAGGACAAGAATTTTACTCACATTAAAAACTGACCAACATAATATAGCATAAAGTTAATAATAAAGTTGCATAGAAAAATTAGTAATATAATTTGTGTTTATTTTCAGACTAAAATTGTTAACTAGATATTCAAACGAAATCGTTCACACATGTAATATTTTCATTTATTCAGAAATACTTTAATTAAATGTCTTTTAAATTCAATTAGTATTTGAAATTGTCAAAAGAAGCTACTTCACTCAATTCATGTACAATTTCCACATGCTTTGATGTCCCAAATGTAAATAAAATATGGAGTTGTAAAATTACTCTCTACACATAGAATATACAATTCCTGTTCCCTCTGTTAGTAAAAGGGGCAGTTTTGCTTTTATAGGACACCAGTAATATCATAATATATTCAAAAATGTATAATTATTTAAATATGAGGTGGGCAACCGTGATAGCGTTTTGAGTATAGTCATGGGTATAGAATAGGGCCATAAACCCCACAAAAGTGAATTTATTTCTTGAGTTTGGTCATTGTTAGACATCTTAAGGTCAATTACCTCAGTAACTCCAGTGGGAATAATAACATGTTAGAGTCATAAATCATTTTTTTCTTTTGTAAGATATAAATATAAATAAGTAGATATAAATCATTAAGATTCATTTGTTCAGTATATAAGTGTTTTGTTTTCTTTGGCATATTGTAATAATATTGATTGAACTATCTGTGAAATAGTTGAAGATTTATTTAACTGAAGTCTTGAGTTTTACATGAGTTGGACATAGTTAAATTCCTTTGTAAATTGTGGTAGAGCTTGACTCTTTTTTTGTTTAATTCCTTTGTAAATTGTGGTATAGCTTGACGTGGAGTTTGATCCTAATTAGGACACTTTATTACTTAAAGAAACATACTCCATAAACTATTGTTTTCCATGAGCTTACTGAACCTATAGAGGATGATTGGTAGGTTTTTTTTGATAATGAAATTAAATCCTAGTTCACAGGTTGCTGCAATGCAGACAACCACGGGATGTATTCTGATTGGTCTGCATTGGCCGTGGTTGCCTATAAAAGCTCCTTGCCACAGAGCTCATCTCAAAGGTGAGTCCCATCACCTAGCATTATATTCATTTCATTTTTAACCACAACCTGTATTGCTGAGTAACCCAACCTCCTTCAAATGCATCTGCACATAGCAGAAAGAGGAGAAATTATTTTGTCATTAATTTTGTCATATTTTCACATTGTATAATTTAAAGGGGTTAAGGGGAAAAAAAAAAAAAGCTCATCTGTCTACTCCTCGCTTCTGAACTGGTTATTTCAGCTCGACTAATGTTCTTCTCATAACTACTGCCTTGTTATTTATGCATAATGCATATTCCTGTACCATTCCTTACCTCTGTATCTCTCTATTCCTTACCTGCTTGATCTAATCTTAGAAAGCAGGAGCACTGTCGGCCTCCACAACCTTCCCATGGGAGTTTCCCAGCTTCTGCCTGTCATATGGTTGGGTTATCTCTATTAAATGAACAAAGCCGGCTGACAATATTATTCTAACCTATATAACATGTGACCTAGATGTACTTTTTTTATGGTTAATAAATTATTACTATATTCAATCAACCTATGTCTTTCATTCTGACTTGGCGCAGTCGGTAGGACATGTGAATTTGAAACCGCCAGAACAATTTATTTTCGAAGGAAATATAGCAGAAGCATGGAAAAGATGGTATAGAAAGTTTAATCATTACTTGTCGGCTATCGAAGCACAAGATAAAAAAGATGAAGTAAAAGTTGGTATACTGTTGAGCGTATTAGGAGAAGATGCACAAGATAAATATGAAACCTTTAATTTGACGGCAGAAGAACAGAAGGAATACGCAATTGTAGTTAAAGCTTTTGAAGATTATTGCATACCTAAAAAAAACGAGACGGTGGCAAGATTTAATTTTTTTCAACGTAAACAGAGAAAGGGTGAGTCATTCGGTGATTTCATTACAGATTTGAAAAAGTTAAGTGTTGATTGTGCATTTGAAACATTGAAGGATAGCCTTATAAAAGATCAAATTGTAAGTGGTATACAGGATGAACAAGTGAAAGATAGATTGTTGCGGGAAGATGATCTAACACTAGATAAATGTACTAATTTATGCAAAGTGGCGGAGTTAGCAAAACAAAGAATAGAGACGTTGCGAGGTACAGAAGAAGAGGAAATAAATATAGTACAGCAAAGGAGCAGAACCAAAGCAGCGACGAGTAATCTGAGAGTGAGTACGCAGCCGTGGACGTCGAAACCATGTACCAGCGATAGCAGCAAGACATCACTGCAACAAGAGCAGCAATATGGAAGCCAGCAGCGATTGAGGTGCAATAAATGCGGCAACGTCCATGGGTATAGAAATTGCCCAGCCTACGGTAAAATTTGTATTAAATGTAATAGGATAAATCATTTTGCAAAAATGTGTAGAATAACTGGAAATATAAATAATGTAAGTATGATTGAGGGAGAGGATGCTGAAATGTACACTTTAGGGAGAATTCTAAAAATAAATAATGTTCAAAAGGGTTGGGAATTATCTATAAATATATTGGAAAGCAAAACTTCACTTACAGTCAAGCTCGATACAGGGGCGGAATGCAATGTTTTAAAAAAAAGCGACTATGAAAATTTGAAAATTAAAGAGAAAATAAATAAAACTGATAACAAATTGGCAAATTACAGTGGTTCTGAAATACCGGTTATAGGAACTGTTATATTAGATTGTGTAATCAAGGGTAAAATAGAACCAATAAAATTTTATTTAGTAAACTGTAATAGCTCAAGCTCTGTTTTGGGATTAGATACAATTAAAAAACTGGAATTAATTACCAGAGTTGAAAATATAAATATGAATACAAATAATGATCTCACGAAATTGCTTAGCAGATATAAAGAACTATTCGAAGGTATAGGAAAAATCTCAAAAATATATGATTTCAAATTAAAAGAAGGATATGAAGGAAAAATTGAACCATGTCGTAGAATACCTTTTAAATTATTAGATCTTTTCAAAGAAACATTATACAGAATGAAAGACAATAAAATTGTTACAGAGGTTAACGAACCTACTGAATTTATGAACCCAATCGTAATTACCAGTAAACCTGATAAATCATTACGTATTTGCTTAGACCCACAGCATCTTAACACTTGTTTACTAAGAGAACATTGTCCTTTACCTACATTTGAAGAAATATCTAGTAAAATGGCGGGGGCAAAAATGTTTGCAGTGCTAGACACATAAAATGGGTTTTGGCATTTAGAACTTACACATAGGAGTTCGTTAATGACGGCTTTTCAAACGCCATATGGTCCATTTAGATTTTTAAGAATGCCTTTCGGGGTTAGTATTGCACCAGAAGTGTTCCATAAAACTTATTCAGAGATTTTTGAAGGTATAAAAAACGTAGCTGTTTATATCGATGATATAATGATATGGGCAGAAAATGAAAAAGAATTATTAGAAATTTTAGAATTAGTAATGCTTATGAGCATGGGATTAAATTTAATAAAAACAAATGTAAGTTTAAAGAAGAAAGAATTAAATTTTTAGGTCATTACTTCAGTAGCAAAGGGATAGAAATTGATGATGACAAAGTCAAAGCAATTAGTGAAATGGAAAGACCAAAAGATGTTAAAGCAGTAGAACGATTATTAGGATTGATAACCTACGTGGGTAAATTTGTAGAAAACTCAGCTCAGTTAACGGAACCATTGCGTAATCTAATTAAAAAAGGTACAATTTTCAACTGGACAGGTGAACATGAAAATTGTTTTAAAAAGATAAAAACATGTTTAAGCAAAACTCCTATTCTACAATTATACGATGTAAATAAGGAGTGCAAAATTAGTGTAGACGCTAGTAGTACCGGAGTAGGGGCAGTTCTGTTACAAAATGATTTGCCAGTAGCATATGCATCACAAGCATTCACTGAATGTCAAAAATCGTGGGCTCAAATAGAGAAAGAATTATATGCCATAGTGTTTGGATGTGAGCGTTTCAGACAGTATGTAATCGGTAAACCTTTTGGAGTAGAATCAGATCATAAACCGCTGATCCCTATTTTAAGACGAAAGATAACTGATGTACCAATGAGACTACAAAAAATGCGAATGCGGTTACAACCATATGATATTAAAGTAACTTATACAAGTGGTAAAAATTTAATAATAGCAGATTTACTATCGAGAGCTCATTTAAAAGAAACTAAAGAGGATGGAGATTCCAGAATGTATATATTAGAACTTACGTTAGCAAGCGAGATGAGTAATCAAAAGAAACAAAAATATATAGAAGCAACAAAAAATGACATAGAATTGCAGACATTGAAAAATACAATAAAAAAAGGTTGGCCAAAAGAAATAAAAGATGTACCAAATATAGTTAAATATTATCATACTTACCATGCCGACATTTATGAATATGATGACTTACTGTTTAAAAATAATTGTGTAATAGTACCAAACAAATTAAGAGAAGAAGTTTTGAGTAAGTTACATTATAATCATTTAGGCATTGAAAAAACAAAAGCTAGAGCGAGAGAAATAGTATTTTGGCCCAATATGAATAAAGATATAGAAAACAAAATAAACAACTGTAAAACATGCTTAACGTTCCAACGATCAAATCAGAAAGAAAGTCTAATACCAACATTAATACCAGATAAAACATGGGCAACAGTAGGAGCTGATATTTTTTACATTGATAGAAAACCAAACATGTTAGTTGTGGATTATTTTTCTAAATATGTAGATGTTTTACCATTGAAGGATGAAACTAGTGTAACAGTTATAAAAGCATTAAAGTCTTGTTTTGTACACTGGGGTATACCAGAAGAATTCAGATCAGATAATGGCCCACAATTTTCAAGTTTTCTATTTAAAACGTTTACAAGAGAATGGAAATTTAAGCATGTTACGTCGAGTCCAACATATCCACAAAGTAACGGAATGGTGGAGCGGCACATACAAACTGTGAAAAATGTAATTAGAAAAGCTCATTTTGATAAAAAAGATGTGTACTTAGCAATACTAGAATTAAACAACACACCAATATCTAATACAATACCTTCTCCAAATGTGATAATGCAAGGTAAAAATGTGAATGGTGTTCTATATGATATACCAAAGTTTAAAAGTGAAGAAAATTCATATATAAAAGGTGAATTGTTACAAAGACAAAGGGAACAAAAATTTTTTCATGATCAACGAGCCAAAGATTTGAAAAAATACGAAAAAGGAGAAAATGTTAGAGTTAGAAACAAACAAGGAATGTGGGATCGGGCTGTAATAATAGATAGAAACATAAACAATAGGGCTTATCAAATTAAGACAGAGGGAGGCTCCTTATTGACGCGTAATAGAATACACTTAAGAAATGATACTAGCCTACCATTCGAAATAGAAAGTAACGAATATAGACTTGATGAAAATATTAAACCACAAATTTCGGAAAATCCAAATAATAAAGGTAAGGTTAATAATACAGCCGATCCAGCAGATCAGCAATTAATGAACCAAAGCCAGAGCGAAGATATCAATAATGACAATGACACATATGTAACTCGTAGTGGACGAATCAGTCGTCAGCCAGCATATCTAAAAGAAAACTATGTATTACAATAAATAAAAAAAAAAAAAAAAAAAAAAAAAAACGGAGATGTCATATGGTTGGGTTATCTCTATTAAATGAACAAAGCCGGCTGACAATATTATTCTAACCTATATAACATGTGACCTAGATGTACTTTTTTTATGGTTAATAAATTATTACTATATTCAATCAACCTATGTCTTTCATTCTGACACTGCCCATGAGAAGAGGATTTCCTGGGATGGGACCCCTTCAGGAACGATAGCTTCTGGGGCACCACAAATTTCCTAGTGGAGGCTAGGTTCAGTCTGCCTCTAACCGGTTCATATTCACCTTTGGGATTAGCACAGTTTTTGCCTGCCCTTAGATAAAGAGTATGAATTTGTGATAAGGCCAAGACCACATAAACTGCCTTTATCTTAACACCTGTTCTTCTTCTCCTGAACATCCTACAGCCAGGGCACAATATACTGGAATCAGATCATCACAAACAAGCTGGACACCAACTAGACCACCAGCAAAGGTCATAGACTACAGAACTTATCTCTTTCTCCACCATCAAGGTTAGGTCAGTGCGATTTCCTCTGTGATGGCTCGACATACTTTGTTTTTACAATCACAACAATAATACTGTTTTGAAATTTTTTCATCAAATATGTTTAATATGAAGTACTATTTTATAATAAAGGGGAGTTCTGTTTGCTACTTGCTATTGGGGTTTAACTCCTTAATGTAAGTCACCTTAGGTCAGATAAAGTAGCTTATCTGTAGGTCACCACCCTTCCATAATTATTCTATTATATCTGCAAAATGTAAATAATAGCTTTTATTAAGGAGCTAAGTTTGGAAACTCGTCACTCGTTTAAACAGAAATGTATTTTTCAGTCTAAAGACAACTACATCAAAACAGATCCAACAACAACACAAATCGTAAATTGACAAAAACATTATTACTAATCACAGACTTCTTTTCTTTTAAATCACTGTTTCTTTTATTTTTTTCTATTGTGAAATAACTGTCATGAAAAAAAAAACAATTATATTAAAAAACAACCAAATGTTTTAACAAGAGAGCAATATAAAGTACTCAGACAGTACATTGGTAAACACGTTTTTTGAAAAAATAAAACTAAGGCAACTTTCAAGAATATTTTACAGACAAATGGCTTAATAAACTAATGTTTTGTAATATAATCAGAATCGGCAGAAGTAACAAATGTATATAGAAAATTAATAACATAAAAGTAAAATGGCTTGTTAAAAATAACTAAATATTTAATAACCAATAATTCCTGACCAATATTAGAATGACCTTTTTAGAAAAATTGTTTTGTTTTTTTCTTGTTGGCAAATAAAGCAAATCAGCACAAACCTGTTCCTTACAATATTACAACATAACTTTTACTAATTTGATATATTTTACCGAGTATAGATTATTTAATAATTTTAAAATATCTGATTTTATTTGATTTTTAGTTCTGAACATACTAAGATTGATAGTATAGAACTTGAGTTGAAGTATCAACACATGATGTAATATACACATAACTAAATGACTTATTAACATTTTTTTTTTAATCAGATTTAGTGCATATGGTATATACATATTTTTATCAGCCTCAGATCTTCAGAGCTTCAGATCAGGAAATAACAGTTAAAGTTGAGAAAATCTACTACATATCCAGAAAAACATTAAGATAATAAAAATACTTTAATAAAAAAAACAAGACCTGAAGATTGAGAATCAATAAATATCAACAAAAATCTTTCTATAAGCTTAATTATGGGCCTAGAGTAATAGGCAACCATTTACATTTAAAAGGAGCAAATGACAAAAGTGTTTAATACTAATTTTGACTTATATGATATAAACAGAGCTAATTTAATATCCAACAGCAAAAATATATGTATACCACGTAAAATACAAAATATTGTCAATGTATTTATCATAAGGAACAGTTCACTTACATAACTTTGGACTTTTTCTATGGAAACTAAATAGACAAATTCCATTTTAAAAATTAATCTGCTGGTACCCTCAATACATTTACTGTATGAATGTAAAAAAATGTAAATGTAACAGTCAACCAATAACTTTAACTTTCACATCAGCTGATCAAGAAACAAAAAGGATTACCCCATTCATAAAATACTGATGTTTATATATAAAAATATATAAAAAATATACATTTAAAATCTAGCTTACATCTATTACGTAAACAGTCTTATAGTTCAATGATAAAATGTTAATAATGCCGATAACATAACAGAACAATTTTTAAAAACTAATTAATTAATTATTTCATTTCATTGACTAACATATCGATAACTTTCACGATATGTACGTTTATCGGTTCATCTTTATCCCTCATGAGGAGAATTCGATATGCTTCTTTGTATTTCTCTGCTTGTTTCCTGTTCCTGAGTACAAAAAGTGAAATCATCATTACAAAAATATGTAGAAATCTGATTAAAAAATACATGTTTATTACAATAATTTTATTGGCCAAATAACAGAAGCTGAGATAGCTACAAATCATAGACATTGAAAGGCTCAAAGGAAGAAAGAAAGAAGAAGATGGTGGCAATACAAACTATCGTTGCGTAATTCTTATCTACCTTTTACTTGTAAGCTCTAACCCTTCTCTTGGCTATGTAATTTCTAGAATCAGCTGCTCGATTGATTATTAACTACATTATTTGTCAAAAATATTGCAGCATCCAGAAATTCTGAATATTTTTATGAAATGTGGCAATTAATGTAATTTTTCATAAAAAATAAAAATATTATTTTTCATTTAAATAACATTTATTCACGAAAGCCAAATGAAAAATATACTTTTTAAAAGTTTTACAAAAATAAGTTTTTTAACAATAAATTCAGAAAATAAAAAAGCAACTCTCTGATTATTTAATACTGTATACCTCCCCCCCCCCCCCCCCATTGCTCTTATGGTGGCTTCCATTCACTTGGCATAGTCTCAAAGGTATACAAAATGACATCATGAGGACATTGGTCCCATTATTCCAAGAAGACAGTCTATATAATAAGCCAACAACTTTCCTTAGTGAAGATTAGGAGCTCAAACTATAAGAAAATCCCACAAAGTTGACTCCTTGCAGGCAAAGAAGTTTGTAGGTGTGAGCTGTGGTTTTCTTTTAATTATTCTAGATAAATAGGGAGTAAGGGCCTATGAATGGCAACACATTTACTGAAATCTGCTCGTTCTGCAGAGCTGTCAGGAAACTTCCACAAACAAATAAGACAAGAATCCAAGTCTTTATTCTAGTCCCTGCAGAATATTTACGACCCCTCACTGTAACTACCTTCTCAAGTATTCTAAATAGAGATGATCAAGGTGAGAGGCTCTCCCAGATGCTGGTCTATTTGATGTTATCTTGAAGCCTTCTGCTAATATTAAGTATTTGAGCTACATACTTCAGGGTTAAAGTAATGGAGGCCTGCCCCATTTGTAATGTAGGAACCTGTTTTCCACGTATCCCTCACCCTCACACACTCCGAAAATAATGTTTTAGTTTCAATACTGTAGATAGTGTATAATGATTTCTTACAACCTTTCTTGAGATTTAACAAAGAGAATGCTTATCTTGAGACATAGCGATCACACAGTTTTCCTTCATCACTGAGGATCATAATTTTGTTAGTTTTAAATCCAAAAACAATTCTCAATTAAAAACAAATAGATTGGGATGGATTCAATACCAAATAAATTAATAAGAGTGAGTTTTAATGGAGTAAAATTAAATTTAATCGAGCGATTGAAAGAAATAATTTCAGCATTTAAGCTAGTAATTTGAATGCGCTCCTTGGATTCCAATAAAAGTTAATATTTACAGAAATATCTAGGTATTAAATTACTTTTGAAGAGGAGTTTATATTGTATTACAAACATTTTTTTCTTATTGTCCCATACATACAAGTTCACAATTTTTTTAACCAGTTTTTTTTAAATAAATAAATTTTGAAGACACCAACCGCTTGCAAAAAAGTATAAACTCTAAGCACAGTCACTCGAAATGAACTGAATAGCTATTAAAACAAAGAAGTTGTGAGTTAGGTCAAGAAAATGGAAATGAGGTAACAGCAAGGTATGGGTTCTTTTGAGCTTTGTGGTATATTTAAAATATGGTTTATTTTATCTGTAATAGGTCCAAAAATGTATAGTGGCTAACTTCGTGAAACTTTTGCCTTGTTTATGAAAAGCTTGATTTCTAACACACTGAAACTTTTCCATCTCATCATGAAAGAGACCGGGAGTCACTCAAGGCGACCAAACTCAGGACGTCCTGAGTGACTGATCCCCTGAACATCCACTCTATTAAAATGCAAGAGCTTAGGAAACGCAATTTAACAGCAGCTTCTCTCGCATTAGAAACTTGGTTCCTGAAATTTGGGGGATAACAATTTCAGTCTCGACCCTTAGCTCAAGAGTGCCTGTGAAAGGGGCCTTTTTTACTGCAGAAAACCGTATTCAGATCCTAACTTTTGTAAGAGAACACCAATCTTGGACTGAAGAGGAAATGGGCAAATATACTATTAACTGATGAGAAAAGAGTGGCCCTTAACAATCCAGATGGCTGTGAAAGAGTCTGGAGAAGACCTGAGGAACGGTAGTCAGTGCTGTGTGTCAGAAACTGAGGCATTAGGTGGGGCTCTACTATGTTCTAGGGTGCGATTTCTTGGGAGGCTCTTACCAATTTGAGACGAACCCAAGGAGGGGCCTTGAATGCTTTACAGTACGTGGAGGTAATTTTACAGTGGGACAACATCCCTTAAGATTTTACTAAAAACTTTTTGAGTAGCCTAGACGGATGGGAGCAGTTATTAAAGCCACCAATAGCTCTTATTAAATGCCATTATAAGTCTATACGATTTAAATTTTGTTAAAAAGAAAAAAATATTTATTTTTTAAGACATTTTTTATTTTAATTAAAATATATTCAATTTTAATAATTTATTTAATGAAATAGTTCATCTTCAATTTATGAGTCTTTTTGTGAATGCAATTTTCTAGGTTGTTGCAATTTTTTTTTAATTAATTTGGGAGTTTATATTAATTTTCTTAATAAACTGGTTTTATCCACAAGCACTTTTGTGACAATCTAGTATTATTTACAAATGACAAAACAATAACTACTTACTTAGCTGTGCTGAGGCACAACTTAATAAGCGCCTTGAAAATGCGTTGAAAAGTTTGCTCTAGTGTAATAAACAGCTTTTCTTCATCGGTTTCTTCAAAACCACAAACTAATGTTCCTCTTCCTTTAATAAAAAAAAAAATGACAAAATACATTTATCAATATAAAAGCAAAATAAAATGTATCATTTTTCCGTTTACATATATTTCTCCATGAGTGCCTAAGGTCTTCATATTTCATCTACCACTGCAGTAACACTTGACTTTAAAGACACTGACAGTAATGTTAGAGGAAATATCAACACCTAATTCAAATAGAAGAGAAAATAAAAAATTGTTTTTTAAAATTATTAATTGTTTCATAAACAGCAAAATATTCAATTTACGCACTTGAATCTTTGTCTGTTTCATTATATTGAATGATAGCCGGTCGAGCTTCAATTATGCAGCCAATCCCATCTTCAAAGTACTTTATTTGCCGGGGCTGATTTCTTGATTCTTAAAATAAATAATTATTAATTTTAACTGCAGTAAATTTATTTATAAATCTAATTAGATAGCTTAAATTCACCAACCTGTGGCCAAAAGTTCAGATAACACTAATCTCTCCCATTGAATTCTGATAACGTCAACTGGATTTTCAAGGAGTTTAAATAAATTATAAGATTTATCATAATGAGACCAACAAAACTGACTTAATCTCTTCTTTTTGGCTTCATCATATTTATTATTCCTTGAAAAAAATACATCTATGAGTATACCTGTATTCTAATCAAATAAGGCAGCATACAGTAAGTCCAATATTTTTAAAGACTCGATATATCTAGTCAATTTATTTTATTTATAAACAAATATATTTGGTCAATATTTAGGTTTGTACAATTATATGAATTAGGGGGAGAAATGCAGCAAAATGAGCAACAAGTATCAAGTGTGATAAGAAAAAAATAAGACAGTAACCATTGGCACTGGATGTTATTAACTACACAATAGGCAGACCCGATACGTACAAAGATGTAACCAGAACATTATGGACTGAATGTGGGCTTAGTCACTACAATATAATAACTGATGGTGAAGTCAAGACAAAATATTTACCTGGATAGATATTGTGCATGTTATTAGTGCCATATACCAAGCTGTGGTGCTAGACTAAGACGATGTTTATATGATATCATAACCAATTCAAAACATCTATTTATAAATGTCCTAAGTCCTCGTGTGCTCTAATTTTAAGTTACTTTTAAGCAGAACTGTGAAACTATTTTTAAAAAAGTACCATTTATTTATTATCAAAGGTATAGTTAGAATTAAATCAATCAAAGTATTCAAGAGCAAATACAGCACAAATATTCTCATTTAAGTAAATATATTTGTGAAATGTTATTTTTTATTTAACTACTTGATAAATAAGCTTATAAGTTGCTTCTATAAAAACAAAGTTTTTTTGCCATAATAGAGTTAATCATGTATTTTTAAAACAGTAATGATTCATTAGTCATGACTAAATCATCAGAGTTAATTCCGTCCGAGTTAATTTGATACAGCTTGAGCTATTAGCATCGAATAAAAGTTCTAAATTCATCGAGGGAGAAGAGATAATAAAAAAAAATTGTTTCCGGCTAATAGAAATAATTTAATAACATAAAATACCTTAGAGAATGATGGTAGAGGGAAGCAATTCTGTAGTGAAGAGAAGCAGCTCGATACTGGTACAGAGGTAGTTTAGCTGATTCGTTGACAAGATCACAGTTGCTTAAGGCCTTTAGGAGGAAATCAATTGCTTCCCTCTCGGCTTCTTCTCCCTGAATCAAGATCATTTTTAAATCAAATCATATTAAAATCTTCTTACATGAATGAACTGGATAGTTATGAATTTAGTTACAACTAATTTATGAACAGATTTATCATAATAAAGTTGAGATATTGTTAATATACTAAACTAATTCCTCTACTATATAGAAAATAAATCAATCGTACAGTTGCAAGAGGACTTTCTTGATAGCGTGAAGCCATTAAGTAAAGAGTGGTGGACAGTTCCCAGGCAATAGGGTCCCATACAGTCGGATTGAACTTCCTAGATCCAAGAACACTTAATGCTTTATTGTAGTTCTCAATGGCCTATGAAAGGAAAACTTTAAATTAATTAGTCCAGTCAAAGTGAAAATTATAAACCAATAACTTAGTTATTTTTGACTAAGACAAAAACCAATGGAAAAATACATACTTTCTCATACATTTCTTTTTGATATTTGTTGTATTGGCCGTCAGAACCACAGCCATGGTGTACTTTCAGCCTGTAAAGTCTTCCAATATTGCAGATTACGAGGGAAGTGTTGACATTATCTTTTATCTGCGCCAATACTTTCAAACCCTCTTGTAAGTAATGTTCAGCTGCAGCAATGTTACAACCAAACTAGAAAAAAATACATCTATTATGCAATATATTGCAGCAATGTTTTTATTTAATGTCAAATTAAATTTATTAATCAACATGAAATTAATATAATGAAGTTTTCTGTTGAAATGATGTGTGTAGAAACAGTATTTTCGATCTCACAAACCAAGTTTATGAGATCAAAAACTAGTTTGGAAAAACACATACTTATGGGGCATTATGGGGTGGAAATCTAAAAATAGCAGCTGGTACGAGACAGAGGGGAATAGGACCAGGACCCTCAACCAGGGCATCAAAATGGACTGGCACCACCGCTTTAGTAGTCAAAATAAAGCAAGTACAAAGTGTGTCTCGAGCTGATAATACACAATAATCAGGCCAGATCTGCTGTTAAGTGCATCGCTTTTTAGTCATCTGACGAAAGAAACTGCTTAATGGCTACAGCAATTTCAGAATGAGATACTTATGAAATTAGTTTGATATACATCATTCTAGCAGTAAAGAAATGATGAGCTACACAATGACTATGATCTGCCAATAGCCAATGAGTTTATATCCTATACACATATGAAATTCACTGAACTTCATGACAATCCTCTGTTCAACTGCTCAACACGACATATCCTAAGCCCTTGCATCATCAATGTCAGCAGGCAGTAGAAGAGGGTACCATCTAGGTATAAGATAAATTTAGGACCCTCATTATATAGGCCAAAGGTGAGTCCTGTCACTTGATCCTGTTTTCATTGTATCATTTCCTTTTATTGTAACTCGATTGTGTTAGTTTGTAAGACCTTCTTAAAATTCAGCCATGGTGAAGTACAAGGAGCCCAACCCAACCAATCATCATGCTTGTACATATTTTATCAATAAATATATCTATAAAAATACTATTGCTAAGCAGTGGACCTCCGGGGAGTGGAGGGCATGTCCCCTTGCTCTGGGGCCTCAGTTCTTTGGTCCAGCTAGTTGGCAACTGTTGTGAGCATGGCTCATACCGTGTCTTTCCCATGTGTAGTATGTCAATAAGTATTTCCAGAGTGTGACAGGTCTGTTAATTACAGTGTGACAATCTTGTTAAATACATTTACTATATTTATTACCTCTCTTCACAATATAACAAGAACTAAAACAACAGAGGATCTTCCATTCATTCAGTGACTTTAGTTCAGTAGTTACTAGGCAGAGGTGTTGGAGTGAGATGGCATACTTTAAATTTTAAACCAAAGGGGAAGCCAACAGGGATGGAAGAAACCATGAATGAACACCGCCCGTCCCACCAACAACAGAAAATGTTACTAACCATAACACAAAGAATATTATAAATCACTATTTGCATCAGATAACTATTATTTTAATGATATAAATTTCTTAGCCATTTATGTTAAAATGAAACATTTGTAATAGACAAAATTATGCACTAGAACAATATAGATTAAGGTTAAATGCTGTGAAATCTCAGACTAATTTTCTAATTCTAATGATCATCCTATCACTTTTGAAAACCTTAGGTATTACCATTGATCAAATTCTCTCCTGAAAACTCCACCTCTCCTAAAAACTCATGAAGAACAATAGCTTAAACTTGTAATAAGTTGAAGAAAGTTATGTACCATTTTGATGTACATGTCTTCAGGACTCAGGTGTTCCCTCCCGAGTTTCCTATCTCTATGTCAAGTTAGAGTGGCTCTACCCATTCTTCCGCGGACCCTATTTCTTTGGTTCATACCTTTTCTGAACCAGTAATACTCACCATCAAAGAGAGATTCTATGTTTAAGCTCTTTCAGTTCAAATCCTTAATTTACTTCTGGGGCACAAATTTTAAATTTCGCATTTGCCTCAGGAAACATATTAGCAGAACAATAGCTACAGCATTATAATGAAGTAATTACTACTAATATTTTTTTGTTTTACATAATCTTGTATTATTTATTTGAAGCATATGTGGCAAGCGTCTAACTTCTGCCTCCCCATAACCCAATAATGACAAAAAAAATAAAAAATTTTAATGTAACAAGTTGAATTTGACTAATGAAATATATTGAATTCTATTAAACTCATTAAAATGAATAGCCTGTATATATAATAATTTATTCGTCAAGGTATTTCATATTCAATCTTTATTCATATTCAATAATGACAGAACATAGGTATATGTTAAAATAATATAATAAAAACATAAAACAGTTCAGTATATTTTATAAAATTGTTTCAAAACATGATTTCATTTAAACAGATGTTTGTGCAGCATAAACGCATATTAAATTAAGGCTGTGAGCCGTGCATGGAATAAACCTCGCCATATTGTTTAAGCGTAATATCCTGGCTTAGACCCCTTTGTATTTATCTGTCATATTCACTTTATCAACATATGATTGTTCTCTTATATTTCTAATATGTTAACTTGTTTTCGATGTCATTCACAATTGCTTCACCAGTTTTATCATGTGTCACAATAAAGACTATGAAGTTTTCTTCAATGCTACATTTATTGTTGGGAACAATGTTAACATAGCCCAAATTTGCGTCATCTGGTGTGGTGAGAAGTGTCAGGTGTGTTATTAAATAAAATAGAAAAATATTTTGCTTTTTGAATATTTGAAATAATATGGTGTCAAGTTTTAGAAGCAACTATATCAATTACATCATTTTGTATTGTAGGAGAGAAATAATTAACTTGATTTTTCTTATGACTTCTCTAATTCTGTCGTGTCCACTCCTCGTGTGTCGATGTCATTCAGGATGACCAATTTTTTCACAAGTTCCTCTCAAAGCGTTATTATTTTTTACACAGTGCAGAATGGCACACAAAATAAGTTTTGAAATATGCCTTCACTTTTCTTTTTCTTTAGAATTTCTTATTGTAATTGATCCATACATCCTGATTTTTTCCAAAAATAATACATGGAGACAAACAGTGCATCTTATCACTTGCATTATATCAACCATCAATCATGGTCCATGTTGAACAAATAGATGTATGTTATAATTAGTTGAGAGCAATGTTCTGGGATCATTGAAATCTACTATTTTTGCATTATTGTCAATATTTTGTAATTAAATACAACCATATAATTATCATCATTACATATACATTGCTTCTTAATTTCCTGGTTTAAATGCTAAATTGTACTTTTCTTTTCTGTCTCAATTTCTCATGAAACATGACTACATGTAGAAGGCAGATTTAATTCAGTTGTTAAGCTTAAATGAACTAGAAGTGTAGATGATTTTTTAAGAAACATATCAATCGGAGTTTTTCTTTATATCTTCAATCTTCTACAAAGCATGTTTTGTTCCACAAAAGAGAGAAAATATATAAAAATAATTATGACAAAGGAACAACACAGCTGATCTTATGAACAAGGAACGACCAACAAAGACTGTAGCATGCACCTTGCCTTCACACTACACAGTATCGATTGTTATTGTATGAGCCTGTATTCACATGAAGTGGGAAAAAGCAGTGTAATGTATCCGATGTAACTTGCTCAGCCAATCATAACGCTGTATCAACGTCCCCTGATTTCTCCTGATGTTTTAATTGGCTGAGCTTTTTGCCTCATGTGAACACAGGCTAAGAATGTAAGAAAGAGAGGAAGTGATGCGCACACAATAATATGTGTCTCTAATATTGGTCTAATTGGTCAGGAGAGGAACAATAGTCAGTGACAGTCAGTGCTGATTCATGTAGACTAGAATGGTCAAGTAAAATAAAAAGCATGTGCTCTCTCACCACTCTCTCAACTCTCAACCAGGTATCTTTTGTTTTGCACCTCAAACCAAGATGTGCCAAGTTTTTGTCCCTGTGGCAGGCGCCTCTTTCGACACTGATGTCTATTTTTAATACAATGATTTATGCACTAAATGGTATATATTTATTTTTTTCTTTAAGATGTATTTTTTGTTAGCCAAGACTGAATTCATTTATTTGCACTCTATTGTCATTCATAGGGGGACATGGTCGCAGAATAAAGATTTTTTTCTGCTCTATTAAATTCTCTTAGGAGCTGAGTACAATGGCCTAGAGCGTATGAGGGCAACAGCCGGCCCGCGGGCCGGATCCGGCCCGCTGTAAGATTTGATCCGGCCCGCGAGACATTTTGAAAAACCCAATTTAAAAAAAAAAAATACACTACTTACTCATACTCATGGAATCAAGTGAGCGAGCAAGCCGAGTGGCGGTGATCATCAAAGAGTGAGGCGGCAAACATCAAAGTTCAAAGCCATTGATGTTTGCCGCCACACTGGCGGCGCAACAAAGGATTATTGCTTCGCAATTGTATTGTTCTACACTAGACGATTCTAGATCATTCCTTCATTTTGCCTATATAAGCGGGTGGATGGCCGGAACTTAGTTCAGTCCTATTCGAGCTACCGCTTACGCTCAATATGCTGAAGAACTCAAGTTACTGTCGGAGCAATTTTCGATCAGATTTAGCGATTTCAAACACATGGAAGACTGTTTCAATTTATTTGCTACTCCAACAAAAAGTAATGTACAAAATGCTCCAATACACTTGCAAATGGAGTTGATCGAGATTCAAGAAAACTCACTCCTAAAATCTAAATTTGAAGACGTGGAGTTGTGCGATTTCTACAAAAAATACCTCGAAGAAGACCATTTTCCGCAGCTTAGAAAATTTGCAAGAAGATTGATTTGTGCGTTTGGCAGTACTTATAAATGCGAACAGTTCTTTTCATTGATGAAAGTTAATAAATCAAAACATCGTACAAGGCTGACTGACGATAATTTGGAAAATTCTTTACGTCTTTGTACCAGTGGAATTAATCCAAACATCGATGAATTAGTTTCCCAAATTCAAGCTCAAGTGTCTCATTGATTTCGGTGTCGCTATTTAACTTTCGTAGTTTGTAACAATTCTAAATTTAACGATTTAATTTAATGCTGTAGGTACCTATTTTTTCATTTCATTTTGTTATTTTAATAAATTGTGTTGTAATAACATTGTCGTATTATTTCATGGCTGACTGATATCTATCGCTAAAAATTATGAACACTACTTTAAAATGCACTACTTTTAAACGCGGCCCGCGAACGTATTTGCACACTAAAGTTTGGCCCATAACATGTCAAAGGTTGCCCATACCTGGCCTAGAGAGACCAATACAGGGTCCCAACCTAACCCTACCACAAGACATTCATAGTTAAAAATCATGTCATTGCTTAAAAAACATTTCTGTAAGCCAACATATTACAGTTCAAAATAAATATATAGTATTATTATCTAGTCTGTCATATTCTATATTTACTGTGTCATTATGTCATATTAAACTCTATATTGATTATTAGATGTAAAATTATTACTGATCATTACAGGTTAATAAAATTTAGACAATAATTTTTAAAAAATCATCTGTAAATCATTACAACCTATAATATAGCATCATTAATTTGGGATTTAAAACTGATATGGTAGGAAAGAAGCGACCAACTAGCAGGGGATTCCCACGTTGTGTAGGGGGTTCAAACCCTGCATTAGGGGATATTTTTTTTTTTTTTTTTTTGCGATAAAATAATGTGGTCAGTTTCAACGGTGCCTGTCGAACAGCTCTATAAAACATAATGAACTGAGCACAGACTAACGCTATATTTTTTCATCAGGGAACCGAGAACAGTGGATAAATTTGTCGAACTAGGGTGCAAATTAATGAATTCAGTCTTGGCTAACAAAAAATACATCTTAAAGAAAAAATAAATAAGTATATACCATTTAGTGCATAAATCATTGTATTAAAAATAGACATCAGTGCCGTAACAAGGGCTTGTTGAAAGAGGCGCCTGCCACGGGGACAAAAACTTGGCGCAGCTTGGTTCCAGGTCCGAAACAAAAGATACTGACCTGGTTGAGAGGATATATATCACAAATATTATTAGTGCCTCAGGTTTTAATGTTCAGAAAGAAGACTCAATGGCAGGAAAAAACAGACTGATACATCTGTAAATACCTAAAGGCAACCATTACACTTTCAAAATAAAACATTAAATAGTGGATAAACAAAAAGTTAACTTTGATCAAAGAATTGTTAAAAAGTCTTACAACTATCAACAGAACCATGAATATATAATATCAAAACCATAAGAGAAGTAAATAAATGAAAACTAATCACCTTTTGATGGTCAGCATGATGTTTTCCATTTTGAACCATATCTGTAAACAAAACGTAATAATTAAAATTTTAATAAATGTATATTATGCAAGCATTCAGATGATTTTTGAAAGTGTACCAATAATGCTGTAATATTAAATTTAGGTTAAATTCACTACTATTATTAAATTATGTGTGTTATTTATTTTTCTTTATACAATACAAATGATACTGTGCCTTCGAGATCCATTTATTGAAAAAAATATCAATTAGTAGTTCTTCTAAGACTTATCCAAGACTACAACAAGTATTTCAATTGTTATAAAATATAATTTATTCCATTCATTTTTTTAAAATATTTAATTAATTAAACTGAAACTAGATATTATAGAAGAAATAATCAAGAAATAGGACTTGTGTCACCTATTAGTAAATTTATAATAATACCATATTATATTTGTAATGATATTTTTAGGATCAAACTGAGTTTTATTTTAAAATAAATATCTGGTTAGATAGAAAATTTGGAATATTAATTGCTAAAACCATAGATATAAAACCAGGAAGCTTAGCAGTTACCTGTGGGGAAAAAACACACACATATATCTGTACCTCGGAGGGATACAACACTATGTCCATTTTCATAACTTTACAGGAGAGGAGTTTTAAACTTTTTTTCAACAAAAAGTGTTATTGGCACAGCTATTTATTGAGATGTTGAAACAATATTTTACCAGAACATTCTATTTATTGTTATTTACATCATGCAGTTGTTATAAAATGAAAAAAAACCTTTTTTACGGTTTTTTTTCACTTTTTAATGGACATGGTGTTGTATCCCTCTAATAAAGTTATTGTACTATAAGACCTAATGTGGGATATTCAATAACAAACACAATACTATTTGACTTACAAAATGTATTTAACTATTTTATTTATAATTCTCTTTACAAATACAAATAATACATCTATGTATTCAACTAAAATGGTATTTTAGATGCAAAAAACTCAGTCATCATCAGGTAAGTCTCCTTCAGGGTACTCACTAGTGGTATTACTAGTATGCTTTAAGTTTTTATAAAAGTCATGGCAAACTGTAGGAACATATGGTAGTAATGCCAATAGATCATTATACTTTTGTTGTGATATTGGTATTGGACTTGGTGTTACCAGTTGCAAATCGTTTGGCAATGTAAGGTGTCACCTTCGAAACCTAACAAGGTCAATCTCCTGGTTTTCATCAGCGAAATTACTTTTCAAAAACAGAGTTCCCATGCTGTTCCGTTTTACTTGCAGTTGAACACAGGTTGACAGAAGAACTTGTTCTTTGTTGACATCTTTTTTTCTATTAATAAAGGGTGGATTTTCACATGTTTTGACATCGTACAAAGACCTAAAATTTTTAAAATCTTCCAGTTCCATATTATGCACAGTATATTTCATTGAGGTCTGTCTGACTAACTGCTGCCAATCCCAGGGCGTTAGAATTGTCATGTTGTTAAGTTTTTTTCTCTTCCGCTCTATCAGTGCATGGACAGTATCCGCCTCCATATGCGTGTGGCCCTTTAGTAGAAACTTTTGAGTGATGATTTTTACTTGAGGATACTTATTGAGCATCCAAAAGAAACACATAATAAGGCTAATATTCTTATTCTGGCCGTAACAATTATCCGACCACAGAATGATTTCTTCAATGTCACTGCCAGGAATGACGGTATCTGCCCATTTCAGTAATGCAGATCCGATTTCATTTCCGCCACAAGCTCCTTTGGATTCGTCCCACATAATACAATGGACTGACGAATCAGAAGAATCAAAAAGGGTGTAATTCAACGTCCAAAGTTTTCTCTTGTAAAAGCTTATGCAATTTGTTATAAGGGGTTAAATTAAATTTTAAATTTTTTGTTGAACACATCGTAGTAGAGCCATTTTTTAGCTATTAACAAAGGGTTGAAATCATTTTCATTACAATCCTCTACATACAGTTCATACATTTTCTCTATGTTCAGGTGCGGACCCAAATACTTCATATCACTCTTTTCCCTAGTGTAATGACTGCTATAATTTGGGAAGGAAGAGATGTGTCTTACTACACTTTCAACAGTGTCATTATGTGTTTTATTGACGGGAGTTTGCTTACCCCTTTGATCGATTTTTACAATTCCACCTGGTTCAATATTTTTCAAAACATTAACTACCACGGTGTTTGATATAGATAGTGTATTTAAAAACATAAGTTTACATACTCTAGTTCGTATGCCTTTTACTGTAAAATAATATTATATATAACACATGGTGTTCTATCCCTCTAAATGAAAGTGGACATAGTGTTGTATCCCTCCGAGGTACAGATATATATTGTTGTGATATTTTAATGTTATGATTTTTAATGGTGTTTTTTAAATAAACTCGGAAAAAGCAAGCGTTGAAGAACATAATAATGATCCGTGGTTCATGCCTATGAAAGTATGAACGTGTTTACTGTCGTTATATTAACTATTAATAGTTATAATAACAATAATATCAATAATTAATGTAAACATTTTATTTTATAAACTACGTAAATTAAACAAAGAATAAATATCCTAAACCACTGGCATTGAATAACCAGTTGAAAGATCAATAAGGCATCTCTTCATCTTTGAACCGGCAGAGGAACGCCGAGAGGCACACTCACTCTTTCATCTGGAACCGAAGAGATGGGACCCAGGCACGCTACGGCCACGTAGGTGCACGAGGCCAGACCTTTTCACTTTCACCCGGCACGAGAACAAAGGCCGCACAAGTAAGACGATCCGAATCACGCAATAGAAGACGACCATCGAAGGATAGCAACACAAAGAACCACTGGCCAGTATTAGTATAACGTTACGAATAATTATAAGGTACCATTTTAATTTAGATTTAATAGTATTCTTTTATTATGTACGTATTTAATTTGTATATCAATTTTTATATATTCAATGTGTGTAAATAAAACCATTATTCCTTTTGCCAGAAGTTTCCTATAATTTTATTAACAGAACCTTGAGATAACGTAAAAGTTAAATATAAAGTTTTAAATTATATGAAAAAATATATAATTAAAATATATAGAAATAAATCAATTAAAATTCTGAATATGTAGGAGGCCATATTATTATACATGCTATTGAATTTTATACATGCACTTTTATTTTTTTTAATGTCATTGATATGGTAGATAATCAGGACTTCACCATATACATGTTCTATTTGTTTCCTCCAAACAGAAACCCTACAAGGAGGGAGTTTATTGATCTAAATATTTCATGCTATATGCACACGATACGTTAGTGAAAATTCTTATTTTGTAGATACACTAAATAATATATAACATATTATACTTTAATGAAAAGAAATTGTTTATATCAACTTACGGGCAGCTAAATTGTTATATGTATTTCCAATCTCATTACAGACATTTCCAAGATGTTTTAATGTTTCATCGTTTGGAACTAATTCTTGAGATCTTTTATAACAAGCAATGGATGCCATGAATAAAATGGACGAATTTTCAAATTCAATAGGAACTAAATTTAACTCTAAAATATAAAAGTAAAAAAAAATATGGTTAGTTTTAAATTACTTCGATAAAAATAGTACTGTTTGTAAATATTGTAAGAAGATAGTTTTAAATCTCAGCAGTGATATATTTACCATACTCATGTGGAATTGGGTGAGGCCTATGAACTTCGGGGTAATTGTCTATATCATCATCGAAGTTTCTTGTGTTTCTCCACATTAAAAATAAACACTGCCCAGCCTTAAATAACATATGACTTGCAAGAGCGGCATTCTCTGAACTACATCTCAATACTCCACAAATGTGTTTCAAAGCTAAGGAATGCCTGTAAAAAGAGATGGTCACAAAAAAATATGCCAACTAATAATTCATAAAATTTATTGTTTTGTTTAAAATTTGTGCTGAAACAAAAAATACCATCAAAACAAGAAATCTAAAAAAAAAAAAATGGTTAAAAAGTTTTTCATTAAAAACAATAATAATAAAATTCAAGAATATAAATATTTCATGATTTTAAAATTAATTAAGTCATTAAAAGCTAATACCGACAATGGCGAACTTTCATTGAAAATTTATGACAAAAATTAGGTTTTGGTATTAATATCAACTTAAAGTTTGATAATTCAACAAAAATAACACTATCTATGGTAGTGTTTAAAGGAGTTGTTAAACATAGTAAAGTTTTTGTTGACAATTGTGGTACTTGTTAACATATATTTGATAATAGAACTGATGTCAAAAGAAGAATCTGGAAGTCGAGACATAAAGAACAAGATGATCTCGAAGGTGATAGAAAAAAATACCCAAAAGAGATGCAATCTGGAACGGTCTGTGTTTATATTTATTATGCTGTTGTATTCATACATCATATATTATATTTTATATTTATACATTCATTATTAACTCACATAAATTATGAACATGGCCTAAAAACAGATACTTTTCACATATGGTCCATAAACTGCTATAACGCCTCAACACATAAGCTTTACTCAGAGAAGTGGAAGATGAGATTTGAAATAAGGATTAAGAATAATGAATATGCAGACTGAACCATATGTGAGTGCGATATAAACTAAAATGGTACATATACTTAACAGATCTAGAATAAAAGGGATCTTTTTCTAATAGTGGCTCATTTTATAACATAATATCAAAGGTTAAAGATCTGGAACCTTTAATAGATTTTTCGATGGGTTTTCAAGCTAAAGCTAAGTTCTGATAGTTGTGCGATGTATATAAGTGGGTAAAAAGAGAAAACTTAAAGCCAGATGCCAAGAAAAGATGAGTACCTTAGTAGCTGGCTGGACCATAGTACTTATTGAAGCCCTGCATACACAACAGGAAACAAGGTATGTTACAATATATAGGGTGTCCCAGAATTAACGCAAGATTTTAATTTGCCGCCATTTGTGCAGTAAAGTGCAACCCTAATAAAAAAACAATTTGACAGCTGACAGTTTAGGGTTAGAAAAAATGAAGCGTTACAAGATAGAACAACGTGTCTTTATTGTTGAACATTATCTCAAACATAATGAAAGTATGGCGGCTGCAGTTCGAAAATTTCATAGAAAATATGGTCGGAATAGTGTTTTGACTTCATCAACTTTGAAGAGATTAATTGAAAAATTTAGGGAGACTGGATCAGTTGGAGACACTAAACACACTGGTCGTCCAAAAACAAGCCATTCAAATGTCAATATCGAAGCAGTGCGTGAGAGTGTTGTTGAAAATCCAGGAACATCAATTCGGCGTGGTAAACACAGTTCTTTGTGCCGAAATTGGATGATATTGATGTGGCCAATATGTGGTTTCAACAAGACGTTGCCACATGCCATACAGCCCATGAAACAATTAAAATACTGCATGAGACATTTCCAGGTCGTGTTCTCTCTCGATTCGGTGATCAGAATTGGCCCCCAAGATCGTGTGATTTAACACCTTTAGATTTCTTTTTATGGGGTTATTTGAAGTCAAAGGTGTATGTCAACAAGCCCACATCCACCTGTGCATTAAAAGAAGAAATTCAACGCTGCATCAATGAAATTCAACCACATTTATGCCAAATGGTCATGGCAAATTTTGACAAAAGAGTGTGTATGTGCCAGAAAAGTCGTGGAGGCCATTTGCCCGATGTGTTATTCTATAAATAACCCTATCCTATTTACTTTATAATTCAATAAAAAAATAACAACAAAAATACTAAAAACGTGTTTTCTATTTAAACCAAATCTTGCGTTAATTCTGGGACACCCTTTATATACATGACATTTAGTAGATGCCTTAATTGGAAATGTTTGTGTATATTTTTATTGACGTTCATACAGTGCTCCATGTTTCTAGAATTTTAAATCTCTAAATTAATGAGATTACTTTTTATTGTTTAAATTTGTTATAGGTTTTTATATTTTATTAACTAGGCCTTATTAATATTTAACTTTCATGTTTCATACCATCATGTTTAGAGTCATAACCACATCTATGTACAATTATGAGATTTTTTTTTCATATTTTGCAGCAATTGACAATGGAAGTATGTGCTGCTGAAAGCACTTGTTTTTTTAATATTTATACCAATTGTGGAAAGAGAAGGAAGTTTCTCTTTTTTTTTTTTTGGAAGATATATTTTGCAGAGTTTGGACAGAAGATTCAGGTTTCTTTTGAAAACAATAGTAGATTTTAATACAGTAGAACAAAGCTGTGGACAAAATAAATAAAATAAGGGGAACCATGCAAAACAGTGATTTAATTTTTTCCAAAACCAGTCACCTTTAAATCTTAGTTAACAGGTCATTTATGTAAGCTAACCAATGTACCATTAGAACATGAAATATATCAGTTTAATCATTGATCACCCTCAATACATTTATACAAAAATTTACTCACTTTTATCAAAAAATCTTATAACATCAACACATATTAGTTTACCTTTCAGCTAGCATTTCTCTCTCGATGAGAATTGAATAAACCAAACAAGCTTTTGCACAAAGCAATGAGCACAAGTGTTTCTTCCAAGAAGCAGTGTCTACTTTGTCAGGTTTCTGCCATTTTGGAAGAGTTTCTGCATTACGGCATAACAGTGCCTTTAATGAGCAATCCTGGCTAGATTAAAAAAAATTACAATTATTTTTAGAAAGAAATGTTACAGAACAGTAAACCAGAAGTAAAAGTTGGTGCATTTTGTTTTAATGTAATCTCTGTAATCCTGTATTAATGCAGTTATTTTCAATAAAATTATTTCAATACTGAGTCATGATATAAAAAATTCCTTCATAACATCATAACATGCTTTCAAAACTAAAATGCATTCTTTAAAATCTAAAATTTTTCAAAAATCTTTTCACATAGCTACACCACCACTTCCCTCTACCATGATATTTTGTGGTAGCCTTTATCATTTAATAATCTTTTACCCAAAATAATATGAATTTTCAATATATTTAATATGTCAGCTATTCCAATAGAAGTGAGGTTTGTCCATAAATATAATGATGTGCCAGTCTGTTTCCTCTTCATGACATAAGGTACACCATATTCTTCAGAGCTGCTAGTAAGGCACAATTACCTAACTTGACTACCACAAATAATAATACTTCCTTGGTTCATACTTTTTACAAGCTATCTGGTCCCATAACCCCCTTATATTTACAATAACCTACAGTCTAAATCCTCAGTCTACTCATGGAATATAAATCCTGTCTTTTTAATATTTATAACCCATAGCACAGAACCGCGTCATTCCACAACTTCTTTCTTCATTGCTCCAACGCTCTTTGGAACTTGCTTCCATGCATGTTAATAATTATTATTATAATTATATATTATACCTTTTAATAGATGAGTGATACACATGTAATAATATTCCCAAGTTTTATTAAAAGATTTAAGATATTCAAAAGAGATGCATTTTAGATATTTAGCAAGGTTTATATCATGATTTTATAAAATATTGAACCAACCTTATGGCCAAAGGGCTTTAAATTTATTTCAGTCCATTTTTTTTTTTCTGTATTTTACTAACTTATCCTTAATAATTAAAAAAATTAACATTTAAGACAAAAAAAAAGTAATATTTCTGTGGAAGATGTTTTAATACCACTAAAACATATAATTATAAATAATATCATGATATTTACTCTTTAATATGACTTCCCACATTATCAGAATTTTTATTTTTTTTATCCTTTTTCTTGCGTTTTACATTTTCTTCACGGCGTTTTCCAGGAAAAGGCATAGGAATGGCTTCACTTGGATTTGCCATTTTTGGCTCTTCCGTAGATTTATCACCCTGAAAAATAATGTTATACTGCTACTAAGCACAC
Source organism: Acanthosoma haemorrhoidale (assembly GCA_930367205.1). Lineage (NCBI taxonomy): Eukaryota > Metazoa > Arthropoda > Insecta > Hemiptera > Acanthosomatidae > Acanthosoma > Acanthosoma haemorrhoidale. Next base: position 34,352,133 of record OV884012.1, read on the forward strand.
ATAGGTTTATACTATCAATTGTATATTTTGTAAATATCTGAGGCTTGAAATTGTTGAAGTTAGTACGTCAGATTATAACTTATACTTACTTCATCATCAACTTTGAACAACTTAAGACAATCCAAACCATCAATAACGTGTTGAAGTGCAGAAGAGCACCTTTCTTCAATTCCGCCAATGATGGGTGGGGCATGTTGATATTTGTTTTCTAAACAGATAAACATTTATTTAGGCTATTAGGATACAATTTACTTGAAGATTATATTATTAATCAAACTAGTTGTGTAATAAAAGAAAATACTTGATGGTTGGTTGAATAAAGAGTATGTTACATGTCGATCACATAGTGCCTTAGATTAAAGCAGTCAATACTGCCTAGCCTAAAGGTTTCCTAGGAGAAATGCCAGAACTACGTTACGAGCAACTTTTGAATAATTGACCTTGGCAAAAACAAAGATAATAACTAGCTTGAGGTTACCAACCTGTTTAAGCTAGAGTAAGTTTATTCTCTTATATTATTTATTACACCCTAGGTCGAGTTAAGGAGTCTCTTCCCCGCCTACCTAACTAAATAAGCAATACTTCCTTGGTTCTTACCTTTTCTAACCCATTCAGTCCCATAACCCCCCTTATATTTACTATAACCAACAGTTTGAATCCTCGGTCTACTCATGGGATACAAATCTTGTCTTTCTAATCTTTATAACACACCTCACAGAACCGCGCCATTCTGCTAACTTAGTATTTATTTTTACTATTACTATTTTATTTTATTATTTTTCCTGAAATTCCTACCATTTAACTGTTCTGTCGATATACCCATAGTTTTCAAATAGTAACCACTAATGTATTTAATTTTATAACTATTATTTTTCCCTCCTCTTTTTTTTTCTTTTAATTTAAATGTGTGTTAACTTTTTTTTCTTATTTTCTATTCAAATAAATTCTTGAACAATATTTTTTAAATTGAGGTATACCTTTTGGTTTTTTATTATTATTTTTTTTTCCCCCTACTTGATGCATTGTTTTTTGTTTTTTTACCAGATCTGTATTAATTTATTTGGGCATTGTTATTATTCATAGGGGACATAGTCCTGAATAAAGATTTTTTTTCTATTCACTTCCGATGGAATACCCTTCCTATTCAGGCTCATGGCTCCGGTGGCTTATGTACCATTGCATGAAACAAAGGCTGAACTAAATTTATAGATCTATAGAAATTATCTATCTAAATTGAATGCCCCTTGCCTAATTTCCCTTCCAAATATTTAATTTTTTTTAAATGTAATTTTAATTACATTGTGTTCATCCAAAACCAAGATGAGAATATTAAAAAGAAGAATATTTCCAATCTTCTGATGAATCCACCCAAAAAAATACTATTTTAAATTAGCAATAACTATAAGAGCAACAAAAAAACATAAAAGAAGTTCAATGTAAATTAGTTGTAATAAAAGAAACCAGTAATTTGCTCAGAATCTTAGGTTCGAAATTTTCTTTTTCTGGAAGCTACCTTTCAAGTTCATCAATTCAAAGAATTGAATGAGAATGAACCTTTTCCTTAGTTTCAAGGGAAAGGGGCTTTTTGGGGGATGGTGGGGGGGGGAGTCTATTTTATTTAGGAAGTTAGCGATCACAAGTATTGCGATCCCAGCCATAGAGTGGGCTTTACCTGAACGCAACTGTTGCGCTCTCGGCACTGAAAGGGTTAAGGTTAGCTGCCAACCTTATTTTTTTAAAGTCTATGAGGAAGTTTATGGGCAGGCATATGTTATATTTTGTGCTATTAAATTTATGTTTGCAACTTTTTCATATTAATTTCTGTTTGAGCTGGGTAAAATTTTTTTTTAGGTAAAACTGTGTGTGAGAGTATGTAACCAAAATCTAAAACACAGCTAATGAAAATTGCTTTAGGTAGAATTGATCAAATAAAAAAAGTATTTATATAGTACGATTTCAATAACAGCTATTCATTTTAAGTATGACAAATATATAAATAAATGATAACTTAACAATAACAGCATATCACGTTATACATACCAGGAGAAACGGACTTTGTTGAAATGCAAAGAGATCTTATGGGAACAGAATTGCTGGGCCCACTCTCTGAATCTTCTTCATGATGATCTGGCTGAGATGGAATTTCCTCCAGATTTGGGCTAGATGGATCAGTCTCACATGGAATATATACATCGGAGAGCATGTAATGTGCAGATAGCACTATCTAGTAATATAAAAATTATTAGCTAAACTCAATAATTGATTCTTGATATTTGATTATAACTCATATTTAGTTGTACCAACAAAATAGAAATGTTCCATTACCTCAGGATACTTTTCTTTGGACAGAAGAGAGATACAATTTTTAAGAAGCATGCGTATGGTTGCAATTTGTGTCATTGAATTTTCTCTAAAAGCAACCATATTTCGAGCAACTCTGTAAAGCAACAATCCGACGGGCACAGTAAATGGATTCTGATCTTTTTCTTCTAAGGAGTCTGAACACAGAGATGACAAGTCGTACAATTTAACAGCATCTTCATTTTTCCCTATAAAAAATTATATTTAGTAATACTTTCAATAATAACAGAATTTTTCATGCCCATTAACTAACTTAAGTCGGACTAGCCTTTCTACCAATTATTGCAATTCCACTGAACTTGGAAATTTCAAGGACACAGATAAATAATTAATTCAACATTACTAAAGAAACCATTAGCTGTATGATTCTCTACATTAAACTGACTCTCTTCATGATTGTGATTACACAAAGCAGTTATACATTTTATTAAATGCAAAATTGCATATTTTCATCACTTCATTCTGTAATCAGATTTTCTATCGAATACTATAGTAATGTTGTCTTTCAAATACATAACTCATACAAAAAAAAAGTCTTTCTTAGCTGCTTTGGGTATGGAATCTGTGTATTGGCCAACAATTTTTCAGAGATGACTTCACAGTCTGTTATAAAAATTAAAATTAAAAACAAAACCTTAGTGCAATATTAAAGATATTGTTTACCTTTGAACAGCCAATATGTGTGACCAGCTTTGGTTGCATTGGATTTAAGAAATGACAAAATATTTTGAGCCACATCACGTATCACCTTAGGAGAAAACTTTGAGTCAGGTAACTGTGGCAAATCTTCCGTTTTAATCAATTCATATTTTTGAACTATACCATCAAGATGATAACACATCAGAACTTCAGGGACATTTGACATCAGGTTGTCCAGCCAATAATCAATACCAGTAAGTACATTGATAGGTTTTGCTGCATCCCTGAAAAATTATGATACCTTTAAATATAATGATACCCTTTAAATTTAGGACCTCTAAATTTACGTGAAAAATGAATAATGCAGTTTTATAAAAATATCAGAATGAAAAGACCCTATCTGATCATTATTAATTTTTATTTTATTTAGAGGGTACTGACTACTAATGATCATAATTTGCCGATGGAATATTTTACTGAATGCTTATGAATAAAACTGGTTCATCCCAAGCAATGAACTTGAAAACAGTTTACAGTTATCCGACTTTGATTACATGATTAGCATGCCTCAGTTGAATATTAATATATAGTCAAGTACTCAAATTATTTTTTTGTTGTATTGTTGCTCTGAATTGGAATTTGTATTAAAAAATATTCTTAATTTTGTGAATACACTTTAAACCATGACGACAGTTGAGATGGGAAACATGGCGACTGTTTTGCCCCCTGCACTACTAACTTAATTTTTCATAGCTTGCGATAGATAAACAACAACCTTACATATTTTTCTTTAAATATTTATAATAAAGACTATTTTTTGGTAACATAATCAACATTAGAACGGTAAGTATGAAAAAAAAAACAAGGAAAATGTGACAAACAGTTTTAATGTGAGAATGAATCACAAACACGGAATTAATTAGACAAAAATCTTTACAGTCTTATTATCTGGAAATTTAAGCCACATATTCCTCTTGCTAGTCTAACAGCTTCCAGGCATCTCGGTTTTACTGGATGTCACAGGCAATGTCCTCTCGAGGAATGCTCTCCAATTCTTCCAATAATGCCCAGAAAAAAATCGAAGATTTTTGTGCCAAAATGGTTATTAAAGACAGTTTAGGCAACAGAAATACGTAAAAAAAAAATTTTTGGACGATGCTTTGTATGTCCAGTTTTGTCAGCAACGTGTACAGGGTGTACCGCTATCAGATGTGACCTTACAAGCAATAGCGCCCAAATTCAATGAAAAATTAAAAGGGGACCTGGCTTTTACAGCCACTGTGGGATGCTTGTCTCCATAGTAGAAGGAATGACACGGTGTGCATGAACTGGTGAACTTTTATTAGATGACAATGTTGCCAGTGAAGATTTAATTGTTAAATTTGAAAAATACTTACAGCATTGTCAGGGGTTAAGGTACAAACGTCTCCCAAAAAAAAACATTAGCTTCAAAACTGGTATCGGTAACCAAAGGCCATAAAGTAAAGAGAAAATCTGTGATTTTGTTTCTGTGTATTAATGCATGTGGAGATTTAAAATTCCCACTTTTGGTGATTGGGAAATCGCCCAACCTCAGAGCCCTGAAAAATGTAAATCCGAATATGCTCCCAGCCCAGTATGAATCACAAAAAGCTGCGTGGATGAATGGACAAATTTTTAAAGATTGGTTTTTTGAAAAATTTGTGCCTTCAACAAAGAAATTCTTGAGAGAGCAAAAACTTGTAGAAACAGCTGTGTTGTCCATAGACAACACACCGAGCTACCATACTGAAGAAGAATTGTGAGAGGAGGACATTTTTATGAAATTTCTGCCACCGAATGTCACATCATTGATTCAGCCAATGAACCAAGGGTGCAGTTACAAAACAGAGTTATGAAAGTTATCTTGTTGAACTTGTCTCTTTTAGAACAACCAGAAATGGACACATCAGCTACCTTCATGGAACTTCCCAAAAAAGTTACAATACAGACTGTCATTTATTTGGCCAAGTAGAAACTAGGGAATAAATTAAGATGATAACTTTTCAAAGCTGAAAGAACTGTGGCTTAGCATCCCACTAGAAAACCGGGAACAAGATGAAAATCAACCAACTCCAAACGATGACGCTGACCGTTCAGATTTTCAACAGTTGGAGGATTGTGGCCATGTGGAAGAAAATGACATTTCTGAGTGGATGAATAGTTATAGTGATATTGATCATCAAGTATTAAATGAAGATAAAATCTTGGAAAAGTGCATTACAAACTCGGCAAGAGAGAATGAAATACAGAAGATGATGACGATAATACGAAGGAACCAGTTGGCCTAACTCATGAGAAGTTGATGACGTACTTTGAGAAACAAGTGATACATCTGCTGAGCTACTGACCTTTAACATTTTACATGTCAAAATCGTACAACAAAACAATGTCTTCTTTGAAGCAAAAGAACATTACAGACTTTTTTCAGTGATTCTAAAAATTTAATACATGTTTTTATCATGTACTCTACGTTGTTTTATTTTATAGCCCTGTTCCGATTTTAACATTTCTTTCATTTTTAAAATTCTTAATTTTTACATTATAACATTAATGTAGTGTGGTTTGTTTTGTAGTACTGTACAATAAATAAATTTTAAGTTTTATTCACAATAGATGTAATGTTTTCGTAATCCTATCTCAGTTCGTAGGGAAACAACTTAGATCTATGAACACATTATGCAGTTTCGAAAATAAAATTAAGCTGGAGGAAAAGGTATATTTATAAATAAAAAAAAAATAATCGTTAAAATATTTATCATGTGCATTTTACAGCAAATTCTGTTTAGTCCGGACTTTCAGTGATCTGGGTCCGGTCCCATCTAGTCCGGATTAGCGGGACTCTACTGTAGTTGAGGTATGGAAATTAAAGCCATACCAACCAGTGTGGTAATTTTTACTTCAAAATAAGAGTGAGTATTATTTTTATTTTGATATCAAAAACATTTTAGCGGCATTACTTTAAGTACAGAAAGTGGAGCATAAGCCAGCCCATCCCAAGTCATTACATATAGATCTATCTACTACATAGACCTAGGTAGATTGTAGTTTATTTAAGTGAAACTGCTCGTGATGGATTCAAACTAATCATCACTTTAAATTTATTTATTAATTTAAAAATATTAATTTAAAAATTTTAAATATTATTAATTTATTTAAATTTATTAAATAATCTTAACAAGGTTGGAAAATACCGAGAATGGACCTAAATCACCCTGAGTAACTTAAAGTAAATTCATTAATTAAAAACACGTTATGATCAATAATTTGTAAAAAAAAAAAAAAAACTTTTTTCTAATGAATTTTTCATTTTTTATATTTAAAATGTATTTAGCTAAGGAAGAGCACAAAATTTTAAATTTGTGGACACCACACTATTTTTTGTTAGATACTGAAAAGTAACACCGTCTGGTCCTTTTGGTGCTAATCCAACAATTAATCAAAATTATAGGAGGGCATGCTATGAGGTATGAGGCAAAATTTAGAGGTTGTAACCCCCCACAATATTTTTTTTAAAACAGGAACAGAAAGGGGTAAAACATGTCGAGGGTGCCTTTGCAGAACACACAATCACATACTACAATTTTATCTACTATATTATGATTATTAACACTATTATCCAATAGTGTGGAATAGTCTACCTGAGCTTTAAAGAAATACAAGGTCTAGTTGAACCTCCAAAAATAGGCATGTCAGTCCCTAAGAGCATCTGTATGTCCTCGAAAGTCCACACCACATTTCTTGTAAATTTTCGATCAAAAGAAGCCTCGGGATCTGGTAGACCTTCTTCTAATCGAGGCTCTGGTAAAGCTGGTCCTCTCTAAAATTGTTTTTATTGTAAGTTATTGTAATATTGAAACATGGCCATTGATAAATATTAAAAAACATTAATCAGTGACATAATTACCGTAGTAAGTGGAAACTTGTCGGTATAACTTTGAGCTACAAGGTTATCCTGCGGCTCAGCTAAACTGTAATGAAGGAACTTTGATACCAGAGATTGTTCTTGAAGTGCATTACGGGTATTGTTCTTAAAAAGACACTTATTCTGAAATAAACGATCAATAATTAACAAAACATGGGCTGTAATGTTTTTGTTTCTTTAATGAACCAATAAGTGCACAACCCTCAATTCCTACATACTAATAATTAAAAAATATTAAACTTTATTTTTGCTATTTTTTGTCAAATTCATTTATTCACTTATTCATTTATTAACTTCAAACAGAAAATAAATAATACCAACAGTGAATGAGATCAAGAATAGTAACAAATAAGTATGAATGACACGTGAGAAAGTAAATCCTGTGACAATTCGCCAAATGAATAATTATATTGATGGCGATTATTTTAAATTAATAAATTCCAAACTACAGTTCCTCCAGAGTCGTGGTGAGTTATGTAAGTCTTCTGCTAGTCAAAGTATGAGAGAATTTGGCCTTCCATATAATTTTTAATGGACTTGTCTTTATACATTCTTGATATAGGTATGTATTTGTAGTCATGATAGTTATGTAAGTCTGTGTCCACGTTACCCATTTATCGAGTTCCATTCCAGGATTCTTTACAGTCTTTGTTTGGCATAGAGTATGATTATCTATAAAATAGGGGGCAATGCTCATGATGGAGGCTGAATAAAATGTGTAATGATTTATGTGAAATATAAAATTTGTATTCATTTCATACCTTAAATGTTTGCAGAATTTGTTCACAAAAAAATTTCTTCAGCCATGCCCATTCCGATTCAGCTTTACCCAGCAAGTGCTTATGAATATCAAATTCGTCTATGAGTAAAGTATTTTCAACACGATGGACCATCATACTAACCTAGAAAAAGTAAAATAATACTTATTCAGTGAAATGGACAACCAATATATAATATTTTAATAAAATAAAGATGTCAACACACTAGATAAGGGTAGACTTATCAGAAAGTGGTAGAAATATATACTTCTCCTATTCTATGGAACCACAACCGTGGCAGTCACCCGGTCAATCTTATTACTCTCTGACTTGACTTTTCTTTAAATTTTAACTTAAATGTATTACCCTTTTCTCTGGCCCATAGACTACATACTCCCACATTGTGGTAGCCGCCAGAGGGGAGGATCAGCTTTAACAGCACCCAATAAGTAAGTCTCCCTGGTTATGTTGTTTCGAAGGTTGGATATTCTCAGATGAAAATGTAAAATTCCAATAGGTTATATCAGTCAATGACTATTGCAGGAGTAAACAAAGTTTTCTGTTGACCACAGTGGAAATAAGTGCATTGCAATAAATTCACGTTCTAAATGAATGCAAAATAACCACCATTCTGAGACTTAGGCCAATCTTAGGGCCTGATCAATATATGAAAATATTTAATTAGATAATATAATGTTGAACTTTTTATTACAACTCCCAGTGACTGAAATATAATTACATAACAGAAATATATCTATACAGCTGAGTTGGCATTTTAATCATGGATTGAACAGGAATCTGAGGCAGTGAGGGAATCTATTGTTGTTTTTTAACCCATTTTCACTGTGGTCTAAAGAACTATTAACAGAACCTGTAGATTAATACTTATTCCTTCCCCAATAATTGTAACTAAATATAACATAGTAGAACTACACATTTTCATCAGGAATCATTCACCATAACAAAACATATAACCTACCAAACTTGACGGCCAATTAGCTGCACCAGTAAAACTGACACCCTCCCAGAACAAAGTAGACTATTTTACAATTAAGGAAACTTCATTGGCTAAGATGCTAGGGCCAGGAGAAGGTTACATTTCCACCTCTGTAAAAGTTTCACTCCTTAGAATATGCAGAGACATCTTCAATTCAGCCAGACATTGGTATACTTACAGGTCTAGCGCTATATGGAATTTTTAATAACTTTTTTATATTCTCAGCATCTGAAACAACATCCACTTCGCCCACACAATCAGGAAACATATTGGCCATACGAAAGCTAGAAACATTAGTTATAATTAATGAGCAGTAAGTAATTCACAAAAAAAAAAATTGAAATAGCTATAAAAATATTTGTTTAAGTTAATATAACTTGATAGGTCAGTTTATTGAGGAGTAATTGTATTTTTTGTAACTTCTTATTATAGTGCGTTATATGACATTTCAGAAACAAACTCCAGAGTAAAAGGTACTAAGTACGTAGAATATCTGTACGAAATGTGAAACAGGTTTTTACTTTCCTTTAGATTATAAATGACATTCGATTCTACTATATATATAATCATAATACTTCATAATAATCATAATAATTATTACGATATTTATTAATCATATATTTTAATTATATATTTTTCATATAATTTATATTTTATTTTTAATCTTTATATTCAAATTTTCCTTTATCTTAAGGTTCTGTTAATAAAAATAGGATAGTTCTGGAAAAAGGAATAATTGTTTATTTTCACAAATTGATTCAAAATTAATATACAAATAAATTACGTACGTAATAAAATAACATTATTAAAAACTAAATTTAAAATTGTGCCTTAATTACTACGTGAGACTGGCCAGCTTATCTGTTGTGTTTCGGGCGGTGCTTTATTCTTTTGTCTGATGCGTAGCGTGGTCCGGATCGTCTTCTATCTTGAGCATCCTTGTTGCTTAGCGTTGTGCGGATTGCGTCTTCTCAGTCGGGCCGTCAGTGAAAGAGTGCTTCGTTGCGTCTCTGTGCCGGGTCGGATGCAAGTGCCCCACAAGGCAATACCTATACCTGGGCTAGCGTCCCTCCTGGTGCTTCCTCTCTCTCCTGCCTGGTCTAGATGAATGAGCGACCTAATGTGGGTTGCTACCTAGGTCTCGTCTCCTCGGTCTCCGATGAAAGAGTGCCTGAGCTTCTCGGTATTCTATAACTCCTTGTCTTTTCCGCTGCCTTCTTGATCCTTTTTTAACTGGCATTGGCCATCCAGTTGTTTCGGATATTTATACTTTTCTTACAACAATTTATTCTTTCTCACAACAATAGATTGTTGTGATATTTTAATATGATGATTTTTAACGATGTTTGTTTAAATAAACTCGGAATTAGCGAGCATTGAATCTCATTCTTTCGTCAGGAGCAGGCAGAGCAGGTAGCAGCAGACAAGGTAGCGTACCCACGCTAAGGCGCCTCGTGGTTCATCAGAAGAGACATCTTCACTTTCACTCGGCATGAGGACGAAGGACGCGCAAGTAAGACGATTCAGATCAAGCATTAGAAGATGAACAACGAAGATACCAACACAAAGAACACTGGCCAGTATAATTACGTAAATTTAGATTAATATTATACTTTGATTACGTACGTATTTTTTATTTGTATATCAATTTTTTATATATTAAATGTGTGTAAATAAAACCAATATTCCTTTTGCCAGAAGTTTCCTATATAATTATTAACAGAACCCTGATATAACGTTAAAGTTATAAATATAAAGTTTTTTAAAATCATATGAAAAAATAAATAATTAAGATATTATTAATAAATAAGTAAATATTAGAATAATATAATCTTGTGATATTTTGATGTGGTGATTTTTGATGGTGTTTTTTTTATAAACTCAAATTTAGCGGGCATAAATGAACGGTATACGACCCATGGATCACGGTTCATTTATGTTTTGAACACTATTCGTTGCGTTATGTCCAAGATTAATAGTTAACAAATAAACAATATAAATGATTTAATATTGTATTTGTTAATTTTAAAACAAGAAAAATTATTAATATCCGAAACAACTGGCATTGGACAAACAACTGGCAGTTAAAAGATCAAGAAGGCAGCAGAAAGTTACGATAGGGAGAGAATCCCGAACCTCATGCACTTTGACCAGGAACGAGAAAGAGAGAGGCACTTTCATCCGACCCAGCAACCAGACCAGACCACACTCAGCACCAGGTATACACCCACGCTCGAGACAAAGAAGCACCACAAAGAAAAACTGGCCAGTCGCGATAGTAATAAGGTACAATTTTAACTTTAGTTTTAACAGTGTTATTTTATTACGTACGTACTTATTTGTATATTAAATTCATAAATCAATTTGTAAATAAACAATTTTTCCTTTTGCCAGAAGTTTCCTATTTATATTAACAGAACCTAAGAATAAGATTAAAGTTAAATATAAAATTATTTAAAATATATAATAAAAACATAATAATAAATATAATCATAACAATCATAATATATATATTGTTGTAATATTTTAAAATGATGATTTTTAATAGTGTTTGTTTAAATAAACTCGAAATTAGCGAGCATTGAATAACGATCCGTGATTCATTTTTGAAAGTATGAACGTTTTTATTGTCGTCATATTAATTATTAATAATTGAAGTAAAATAATATCATATTTAATATAAACATTTATTATATAAACTTCTAATTTAAGCAAAGTAATAAATATTCAAAACAACTGGCATTAAATAACCAGTTGAAAGTCAAGAAGGCAGCGGGATGTAAAATAAAAAGGTCAACAAATAGCCCAAACAGGCTCCACCGCCGCTACCGGCACGATGGCAACTCACAAGATCGGGTAGAGCAGAGAAGATGATCGACATCACGACACTGACCGACTGACAACAAGCCTCTAAGGGGCACCCTCACCCTGATCTCAAACTAACAACGACCTCACTACATGCCTAGAGAGACTCTAGGCCCAGCCACCAGTAGACTCTCACTACTGCACCGACTCAACTAACCTCCACCGAGGATTCCTACATCCCTAACTCCTCTCACACCACCTTCAAGCAGGTCCTCCTGATACAAGGTCCCTTTTATCCCAAATATGATATACTTTTCCTATTTTTCCTACATACTAAACTTCGATTAAGAGAGCTTCGGGAAAAAAAAAAAAAAAAAAAAAACAGGCTTTCTTTCGTTCATCAGAGGACAGAGCAGGTAGAGACCAGGTCCAGGTAGCGACCCACGCTAAGGCTGTTGGGCATCAGAGAGAAGCGTCCCCAGACTTGCATCCGGCCATGAGACGTAATAGAACCACGCGCGGCAGAGTAGAACAAGCATGCTGATCCGAGAACCACACGAAGATTATCCACAAGAAGCACTGGCCAGTATTAGTATACAGTTACGAATAATTACAAGGTACCATTTTTAATGTTAGTTTTAATAGTATTCTTTATTACGTACGTATTTTATTTTTGTATATCAATTTTAGTTATTCAATGTGTTATAAATAAAACCAATATTCCTTTTGCCAGAAGTTTCCTATATAATTATTATTAACAGAACCCTGATATAATGTTAAAGTTATTAAATATAAAGTTTTTTTAAATTATATGAAAAAATATATAATTAAAATATTATTAATAAATAAGCAAATATTAGAATAATATGTTGAAATAAATCCTCAATATTAATTCATATGAATATTCCAACTCCATTAGTTTTTTTAATATAAAAATTATAAGTGTTTTAGTTAATAGCAATTCAGTCATTTTAACTGAACTAAACTAAAACTTTCAATAAATTTGGGGAATAAATAAGACAAGAAAAGAAATGAAATACACCTTCTGTGCCATTCCACAAAAGTATATATTTCTATTAATGGGCATTTTCGACAGTACATTGCTGAAATTTTCTAGAGCTGTTAATATTTCCTGCTGCGCAGTTACCCTTACTAGAAACAGGGGAGTGCTACCAAAACTGTTCGATAATAGAACTTTATACTTTGAGGGAAGACAAAGGGGCTGTTTCATTTAAACCCACATCAGCAGTAATACCTAAACCAAGAAGATGTCCTGGTTCATTTTCTGAAATTGAACATTTAAAACATACACATAGAGACTTCTTTATGAATAGCTTGTGATTATATAAGTGTTACCTAGAGAATACTGAAGAATGTGAAAATCCATGATTAAGGCCATACAATTCCGCATTGCTGTTAAGCCAATTTGATGGTGGTGGTTTGAGATCAGTATTAAATTGCAGCCTAGCGAATGTTGCCGGTGCATTAACTGCAGAGTATTTAACAACTGCATTCGATTTGACTGGCTGTCTTGAAGATTGGTTACTGGCCTCACCAGACTAAATAAAAAATTAAGCATTAAGAAAATAAAAAATTATCAACAACCACTAATAAACATAGGAGGTAGAGGATGCAATATGATAATATTATAAAATGTCCTGAATGTAACAGTAGATTATGCATTGTTATAGTAATATGTAAAAATTAAGAAATAAACAATCATCATGGATCCCTATATTTATCACTGTTAGAAGCGAGAAACAGACTTGTATCAAGAGATTGATTCCTCTATCAGCAGTATCTGTATGTTACACTTATCTAAATGTTGACTCCTAAGTAGTAGGTAGCCTGGGTATACCATCTGCTCACCTGACTTTGGGTCTATCCACCTTCTACAAACATACTGTGAGAATTCGGTTCTTAAATATTATTGGTGACTCACTGATCTAAATATTTTTTATAAATATTTATTCTAAGGGTGCTTTCCTTAGTTGTTACAGCCTTCTGAAACAAGTTGGTCTGTTTGGTGCTTTTGGAAATAGAACAAGTATCAATGCCATCAAGAAGAACTGGAGATACTAATGTCCTGTCCAAGGCACAAAAAGGAGAGGCAGTTTTATTATTTTGGGGAAGTACTGTCATTAACATAGGATATTAATGGTGTCATCAGTTATTTCTATGGTGAATAAAAAATATATATTAAAAATAGTTCCCTCTCCTCTACATTTACAAGTGGGTATGGACCAGTAAATTTTGAAGAATTTCTTCTTAACAATACCAAAACTGTTAGAAGGGTGTGAATCACAACATTTTTAATGTTGAAAAAGGTTCATATGATACACAAAAATATTAACTTAATTAAAACAACTAATAATTATGTCTTCAATTTTTCCCCATAAATATATTATTGATATTAATGTTCAAGAGCAGATTATCAATTGTATCTTCAACAATGAAAGTCAGTTTAGTCTGCCCACAATTACTAAGTCATTCTCAATGAAAATCAAATTTAATAATCTCTTCAAATATAGACATAGTAATCATGCTGATTGCTTTTTGGTCATGATATAACGAGAAAAAGGTAAGGGACCTCTGGATAATGCTTCTTCGGATCTATATATTGTTTTTGTATATTTTAGTTAAATTACAATCTACTAACTAGATTAAAATCTATCTACTAAAAAATCTATCAGTAGTAAAAATTTAGAAAAATAAATGTTTCTAAAATTAAAAAAATGGAGAGGCCACTGGATCTTCAGGACAACTAATGATAAATTTATAGCTAAATTTGTGAGGGCTGGTTTGGCAAAAGAATACGTCAGACTGAGGATTCCTTAGCTACCCTGAAGTTTATTGACTGATAGAATTATCCCTCAGTGAACGAAATTGTAGAAGAGTGGTGACCCACATATCAGTGATTTCTTGCATTTTAAGGGGGTTTCCTAATAAAAAGTTGGCCATACTTAAACCTCCTGGATAGGCCTAAAGATTACCATTGCAGAGGAAAAAAAAGGCATATTTATTATTTCCTAACAATTAACTAAATCATGTCTTGGCAATAATTAACAGAAGTTTTTTAAGAGATACCTGTAATTTTTTTAATTGTTTTGTTTACTTTATGTCAGGAATATTCTTTCTTTTTTTTAAAGGAAATATCAAAGTTGGCAGGGTTAATTTATAAATACAATCTTGATGGTGAACTCATGCTAAATCACACAGAATGGCAGGATTAAAAATGTATTGTTTCTGAAGGATTTGTTAATAAACATAATTGGTTTTTTATTTTAGCACACGAATAAAAAAAAATTTAACAAGTATTAAAAAAATCACAACTTTTATTCCACTTAACAAATACTAATAGAAACCTATAAAACTAACATGAGAACTTACTTCCTCAGGAGGTATATCATCCATTTTGTGCAAGGAAATGTATATGATAAAATTGGAAATGCATCCCTCAATTTAAAAATAAAAGAAATATGTCAAATCGACTAAACTGAAGGCATGTCATGGTAGAAAAGACACACTGTCGATCGTCAAAAGCTAATCCTAACAGAACTGTTAACCCCTACACCAAGTAGAGGTTTCGTTGTAACCTGGAACTTCATAGCCTCCACTAGAAGTAGGACTGAACTCTGAACTGACAACACAGCACCCATATGTGATCGTTTGAGTGGAAGGTGTACCCAGCGCTTTTGACGTCAACTCGAGCACTAAATCCCATCGTCTGCAATGCTTGAGACCAAGCTTATAGTCCAGTCAAGTTATACACCTGTAAGAGGTCTTGCAGTTCTGATTTTTTAATATGTTATCACGATCTAAATCAATAGCAAGAAACCAAATTTGCAGCTTTGAAAGACATGTACGACCGGCGTATTAGCCTAAAAACAGGGATATTTTCGTACTTTTTTCAGTTGTTACTAAATAACTCCAAAATTATGCGCTTGACTGAACAACTTGTGTTTTTTTTTTTAAAGAAAATAAGCTTTTCTACAATTTGAAATCAAAATGGGCTTTTTACAGTTATTACTTTTTAAGATACAGCTCTTCAAAAGTTAAACATTTTCTCCAAAGAGTGAACATTTTTCGTATTTTGTAAAATATTCGTTCTATGAGACTATTCGTGAAAAATTAATTTGAAGTAAATTTATTTAGCTTCAATTTCAGCTCATAAGGTAGTGTTTAGGCTCATTTTTTCTCTTAAAAATAGCAGATAACCAAAAACATTGAAAAGTGGATTTCGCGTATCTCCAGATTTCTAAAATTTTTCCATGTAATGGAGACTATTTCTCACGGTTTTCATGGAAACAGTTTCGTTTTCTCTCCCTTGGGGTCTATCATTTTGTTGCTGATGATAAGTTTGTCTATAGTTCCCCGAAGGAGGTTTATTAAAGTATCTTTTTTGGTCCCGTGGTAACCATTGTTGTATCTGTCGGTAATTATACCTCCCATAGTTCTAAAGTTATTGTTGATAGCGTTGCCAGTTTTGTTGTCTGTAATCACTTCGATATTCTGGTCGATTGTAGAACCTCTGTTGTTGATCGTTTGACCTTCTATAAAAATTTGGGTCAAATCTTTTCCCTTAATGATTTGGATTTCTTGGTGAGTTATGTTGCCCTGTTTTCTTATTTCCGTGCAATCTGTGTACAATATGTATGGCACGATTGCGTAATTTACTGTCTTGCAAAAATATACGATTACATACTGTCATGAACTTCTATTTTTTCAAATTTTGTGCCATAAATTAAATCCGTTAATTTATGATGTAACTGATTTACAGCATGATGAGAAATTCGTTCATGATATCATGCCATTCCTAGGTCTTTGTCCAATATTTCATCATCCGCTTATGTTATAGCATATAGACTACATCTTATTTTTGTCAAACGTGAAATAAATTCGATAGGGTTTTCATTGTAATACGATTTTGTGTTTACGATTACGTACGTATATCTTGATATTTTTTCTTTAGAATTATTTGTTGCGTAGACGTGACGTCTCCTTTAAGTTTATTGATTATAGTAATAAAAAGTAATGGTTTAAGATTTTATGTTCATTTGAATCTTGACAAAATAATTCAAATACATGGTATACACTTATGACAACATCTACTAAAGTTTCCGGATTACCGTGGTATTCGGAACGTATGTTAAAGTTAGAGTCTTAAGCCTTTTCGCCCATATTTGATAAGTTATTTTCAATTATTTCTTCAATATTTGTATGTATCCGTCATTAAGTTTCTTAATTTGTTACGTACATCAGTAAGGGACATAAATATATAACATTAGTTTGTAGAGTTACAATAAAAGTATATTCATCAAAATTCTTCAGTGCTTCCTTCAGCCCAAACTTGTGATGTCTTGCTTGATATAATATTTGTCACGGTAAACTCTGTTAATAAAGTATTGAGACACTTCTGTTTCTGAAGACGTGAAGTACTGCTATTATTCTGGAATACTTAACTCCGTATGTTCTTTATCTTGCGATGAGTGTGCTTCTATAACTGCTTCTATACAATTCGAAGTATCAATTATGTCCTTTTTAGGGTGGTCCCCTATATACAGCAAAAGGGCATGCCACAATTCCACAGGTGCCAAGAGTTTGGCCACACTAAAAACCACTGTGGCCAAAAAGTCGCCTGTGTTCGTTGCTCCCAAGAACACGCATCAGCTGAATGTGACAAGGCACAAGAAGCAAAGTGCTCCAACTATGGGAGACCTCACGTAGCCTCGTACAGAGTGTGCCCCTGCCGTGTAAAGCTACAAGCAGCAGTGTACTAGAAGAAGAAGCAGATGCAGACAAGGGAAGCGCCGCCAGTCCATCAAAGCCAGCAGCCTACTAGGAGCAGGAACCAAGTACCACCCACCACAACACCGAACTTCACAAGAGGAGTACGGCAGTAAAGGGACCAGCGATTATGGTCGATTCTCGAGACCACAATCAGGGATTTTATGTCCGGACTACAGACTGTATTTGCCCAAGTGGCACGCCATGGGTAAGTACAAGATACTTAACTTCAACGTTGACGGTCTGATGACTATACTCGAAGAAGTGGAGGCGCTAATAGCGATCTCCACACCGGACATCGTCGTGCTCACGGA
The DNA here is from genome assembly GCA_930367205.1 of Acanthosoma haemorrhoidale. Classification (NCBI taxonomy): domain Eukaryota; kingdom Metazoa; phylum Arthropoda; class Insecta; order Hemiptera; family Acanthosomatidae; genus Acanthosoma; species Acanthosoma haemorrhoidale. Next base: position 34,369,737 of record OV884012.1, read on the forward strand.
CACGAGAATTGTGAACCAGAACGTAAGGCTACAGAGCTACTCTGTTGTCATAGAACGGACCGATGGCTACGGTGGAGTACTGGGGGCTATACGACACGGCATCACATGGATGAAAGTGGCTGCGCCACTGACTACATTTGATGTCAGGCTCCATCACTTAACGGTGAAGATAAACCTGGGTACAACCATTTATCTCACCGCTATGTATAAGAGACCGAGGGCGTCTCTCCAAGAGTTCTCAGCCTTTCTTAGAGAGTGAGCTAAGAAAAGCAACCACTGGGTTGTCGGAGACTTAAATGCGCGGCATCCCTTGTGGAATAATGTCACCGTCAACCCAGCAGGGAGAAAATTGGTAAAGGCGCCCTTTACTGTCGTTCACCCCCAGAACTACACCTTTCGCCATAGACGTGACAGTACAATTACCTCCACCCTAGATCTCTTACTCACAAAACAGCTGCACAGGATAAACAATTGTGAGGCCCTGGACTTAGTGACCTGCCTGTATTCCATTGACGGAAGAGTTGTGATCCCAGGCCCCACAAAGTATGACTATAGTCGAGCGGACTGGGACCTATATCGATCACAACTTTCCACCAATTGCATACGGTTCCTGTTCTCCGCACTACAGAGGAAGTGGATCGACAGGTAGCTTTCCTGACCGAGGCTATCGTCGGTCAGCTGACACTGCTATCCCTAAGCCGCCCATGCTACAAAAACCGCCAGACCATATTCTTCGACTTATTGCATAACGCAGTAATTGGAAGAATAACTGGTATAGAACAAGGACATGTCAATTCAAGAAAGTAGTAAACTCTCTCACAACGCAAATTCGTGGCTTGATGAGGAATTGGATGACGGCAAGGTGGCATGAACGGCTTCTTAGCTTACATGGCGATTTCCGATTTCGGTAAGTTTCGGAAAGTCCTTAAGATCACAACCAAGAAGGACTCAGGTGTCCGTCTTCATGACACCTACTACACAGCGGAAGAACAGGCGAAAATACTGGCCAACCACTATACCGCAGACAACGCCGCCAGCACAGGTAACTACCACGATCCTGGGCAGCTGTAGACAGGTCGGAGCTATAAGTTTGTCTCCCCGAAGCAGCTCAAGGCGATTCTTCACCGGTGTCAGGGGAACCGAGTACCAGGGGGTGACGGGGTGGAAACGTTATGGCTGAAGCAACTGCCGAGGAGAGGGATTGCCAAACTCGTTAACCTGTATAATTCATTTATCAGGTATCGCGATACTTCCCGATAGCGTGTAAAGAAACTATCTTGTTCCCTCTGCGGAAGCCTACAAAGAGGGGCGACCACCCAGCCCACTATCGCCCGATCATTCTCCTTCCTCACATGGGGAAGATTCTCGAAAAGATAATACTGAACTACCTGAAGGAGTTCTGTTCGGAAAATGCTATTATTCCGTACGAATAGACAGGTTTTCAGACTCATCTGAGCACAGAACATCCGCTTGTGCAGGTAAAGATGGAAGCCTCCCTTGGTATCAACAAGAACACAGCAACTGCTATAATCTCGTTGGACTGTACGCAAGCTTTCGACTCAGTGTCCCACGGGAAGCTATACCGACAGCTTTGCGACTGGGAATGCCCAGAGCAGCTATACCACCATGTTGGTTTCCTTCTTGAAGAACAGTTTGGTGAGGGTCACCCGGGGTGGGTGATTTCCTCTCTAACCCATTACCTCTGACTTGTGGAGTTCCTCAAGGAGCGGATTTGTCTCCGGTTATTTTCAGCATGTACACATCTGAAGTTAGTAATCGCTTTCACCGACGACATTGTGGTTTACAGTAGCAGCATGAGTGCACAAAGAGTTTTTACACAGGCCGAGTCAATTTGTAACGTAATCAGTGACCGACAGGGCTTGTTAAACATCAGTGTAAACGCCGGGAAGACCGACTGCGTGATCTTCTCATCCAAAAGGGGAAAAAAGCTTTACCAAAATCACATAGTATAGGAGGGCAAGAGAACTCACCAGCTTTATCAATGTACAATTTGGGTATAAAAATGGATAGTAGATAGAAAAAGCGGGTTCTAGGGGCTCCATCCGATCTGAAGGTGAGGCGTATGAGTGTATGCAGGTGTGAGTGTACCCTATCAGTGTGTGTACCTGTGCTTGGACCCCTCTCTCTCTCTCTCTCTCTCTCTCTCTCTCTCTCTCTCTCTCTCTCTCTCTCTCTCTCTCTCTCTCTCTCTCTCTCTCTCTCTCTCTCTCTCTCTCTCTCTCTCTCTCTCTCTCTCTCTCTCTCTCTCTCTCTCCGTTTTTGAAAACGGGATAGTTTTGCTAGTTAATTAATAATCTACTAGTGTATGGTAAATTTCAAAACATTTTGGAATATGTAATGCTACAAGGCATTCCTTGCTCTCCCAAGTAGTCTCGCTGCATTTTTTATGTTTGGCGCACAGTTTACACCGTCTTTGAGGATTTTGTTTAGCTTCTGTGGGTGGAATATTCCTCGGAAAATGGCCCCATTGTTTTGATTGTAATCGAAGTGGTATATCACTAGCAGACAGCCTTCCCCGCTTTGTGTATTCAGGCATGCATACTTTCTAAAATCTGTTATGCCACGTTTACTCGAAATTCTGAAAACCTGTTATTTTTTGCTTTTTGGTATATTCGATGTCTTCGAAAATAAAACATAAGCATTAACAAGTGCAATATCTATTAGGTAAAAAAATATTTTTATATAACTTTTTATGTATTTTCTCATAACTGAGAAAGAAGATAAGTAGCTATCTTGGCGATCTACCCCACCATGCCATCATTATACTCCAAAACGATATTGGGCTTTGTAACAGTGATATTATTTTTCCGTCTCTTCTCCACTTCCATCATTTCAATTTTTTTTATGTTTCATGGACAATAAATATATACCTTTTTTATCCTTCCACTTTGTAGATATAATACCTTTGCAGGATCTTGAAATAGCTTCTGATTTTTTCAGCTTTATCGTTGCGAGCTCTTTTGGCATATTTTTTCTATTGCATCTTACCGTTCCTATGGCATTGATTTGCATGGATTACAATTTGTGAAATAGGTTTGGCGAAGAATACCAGTTCTGCATAAATAAGGTGTGTCCGAAATTAGCTATTGGTGTACACATAAACATGGTAACATTTTCGAAAGCACTTTTTTTTCTTTCCCCCCCCCCCCTTCATAGCCCCTTTAAACTTACAGACAATTATATACAATTATAGATCCTCAGGTGAATCCATTTACAAATTATTCTGTATGGAAGCACTCTTTGAAGGATTGAACTGTTTATATGACATTCGACCGGTATATTTCATGAGAGATTCGTCTAATGACACGTATTCATCGGGAGTATAAATACTTATAAATTTTTCATTGAGATAATTGGTTATAACTCGTAATTTGCATAAACGATCATCTTTATCTGCAACTTCATTATTTGAAAAGTTTAAAAAACGGGAGAGTTGCGCGAATCTCCGTAATGGCACTGTTTTCCGAAAAATGGGAGTCTCGATAATACTTCTTCTTGATTAACAGGATTGGGTATTCGGCTTTTTTACTTGTTTACTCAAGATAACGCAAAGTAAGCATGTCATCTATATTCTTATCCCTCCAATATTCTTCATACTGTTTTAATTTTCGGGTTGCATCTCCTATTGTTTGATCCGCATAACGATTGCTTTCTGTAACAATGATATTCCAAAAGTCTTTTGGTAAAATTTGGTTTACCATCTGCAAAGCTGTGATTCGTTCTCCCATTTTTATGTTCATTCCAGCAACTCGTGAGTACTGCCAAATTTTACTTTTATTTTCTTTGTTTTCCCATAACCATTCATCAGATGTAAAATTAACTGTCACTTTCTTCTTCACTATCCAATACTATAATTCTACGCCGATTCCAAGAAGGACAAACAATTTCCTGGCAGTCGCTATCTATATCGCTATCAGGCGTAATAAATAATCGCTTTATTCTCTTAGTACTTGTCGAAGCAATATTACTGAGATTCTTGATATTCATATTATGATATGGGTTGATAAGTCTAAAAAAAAAAAAAACTATTATTCAATTTTTCAGCGTTATAATAAGATGTATCGAAAACTACAAGAATTTTCGAGTAAAAAAATCCGCACAACATACCTCATTGATTATGAGATATTTCCAAGATATCGATGACTATACGCGATGGCGTGCACTCTGGAACTGTAGCTCGAATAATGAACGATCTAACTGTTAGCCGACGTGACGGACACGTCGTTTTTGTTTCTGCAGTTATAGTGTCGTTATTATAACAATTATCTGATTTAGGTGTTCTTATAGTTAGGTATACATTTAGTTCATCAATATATGTAACATTAGGGTTAGTATATTTAATAAAAATACATTGAGATATTTTACTATTATAAAGGATATTAGAGGTAAGTAAATAGTATTATTTTTGTAGCGATTGTCTAACTTACGATTGTTAATAATAGTATATGAATTTATATCGTGAATATAATTAACTTGCGATAAATGCCTAGCGACGTGGTACACACGTCGCTGGTGGCTTTGGACCAAAAGCGTCTCGACGTGCGTGGCACGTCTTTGTAGCGCAAGTGGTTAATTTGTTGTAGTATGTTGCTGTTGGTGTGGCGTGTTTGTAGGTGTATCTCATTACATGTTGGAGTGGGGGGTTTGTGCTTGGAGGTGTAGGTGTAGATAGTGAATACGAAGATTTTGAGACTTTTTGGCTAGGTGTAGGGTAGGTAGAAAAAGCGGGCTCTGGGGGCTCCATGTTACGTGGGCCTGTGGCTGAGTTGTGTTTTTTGGTGGAGGTGTATATGAGTTGTGTGAAGGTGTGGGATGTGAGGTTTGTCTAAAATGTCCCTGATTGGGTGAAAGGTGCGTTAAAGTGTGAGATGAGTCACCATTCAATTGTGTAGAGGGCGTAGTGGGGTGTCGTTGTCGGTGTGAGGTTATCTTTGTGTTGTTACGAGGTCTTGGCTTGTCTGTGTGCGTGTGTGAGTGGTTCCTTGGGGACTGCACTTGGGCGGTCTGCATTTTATCGCACTGTGTGCCTAGATTATTTCTTTTGCTAAAATGATAATGTCGTTGACGTGCAGGAGGGTTTCGAGGTTGCAACTTTGCTTAAATGCAGCAGGCTTCCTGGCTTAACTCGAGCATCAGCTCCGCTCGTCAATAAGCAAATGTAAAATGTTGTTTCTATTTTTTCCTGCACATTTCACATTTCAGGTCAGCTTGGACTTGTTTATGAGGGGAAGGAGAAAATGTTTAATAAATTACGTTTCATAGAATTGCAGTAATAAGAAAAGGTAATGGTGTGTGCGGTGAGTATATATAGATTAATTAGTAAGTAGATGTAACGATTAGTTTTTTTTTTAAATGTACTCATCCGAGGTTTGTGGTTTCCAATATTATGATAAGTGTCACAAGTGCATATCTACAGATGACTATATATCTTCCAGTCACAAATGTACCGTGTCAGCTGCCCCTGCCAATTGGAAATGTGATATATTCACTCATGTATATAACCATAAAAGAAATTTAAATAAACATATAAAGCAATGTAGGATAGTAAACCCTAATAATAGTCGGGTTGACATGGAAGCGGCTAGTAGTAGCAAGCCGGGGACGCGTCCTTTCCCTACTGAGTTATCTTCCTGTTCAACCACCAACAACATCAAACGATTTAATTAAATAAACGGGAGTTATTGTACAACAACAGCATACGTTAGAGGAGAGAGAGTCAAGTTAAACAACTTTACTACTTGATGGACTTTTTAAAATGTTTTATTAGATTGTACTACAAAGCAAACGGTAAATCAATCTGTATAGTCTTACATCTAAGTGGCAAGAGAGTGAGAGAGCTAATTAACTCTAGAGCAAGTTTATATAGGGAAGGATGAACGGATGTGGTCAGTGCTTCTTCAGCTGCTGATGCAGTTCTTTGCATCCATAACTCCTCCCTTCTTTTGGATTCTTGTTCCATCAAGAAATAGGCGCATATGAAGCGTTCAGGTTAAGTTTGAGCCGGGTAAAATCCGCTAGTGGAAGGATTTGTGTTGTAGAAGTTGCTGCGGATGCTAAGGTAGGGTTATAGGTGATAGTAGGAGGTGGAATACAAGTGGTTTTGGGATTACAGAGTTTCATTTTAATGTCATACAATAAAGTTAGTATTCCTATGGTACCTATAATACTACAAATTATAAAATAAATGGAACTATTATTAGTGTTAGTAATAGGGTTTAACCTAATTTGGGTTATATTGGGATCTATTAATTCAGAATTGTTGTACAATGATATTTTGGAAGATTCTCGATACATAGTTTTATGTTCAGAATCTACAATATGCATGGGCATCTTAGGGAGTTCTGAAAAACATTCATCTTGGGATATATTTACTAGGGATATAAGGGGTAAATAAATGGTATTATTTTGTTACAATCATCTAACTTACGATTATTAACAATAATGTATGAATTAATGTCGCCAATATAATTAATGTTGGGTAGTTTATATTGAGTATAATTACATTCATTTGTTGAACCTAATAATGTAATATTTTTTATACATTCGTTAGTTAGTAAATAATAAGTAAAGTAGTGTTAGTACAGTAATACTTATTAATGAGATAATTTCACTTAACATGATAAAGGTTATCATTTTTTCTAATTACTATTGTTTTTCTCGTATTAATAGAATAATAAAGTTTATTTTTATTTACAGGAACTGGTATGAGAAATGAGGTCCTTACATTTGGTTATGCCAGTGGCAGGTCTACAAATACATGGAGTATTACCTCATGTGTAGTACAATGAATTTTGCTCATAATCCATAATATTTTCGTTTGTCTTGAAGCTAAAGTTACATTTTGGTGTATGTCATGTAGTATTTGAGACATAAGGGAAGAATGTGCGATTCCTAGTTTACACAGTTCCATTGTTAGTGTCAGGTCATTTATTTTGTTATATAAGTTTGTCAAAGTTATGTAAATATCATGAAAAGCTACTTCTTTGCCAATGCTTATCATATATTGCCTCTACCCTTATTAAAATTGTAATTTAAATTTAATGTCCGTCATAAAAGTCTCTATAATTATTTTATTTATGTTTGCTGTCTGTTCAATATTATGTTCGGTATTATAGTTGTTACGTTCAACTTCACTTATGACACTGTCATAATGTTGTTTGTCCGTAGCGTCCATAGTACCAGTTAGCCAGCTGATAGCTGTTCCTAGTACATTTATCAATCCTCGCCTCTGTCTTTTATTATGTTTTTTTAGTAAGTCAATTTTGTTTTAGAAGTGATATGTCTTGAAGTATCTTTCAATTATGTTTACATTGTTCAACGTGTAGTGTAGCATTCCGTTACTGTAAGTCAGGTCAGTTACTTTCAGAGAAGTCGTTGCAGTCCATAGAATTGTCTGTATCAGCGCAAGTGCCTATATTATTATCTGAAACATACTTCCTGTGAGTCAGATGTTTCTTGTGAGGTATTTTTAATTTGTTCACATGCAGTCGCCTAATAGTTTGTCCTTTTGTCTTGTATGTTATGACCGGTTTAATAATCCCTATGGTTAGAGTTTTGTGAAGTAATATAGTAATGGGTTATGTAGTTAGTTTGTAAGAATTGTACTAATGCGTTCTTGTATTCCTTGCCATTGTCCATTTTTATTCTTGTTGGTGTTGGATAATGTTCAATGTATTGTTTGAATACTTCGCAAATCTTTGTACTTGTCGTGTAGGGTATAAGTCTATCAAAGGTTCGTTTGAAGATGTGGAAACTATGGTTACAATATATTTCGATTCATAATGGAGTGTGTCTACCATTAATTTTTCGAATGGTCTGTTAGGTGTCGGTGTAATCATGAATTTGGCTTTTATCGGTCTGCGTTCGTACTTGTTTTTTCTGCATATTACACATCGGTTTATGTAGCCGTTGATAATTTCTTTCATTAGGGGTGTCGGGACGTCACGAGGGGGGTGCCTGGTTACCCTAGCCCTGGTGACAAGCGAGGGTTGTTTGAGTTTATAACCTGGACAATCGTTTCGTGACGGCGTTACTATCTGACTTTATTTTTTGAAAGATATGTGTGCCCCGACAAAGCACTGTGTTCAGGGGAGAAGAGGAGTGTACCTCTCTCTCTCTCTCCAACAGAAGGTTTCTTTTTCTTTATGGTCCTTTGTGTTCGCCTATGCCTCTCCACACCTTCGTGAGAATGGGTTACGCACACTATTCTTGGACCACCCTAGCTGCTGAGTCCCATATCCCTTCTGGAACTTACTTTCGTGACAGGAAACAAAAGAAGAGCTGTAAATTGCTAAATCCACCAGCACTTAAACGAAACTCTGCGATATATGAGGCACCCTTGCCTTCCGTCGAGGATATCGGCCCACGCCCAAACAGGTATGGTATGCCGACAGTCAGCCTTTGGCCCAATTTAACACTCTCTGTCCCTTAACATTGCTTTATAATTTTACACTACTTTCCCCATGCCGGGCCTTGAACATATTACAAGTTATTACTTTTTCATTTTTTACGATAATCATTTCTAGGGTGATTGAAATTCGGAGCGTTGTACTGTCTGAAATTGTTGTCTGTCTTTGATTTGGTCGATAATTGTCCGGACTTGTTACGTCACAATATTATCATGTTATTATCAATGTATCTCTTAGTTGCTACCGATCGCTTGTGCAATACAGGGTTATCTAAAAAGCCAGCCTCTGAGAGAAACAGTTTGTCGGGTCGTCACTAGGGGGTTGCCTGGTCACCCTAGCCCTGGTGAGACGTGAGGATTGTTTGAGTTTATAACCTGGACAATCGTTTCATGACGGCGTTACTATCTGACTCCATTTTTGATAGGCATGTGCCCCGACAATGCACTATGTTCAAGAGAAGAGGTACAGAGGTTTTTTTATAAAGAATTAGTCAAGTTTTCAGAGTTCAAGCGGAAGCCACGCGTCAACGAGTAGAGGTCACGAGAGACTAATTTACAGGGCTAGGAACCCACCTTAAGTACCCTATCCAGCCTTGTCTACTGGGAGGGCTGGCAAGGGTGGGTTAGGCCCGCGGTTGGTTCCCACACATGTGGTGAGGTACCCGCAGCCAACGCCTAATTACCCGGCCAGCCCTGTCCCCTGGGAGAGGCTGCAAAAGGGTGCTTAGGACCTGCGGGTTCCCTCACTCATGTGGTGAGGTACCTGCGACTGACAGCTGGTGACCCATCTCGTGTGACTATTTGGCCCCCGCCTTTTTTATTGCTTCACATTTACAATGATTTATATTTGTTCATGTTATTTACATTTGTCTATAATACATTTAGTTCATGTTATTTACGTTTGCTTACAATAGAGTATAGGGTGATTTATCTTATGTAGTTAGCGGTCGCTACACAGTTATTTGTCTTTAGATCTACCCTGTGGAAACATGTCTATTCTAATGGTACTACAATTGTTATATATAATCTTTTACTTATTATTATTAAGCCTATAATTTCAATGTGAATTAGAACGTCCTTGAGTCTTGATGCTAAGTTATAATTAACGTGGTTTACAATTTGTCATTTCGGAGAATTTTTCTCATGAATTTTATTTGCTACGTCAATTTCAATCATATTTCCGTCCTTTATTAATATTTGTTGTGGTAATACACGAACGATTAACATATTCAATTGAATGTTCATTGCGAAACGTGAGTTTTCAAGGTCTCATACCGTAAGAATAATCAGACAAGTCTCGGTTTTGACCGAAGCGTTGTTTGAAGGCTGTTTTTTTTCATTCTTAATAACATTATACCGATTCGGATCTTCTCGATCTGAAATCACCCATTCACAACTAAACAACCCCCGACTCGATTTTCCTCTCGGAAAACGCATTGGTCAAAACCGAGAAATGTATCATTGCCCTTAGTGAGCTATTGAACTGTTGCCTAGTTAATTAAGTGTAATTTAAGTTCATTTAGTCATGTAAAGTTGTGCATCTCCCGTTAGTTTAGAAAAAGCAATTCGCATTTTTTTTTCTTTTAGCCCCTTTAAATTTATAGGTAATATAATTATAGATCCTCAGGCGAATCTATTTACAAATTATTTTTGTATTTCCTGTAGCATCGCTACATTATATACAGGTTTTGTTATTTTATAAAAATTATATAGTGAATAAACAAGTATAATGATACACATTATACGTGACTGGACTAAACTGACTGATAAAGGTGATGGGGCTCACCTAATTCACATTTTTTTTTTCATATCTCTCAAAATAATAAAAATAGGATAAGGGAAAAATAAAAGGGATACTTATCTTGGATTGGTAATAGCATTTCACTAGGAAGTCCCACATTCACATTTTATTTTAGTTTTGTATTATGTTTTCAACAAACGTTCCCTTATTAATAGGAATAGGAGTTCTAATGATTTAAAAGTAAAATTAAGTTAGTTATATGTTACATTATAATAAGATAGATACGCCATGGTCTTCTTTATTTATTTGATTATTTAGTATAGCCATTTCTCTGTTATTTTGAAAAGAATCCGATAATAATAAAAGATTTTTATAAAGTAAGCCTTGCCATAACATTATACACTACGGATGAAATCAATGCCTCGAAATTATGTGATGACAATGTTCTGGAGTGATAGTGCTCCATCTGGAGTTTCAATAGATTTCTTGGTTTCCTGAACTGTCCTAAGTATTTAAACACAACTGGAAGTGAATGGACCCCCGATCTGTTAATATTTCGCCTGTTAAAGAAGCACTCATCGCAAGATAAAGACAATTATGTCTCCTTTTTTTTTTTATTATTTCTAACCCTCTTTATTGATAAGTATACAATGAACAAAAATAAATTTGAATTTTCATCTTTCTCCTCGTGCTGCATACACAGATGCATTCGAAGGAGTGCATAAATATAGTACATTCTTTTTGAAGTTAAAAATGCAATAAAAACACATACACACACTAGGTGATGAGGCTCACCTTCAGCTTACAACCAAAATTATGTCTGTTCCTTTCCCTTTCTTTACATGTTGTACCCCCCCCCCCCCTCCATGGGCAAAATCCATTACTCTTTCAAACTTATGTAACGTAACACTGTTATTATGCTTCTTAGCTTGACAACGAACCGTCTCTCTTCCGACTTGAAATGTGCGGGTCCTTGTTCGGGCATCAATTAAATACACACAACTCACATTAGCTTTTTGAAAACTTCATTCGTATAATTTTACATTAAGTTAAGTATATGATTACATTAAAAATAATGAGGCTAAACTGGCACAATAGATAAGAGGAATGATACAGCCTTCACTGTAGCTTTGGGATAAATATACTAGCTTAGGCAGGTGGACTAAGCTGCTGTTCTTTTTACTCCCCTTAACCCTAAAATAATTTATTGAAACAAACAGGCTACGTACATTGGCAACTGGTACTGCATAAGAGCTGCATTGTAAAGAGGTACTTAAAACTAACAAAAAGGGGTTATAGACAAAAATTAAACAAACGAGATCAGAATCAGGTGATGGAGCTCAATTTCGGGTTAGAATGGTGAACCTAAAATTAACTTACAAACCAGGGAGCCTGGAGGGTCACATCGCAGGGCGGGTGTATGGTGAGAGATACCTGCTACGTTCGGTCACCGGTGTAAATAATATTCATGATACATTAAAATATATAAAAGAGATATATATAATCGTATGTAATATTCCATACTGCTATCCACTTACCTTTGATTCGGCGAATCACATCTCTACGCTTTGGTCAAACAAATAAAATAATCTATTGAATGAATTTGATTGGGATCACCTTTACTTTTTTTAATCTACAGTTTTTATTAATCTATCAAACTCTTAGTCTAATGAATAGGCGTTAAAGTTAAAAATAAAGTCAAATTGTATAACATTGACCCAACCTGATTTCTGTCCCCAATTGGATCATTTCTCAAAGGTAAATTACATGTTTGATCAATGGAAGGTTTAGTTTAATATTGAAAATGAGGAAAGAAACAGCATAATTAACTTTAAGATAAAACTAACAATCTATTAAGATAAAATAAAATTTAATGATGAATATTAAAAAGTAAATATTAACATACAATTTATTTTACGATACATCTTGATTGAAGGAAGATCTATCGGAATCTTACAGAAGCATCGAGACGAACTACCCTGAGACGTCTCTCCTATCGAACCAAGAATCAAAGTATACCTCTCACCCCGCTTGAACATAAAAATCTCTCCTTTTGATTCGGATTTCCTGTGAATATATGCTTCCCTATTCTCCCATCCATTCTTTTATGCCCGCATTTTCCTACTTCCATTTCACCTTTTATCGGCCCGACAAGAAGTTTTAAAACCACCTACTGCCATCCCTCTCTCACCTGGTATCTACCCGCCGGAGGACCTGCACAGTATAAAAGGTAAAAGTGTATATTTAACAGATTCGCCTCAGCTGATATAGTCTCAAGGATAATTATACTAAAAGTAGCTCACTTTTGCAAGCCTCTGTTGGTAGCCGACTCAATCATAATGAGGCAAGGACAGAAGGAGCAATATGATGGCCAAGGTCGCAATGGGTGGCGTTTTTGTGGGTGTTGCAGCCTACTACGGAACCGCCATGCTTTGCAGTTTTCTCCAGGAACCTCTTCTTTTCTCCTGCTTCTTGGCTTTCTCATATAAGATTGAGCTGATACTGCACTGTTAGCAAACTCTTGAGTCCTGTCCTCCACCCCATTCCTGTATTCTATTGAACCGATGAAGTCTCAGCAACTAATGTGTTTCCCCACCTTACTGCGTTCTTGTTTTTTTCCTGAATCCCTGTACAATTATTTATTGAAATAACAAAATATATACAACATAAACATTGGTTGGAAGGAGCTCCTTGTACTGCATCAGAGCCGCATTTTCTTGCAAGCAAACAAAAATCGGATAACGTTAAAAAGAAACTATACAATGATCACAGGACCAGTTGATCGAGCTTAATTTCGGGTTACAAAATTAGAGACCTAAAATTATCTTAAACATAGATGGTTACCTCTGCGACCACCAACAGCCGGGGGGTGGGTGGAGGGCATTTGCTGTTAATTACACGAGTGGTCAGAAAATGCTGGATAACTTCCATTAGATTAGATCACTATAAAGTAGTGCACCGTACAGCAAAGCCAGCCATACTCTTGTAATTTTTTTTTTTCTTTTTCTGAACCCCTTGGGTAATTATTTATAAAATTATTTAAATTGTACAAATGTGGATTTCTCCTTGTACTGAATTGCGTACATTTAAAGCAGATATAATCTTAAAAACTAACTATCTTTATGTAGTTAAAATTATATAAAGTGAAAAGGGACTAGGTGATGGGGCTCACCTTTTTGCATATATTTTTTTTTTTTTTTTTTTAATTTCATAACCTCTCTTTATTAATAGTATACAATGAACAAAAAATAAATAAATAAATAATTTTTGATTTACATATTTCTCCTCGTTCTGCATACACAGATGTATTCGAAGGAGGGCATAGCATTGATATAATACATTTCATTTTTCTCACTTAGTAGACACAAAGTCGAAGGTGCCTGTTCATTTTGATGACCAGGTAAGGCACTGTGTTCTTACTTTACCTCTGGAGAACAGCCAGAATACTTGTGGAAGGAGTGGGGGGACCTGTGGAGTAGGGGATCGCACAAGTATAGGCATCCCTCCCAGCTTTGCAGTTCTGGGATTCACAAATCTATTGTTTATCTCATGTGTGATTCTAGGCTACCGTTTATCAACATGTTCAAGATATTTCTTCTGCTTACTTACAGCACTATTTTTCATGCTGTTCCAAGGTTATTTAGATTAAACATACTGGATAAATTTGGAGTGTTTGGTAAAAGCAATGTATCAAAAATTGGCCTTAATAAGATAAGTCAATGAGCAGGTCTAAAAAAATTTATATTTTTTGGTCCAATCAGTATAAATCTACACAAATTATGTAATATATTATTCATTACGTTTAAATTAAAGTGTTATTTAAAAGAATATTAGAATCATTTTAAATGTGTCTTCTGAAAATTTTGCATTTATGACTTATACTCCTTTTACCAAATGCTCCAGAAATATCAATAATGATATAAATTATTTTTCAGTTCTCTCATTAATATATAGATTTTATTATACTAATAACTAACTTAACATACACAATTTTAATTCAAGCACATTAAACTAGGTATGGTATTAATTGAGAGCTTCTTGGTACATATAGTATTATTAAGAGCTATGATGTTTGATAGGATGTAGTAACTTGGATAGCTACATAGTTGGTTTTTAAGGTACTGTTGTTTTTTTTAAACACCAGAAACCCCTCTTTTCTTTGGTTTGGCCCTTCTTTGCTTGCGAGTTCAAAGTTGAGGCTTGACATTATACAAAAAGATCCTATTAAATATTAAGAAGACATGGAATATATATTTAACTACATCAAATTTGACAAAGCTCCATTAATTAATTAGTTGGTATTAAACAATTTTGAATGTTTTCAGATTTACTTTTTATAAAACGTCATTAGGCCTTTCATTAAAATCATCTTTGCAACTTTACCCAGAGTTTTTTTTATGGAAATAATTGTGTTCGCAATGCCGGTTTCACAGAGAGAGAAGGTATTGTGCTTGGAAGTTTTATAGATGACCCAAAGATGCTAAAAATTAAATAATTCTCATGAAAAATATTGAAGGGCCATTAATTAATCAATTGCTGGATGAGTAAAAAATAAATATTTTCTTATCATATTGCGTCAGTCATTAAATTAAAAATCTCTACATCCTTATCAATATTATTTTTTAGTGGAATGTGATAATAAAAAGTTATTTGAATCATTTTCACAGCTAACAAAACAATTAATTGCATGATGCACTACACTTGACTTGAATATTTTTCCTATAATTGCAAAGTTTTTGTTCACTAGTTGTAGGTTTAAGATTGATTCAACCTGATTTCTGTCCAAAATAATCTATTGAATGAATTTGATTAGGATGCCATTTACTTTTTTGACTCTGTTGCTTTGATTAATCTGTCAAACTCAACGTAATGTTAAAAATAAAGTCAAATTGTTTAACATTAGCCCAACCTGACTTTTGTCCCCAATTAAATTATTTCTCAAAGGTAAATTACATGTTTGATCAATGAAGGTTGAATATTAAAAATGAAGAAAGGTACACCATAATTGACTTTGAAATAAAACTAACAATCTATTAAAATAAAATAAAATTTAATGATGAATATTATATACATGGTTACTTGAAAACTAAATATTAACATCAAATTTATCTTATGATACATTGGTGTCCTGATTGAAGGAAGATCTATCAAAGTCTTACAGCAGCATCGGGGCAAGTTGTCCAGAGTCAAAGTCTAGAGACATCTTTCCTGGGGGCTCAAATACTTTTACTGATAGTAACTCCACGTCTGATATTGATTCAATATACAATGTATGTCATGAATGCCCACCAGGGGAGGTCTCGTCGACCCAACCACTGCCTGGTGGGCGTCAGGCATAAATAAACCATTGTCTTTGACCTTTGCTGGCGGCCTTGTCGCCTGGCAGCTTAATTTGTGTTTGTTTATTGATCTGACTCCATAAGATCATAGGGCAGTGCACTATGTTTAGGAGAAGAGGTGCAGAGGTTATTAAATGAGAAAGCCATGGTCGAGCAGAGCAACAAGGGTCAGTGCAGAGAGAGAGGAAGAGCAGTTCTCTTAAAGAAGTCTCTGATTCCATCTGTCTAAAAAACCTCAGAATTATTGCCTTATATAGGCAGGTCATTCCTGCACCTAGCTAATGACAGGACCGTTTATTTCGGACAATCAGGGGATACTGTGCCCGCACTCCTAGTGAGCTCATGCGGTGTCGGGATCGTGAAGTAGTCCCCTCTCTCTCTCTATATATTGACGCCGGACATTTATTGATAAAATATGGAAAGGTAGGCAGGTGTGTTCTACTTTGTAAAGAGGTAACTTCTATTTGTCCATGGTGAAGAAGTTGGCATACAAATATATGTAAAGAAGACACATGCTTTTCTTAAGTTTATATTTGCCGCCGCTGAGCATCTAACTATAGACACCAGATGTCAGGTCGGACAGCTGTGATAGCGAAGAAATTAAATTAACTGTTAACCACATGGAAAGATAGAATCATTTGTTTAAACAATCGAAGTTTTTATTTTAATTTAGTTTTCAAAAAGAACCTGAAATACCGATATAAGGACTTTTAATGTCGTTTCTGTTGTATTTTCAGGTGAGATAAATGTTTTGTAAATTTGTTTAAAATTGTAAATACGGATAATATTGATGGACGGATTTTATATATATAATATACAACAAACATTTTTTAATTTATTCAACAGGCAATGGGCAATGACATTTATCATAAAGGGAATGACAGAATCAATTCCTCAAATTAATTTTCAACAATAATTACATTACAAACATACCATTCTATCTATTTGTAAGCTCTTAATCAAATAAAAACCAACTTGAAAAAAATACCAACATTCCAGCAGCACAAAAACAATAGTAGATAAATTAGATAATTTTGTAAGAACAAATTATCACAATGAAAAAATAAGAATTGGGTACACTAATTAATTCAGCTTAAACCACAAGATAGATAATAGTCTGGAAAATTTACAAAATATTTAGTAATCAAACAAGTTGTATTCCTCCTCCTCTCAAACAAAGTAGTAAATAGATACACTGACAGGCAAAAAATTCTACCCACTTGTAAAAAAATTGTATTTGTATATAATACATGGTAATTGTATATAATACTTATTATTTATTGAATTTATAAAATCTTTTTTACCTTAAATAACGTTTTTAACGTTTATTAAATGAGTCTTTGTTTAAAAATTTAAAATCAAAATGTGAACTGCTAAGAAACATGAAAAATAACCATTTTTATCTTTAAAAAAATTAATGACTGGATCATTTAATAGCGTGTATTTCCTCCTCTTGCATTAATTACTTCTTGAAGACGCCTTGGCATACTTTTCTCGGGAAATGTCCCTTTGCCTGAAGGTTAGCCCATTCTTCCCGAAGAGCCCTTTCAAGGTCCTGCAGTATATCAGGAAGTGCTGAACGCACTCTTATTCATCTTCCGAGGTTATCCCATAAATGCTTGACAGGGTTCAAATCTGGAAAACGTGCTGGCCAGGCTAAGACCTCAATGTTGTGCTGATGAAGGAACGTCTGTACTATGCGAGCGACATGTGGACGTGCATTAGAAATGAATGATCGCTGATTTCGATGAGGATAGGCAACACATGAGGTTCCAAAATCTCATTTACAGAGCGAGTGGCCGTCAAAGACCCTCCACAAACAACAACCAATTCTGTGCGGCACTCCATTGAAATCCCAGCCCACACCATTAAGGAACCACATTGAAAAGGTTGGCTCTGTGTGAAATTACAGTCTGCCTACCTTTCATTTCTTCTTCTCCACACCCTTTCATGATCGTAGAGCAAATCTAGATTCATCTTTAAAAAGTACTGCACACCATTCGTCCATAGTCCAATGACTGTGTTCTCGAGCAAAAGCCAGCCGTGTAACTATGTGATTTCTGATCCTCTTACTGGGCAAAAAGCCATTAGTTCATACTCATTTAATCTTCTCCGAGCTGTACGTTCAGAAATTTGCACCCCTCGAACTTCTTGGAGCTGATGAATCGCTTGAAAAACGGTAAGGTGCCGGTTTCATAAAATTCTTAAAGTAAGAAACCCGTCATCCTGTGGTTCTGTTGCCGTCCAGAACCGGCCCTTCTATGGTAAGACCCAGTTTCTCAAAAACGCCTGACGGCGTCTCGTAGAGTTTCATAGGGAACTCTGATGGCATTAGCTGCATATCTAATAGAACGTCCATCATCAATAAGTGCCACACCACGTGCAACATCCTCAGGACGAAGAGGCATTTTAAACTTAAAATATCGAAGCTGAAAACTAAGAAATTTGCTGCACCAGAAAGCAAATGACACTAAATAAACATTTTTAATTCCATGGAAAGTAAGCATTGGGAACGGCAGTCCTTTAATTGAACTAAGGATTATGGGTTACTATCCTCTATATTGACATTTCTAATTGAAAAAAAATACATATTTATTCATAAAAAAAAATTGACCAATCCAAAGCAGAAATATTTTGAGATGAAAACTTGAAAAAATCAGGTGGGTGGAATTTTTTTTCCTGTATTTTGACATTAACAAAAGCCCTTTGCAAACCATCTAGAATCTGTCCACAAAAATCCTCTACCCTGGCTAATCTCTATCACATCAAAAAAGTGCCTAAACCAACAAATTTGAACTGCTTTCGCTTCCATCTCACAAAAAGAAGTGAATAAAATAATTAAAAATTAGGGAATTGCCCAGGGACAACAGAATTCCAGTACGTTTATTAAAATTCTCTAAAAAGTCAATAATTTACAAAAGTTTACAGTAAGTAAGTAAACTAAAAATAGTATTTTTTGACTAAGCTATTTTCCAAACATATGAATAAAGATAAAGATATATCTACTCATACAGATAGATATGTCTAATACAGAAATGTCTAATCATAAAACTTTAAGTCTTCTTATTATTTTTCAAAAATTTTAGGAAAGATATTCTTGACTAGAATCACGTCAACACAAATCAGTCAATGGGCAATTCAAATTGTCATTAACCTTCAACAACTGCACAATTAGCACACCTTGCAGAGAGAATAACCAAATGATGTAATGACAAAAATATGTGGGCTTGATCCAACCTCCTGGATATAGAAAAAGAAAGATACAATGACCTAATGTGCCAACTAAAATCTTACAAATTCCACTCCCCTACTTTATGCACATTCTAAACTCACTTCTTTCTAGTAGACACATTTATATTATATTAAATTTAGCCAAATCTGCTGAGGTGCTGGACACACTCTCTAATTTTTGGTGGATTCCCCTATGGCTACGTTATTCCTCTTACTCTGTTCAATTTATACATATCTGACTTCACAAAACATCCTAAAGCCAAAAGCTCTCTATTAGCCAACATACATATATATACTCATATTGAACTGATACTATTGCAAGCAGGCTTCAGAAGAGCTTTAAGAAAATACAAAAATTTTGCAATGAATGTATCATTAAAATTAACGAGCACCAAACTGAAGGTAAAAATTGTCACAAAAAGAAGACTACATACAAATAAACAACAATATTCTGATTATGTTCCATTTAATCTTTGTTCCGTCCACATTTGTCAAGTATTTTGGTTTAACACTAGATAAAAGATTCACATTTACATAGCACACATAAACATTAAAATAAAAAGCTTATTTCTAAAATTTTCCTATTTTTTAATAAAAAATCAAAACTTTTACCCAAAAATAAGCTAATCCTATACAAAACCGTAACCCTTTCCCTCCTGGGACATGTCCCTCCCCTGTATATATTATATGACATATCCACCTGGCTATCAAACTACGAAAAAATTGAAATAATTCAAAACCTGTTCATGAGGATCATAAATGGATGTCCACGTTACACAAGAATCTCTGAGATGTTATCTGATCTTCATTTCCCAATATTACAAAAGCATATACGCACTCAAACAGCAAAATACTTTAGTAATATAATTATCAGACAATCGTTTAATTCAGGAAATAGGAAATTATGAAAAACACGCATAGCCACGAAAGAACCTAACATATCGTTGATACAAATGCAAACTTGTGAGTGAAAAAGTGCAGGTTTTCAGGAGAGGAAAAAAACAATTACATTTTGTATTACGAATCGCCCCTTTTGTCAGTTTTCTTTGTTCTAGGTCTGATGTTATAACTTGTTAATGTATTCTCAAAATGCAGACCTACATTTTTGATAAAATTCTCAAAAAAATAAAATGTAACGAAAAAAATTGTGAATTTTTTTATTAATAAGTTTGCATTTATATTCACGATATACTGCTTCACACAGGAATCTTGTACCACTATATTTAGGATTTTCAGACACGTTATTTAGTACATAGTGTGAATATGTTGATTGAAGATTAATTTAATTTTTATTTTATAATAATTAATAAATTACTTTTATTTAGAATAGGAAAATAACTTTATCTTGGGACAAAGTCCTTTCTGAATAACCGGTGTATTTTTATTTTAGTTTACAAGAAAGCGAAGACCTAAAAGAAGTAGAGGACCCACCCTTGCATGAAATAATTGAAACATATGCATCTATATTTCACCGTGAGTTTTGTTGTTAAATGTTGTTTCAGGGTTTTGTTAATTTTTTTTCAAAATCTGAAACACTTATATTTTCACCAGTGTATCTATCTCTCTATCCTGGCAATCATGAGTCTCCTGTTTGACCTAAAATATTTTATTATCATATTGAGTTGGGTATCAAATCAAAGATCCCGTCATCCTAATCATAATTGTTGTTCATTTTTCTACTCTGGTTACAAAAAGTCTTTAAAACAGCCATTAAAATTGTATCCACAAGTTTTTACTCATTCACAGAGAGATGATATTTCACATGTTAGTTTCCTTTCATGCCAAGATGGCACTAAAAATAAAATCAACCCTGTGACAAATTATTAGTTATAATTAATTAATTACTTGGTAATAAAAAATTATATATATATTTTTAACATATTGAGTAGAGTATCAAATTTAAGACCTTGTTTCTTTGAATAATGATACATAATTTTCGTTTTTTATTTTTGAACTGGAATAACACAAAGTCATTAAAATCGTGTTCACAATTTTTTGCAACAAAATTAGTCACTTAGGCATTCAGTGAATTATTTAGAGGCATGAAATCTTGCATGGTAGTTCCTCCCCCCCCCCCCCACCAACTAAAAATAAAAGTAATCCTAGAAGAAATAATGTGTCATTAATTAGTTAATTACTGTGCAATGAAACAAAACAAATGCCTAGCAAATTGTATATAGCATTAAATTAAACATCTCAGCTTGCTATTTGAGAATATGTTTGAAATGTAGGGGGTTTTGTGGACTATAAAAACATTCAGATTTATGACAAATTTTTTTTTTTTAATGTTTATATAAAATAGTTGTGGAAGTGGTTGAAAAGTCTCATGTACTGCTTTTGGATGTGTATGCTAATAAAAATAATTCAATGAAACTTAAGAAATCAATCAAGAAGGAGTAATTAGTAAGACCACCGAAACCCTAAATTGTATGAGCTATTTAACTAGCTTCTTATTTTTGTTTTTTAAAATAAAAACTTTGATTTCAGATCAGGATACAGGTTGTTATTGCAGGCAAAACTACTGTGAATGTTGTGAAGATAAAATAGGAAATGGTATTATTTGTTTATAGTTTTAGCTTAATTTGTGTATACCTTATTAAGTTACCTAGTAAATCATGAGGACATCCCTCACGTATACCTAAAGTTGACAGGCACATTATCCTCGCATATACTCCCCGCTAACCCACACAACAGACTAAAAAGAAAGTGTTAGCTGTTGTAGATATATATAACTGACAAAATCTCTTCTTAGATTACATAGTTGAGCCATTAACTGGTGGCAAATTGAGCTTGCATTTTGTAATTTTTAATGGTATAAATAAATTACCACTGATAAAGTCTCATCAGTGACAGTACTAAGACCATCCTATACGAGATCCATTACTTTGCAGAAATAGATATTCCTTCAGTGAACCCACTGACATCAGTGACATTAAAAATACAAATGCACAGTAACAATATTTTTATGGTATAAATGATTTTTTGTTTAAATAAATTTCTGGTTAGATGTGAGAACCGGTAACCAAAGGTCGATTAAGGGGAAAACCTAATATATAGGGTGGGGATGGTATTGTGGCTGACAATAAATAGGTGCTAGACACAAGAGTCAGGCATGTGTTAGACATTGAGAATAGTCGTTACTAGACCTTCACTGGGATGCAGGGGTTCCTGTAAGACATACAGAGCAGACAGCCTGGAATGTTTGAGAAACAAGTATGCTCCTGCCAGAATGGAAGCAAGAATCCACCAGAAGAGAAGAGACTGCCCCCACCCTAACAAATCATTGTTTGCATTATGTAACTTATTTAAATTATGTATACATTTTTATTTGTCGTTATTATGAAATAGACAAAATTTTGCACTCGGAACCATACAGAGCACAGATATATTAATTAAAATGTTATAAAATAAAATATTATACATTATGAACTTTTTATAAATGACTAATAGAAAAAAAGATATTGATTAATGTTGGGAGAACCCACTGGGGGGTGGTATCGTTGACTCAGCCACTGATGGGTGGGGGTCAGAAAGAGAGATAAATAAACCTGTGGTCTTTAACCTTTTCTGTCGGCCTAGTTGGGGGAGCTCACACTCACATACCCTTCCTTTATTCCAATGAACTGAACCTGTGCTCCAGAGAGCTGTCTTTGCAGCTCTGTTTGTTTCAGAGAATTTTCGTTTCACACTTTTCAAGTCAAAATTATAATAAAAGGAACAAAGTTATTATAATAATAATAGTTCAATTTCACTTGGTTCTAGAAATATTTTTTTAGCTTTTCCAAAGCTGATAATCTAAAGTAAATAAGGAATTATTGAATTGAAAGTGAGATGTCCTATCAATATTATTTTATAATCCAAATTATATTTTTAATAATTTTTTTTTCTTTTCAGTCTGCATATCCATTGGATATTATGAAGTATATGACATACCTGCAGCATTTGGAATTAATATTACTAATAAGGGAGTACCATTTATTAAGGCGGTGGTCAATGGTAAGATTTTAATTACATTTGTATTTAAGGTAGATATACAATATAAAGCAAAGAAATAAATATTTTTAAGATCAATTGAATTTCATTTAAATTGAATGTCTAGTCAGAAAAACAGTGATGTGAGTTCTATTTGGGTCACTGTATCAAGGGATTAATTGACCTGGGAAAATCAAGGGTAGTTGATGGGTTAGGGAGCTCCTAATAACGAGTAGTTCTAGACCAAAACCAGTTCAGTATTTGCCTGAATACCTATTCAGAAGAGATATACTAGCTATAGGTACAAACTGACTAGAATAAATCTACTTATTTATATTTCTTACTGTTTGTAATAATTAGGTAACTATCATTTAAATTATGTATACATTTCTATAGCCAGTCACATTGTCAAAATTATGCACTAGAAATATAATACCCTAAAATCATATCATTTGAAATGTATAAAATAAAAAGTATTCATTATAAACTTTTTATAAATATCTTTTTATTCCTTATTAAAACATTTAGCAAAGATGAGACATCATTATAATGTATATCTAGGTGTGGGTAGTAGATAGGTACTATTAGAATCCCGGTGAACCTGTTAATAAGTTACCAAGAAGACAAAATATGGTCAATAAAAATATGTGGAGTTGTCTTTACCGAGAAAAGCAAGGCATAGATCATGCTTAAGATGACACTGGATAATGTGGAAGCTAACCTACATGGGATTTGATTCTTCCATCTAATGATGGATAATTGAACAGTCCAAGTTCCTTGCTAAGCTCTATTGCAGCTTAACAAAATTTAAAATACCAATATTGAATATATAAAAAAAGAAAAATTACTTTAATCGTGTATTTTTGTTATAATTTATAATAGATTTGTTGTTAAATAAACTATCACCATTCATCCAGTGATTGTTATACCTTTAAAAAAAAGGGTTACGAGCTGAGAGTCAACCAGGGTGGCTAAAGGAAAGTCGACAGCGTGAGCAAGGGATGGAGCATGATTTAACCTTTGAACAAAGGTGAGGAATGAGAACAAGTAAAAATACCTATGGAATGGAGCTATTAGGAACATAACGAAGACCGGGGAAAGAAAAGGGGATGGAACAGAAAATTCCAGGCTTTGAACTGTTCCTAATTGTTCCCATCGTAGGGGCCGTTCCTTGTTCTGTTTCACCAGTAGCCTACTTCTGTGCTGTACTTCATAAATTGATTTTTGTTAAATTTTTAAATATGCCTCTAATATTTATTTTATTATTAGTGGATTTTCAAAGGTATTTTGTTTGTAGAAACAAATTTTGGTTGTGTTATACTTAATAATAATATTTTAAAATCTATATGAATTCTTTATTTAATAGATTAATATTTTACTTAAAATAAATAAGCATGGCGTTGAATTTCCTGGCAGTTAAGTAAGACCAGAAGTGGATATACCAGGATCTAGAGGATACATACCCTTTAAGGCAGGCATTTATTTATTTCATGACATAAATAACATATAGAATATCATGTGTACTTGAATCTATACACTATTAGTATTAAATTATTTAGAATTTAACCTTAAATAAATATTATAGTTTCTAAAAAGAGTAGAAAAAAACAAATTAAACTATTAACATCTAAATGATATTAAACTAAGGATTGAAGTCCATCATGCTAAATAAAGCAATAGTCTTAGTTTCAATGTTGATATTACTTACTTTTCTATGAAGATATACTCGTATTTATGAATTAATAAAAATTCTAATTAATTGTTTTATTTCTTATAGTGACCAATCTACCATGTCTCCGCTTACCATATGTTAAACTTCCATTTTCACTGTGCCTGCTTCTGCATGGATTTAATCAAACTAATGAATATACAAGAATTAAGTTTGATTTAAAAGCTAAAATGATTTTCACGTCATTTGAAATTCGTTTAGGATGTCTCTCTGTACCACGATTGCATCCGGATATGAATTCGTCTAAACTGGTTTGTATATTGCAGCACAATACATACTTTATAATCTTGTTTTTTTGTTAATTTTTTTTTTTTAATGTTTTTTTTATTCAGACCATATATCACAAAATTTTAAACCAAATGGGCATTGAAAAGCATCCAGATGATTTAAGCGGACTGGGATATTGTAGCTATGGAAACTCTATATCTTCCACAAGTTCTCCTAGAAATATTTTTATGTTGCTATTATTATGGATGATAGCATTAAAAATTACAAAAAACTGAACATTAATTTATTGTTTTATATTGACGAATTGATAGTGAATGATTTTTATAAATTAACATAATGTCCAGTTTTTATATACTAAATATTTTATAATTTTTTATTAAAAAGTTCTTCAAATGTAAAATTACACATTGAAATGTATGGAAGGAAAGGAGTCAAGCTCAAAGGTAGAAGACCATGAAGGTGGTTTGGATTTTAAGTTATATAGTTCTTTTTACAGTTTCTATATTTAAAGTGTTTAAATATAGAAATATTAAAGGACTGTAATTCTGTAACTATAAATTGAAAAATTGTTTGTTTTCCTAAAATTTTCCATTATTAGATTACAAAATTTGTGATTATGTGAAACTGTCTTAAGTTGTTAAGTTTAGTCTTCAACTCAGGATAAATTTTGGTGCTTGTTTATTAAATTTATGCTTGTTAAAATATACTTCCCTTAATATAAACAAATATTTACATGGTCTTGGAATGACATAAGCTCACATTAAAAATCTAAGATTAAGAGAAAGCCGTCCCCAAAGGAATGTAACCAGGAGGAAACTGACGTAAACTGTTGAGGGAGTGCCACTACAAATGTATGGTGGCCCAGAAGCCTTTGTCCAAGGAAAGGCTGAATTTAGAGAAGTAGAGCCATGGAACTCCACTGGGAAGTTATGGAATATGATAGCGCCAGACTAAAACTAGCAGGGTTAAAAAAGAGAGGTGCAGAGGATAAATAAGAAGACGATATTTCAAAACATTAATGCAACTATAAATTCCAGCCCTCTGTAGGCTGTAACTGAAAGTTTGATCAACTCTGGCACAGGAGTAGCCATTGAGAGAGCCCTTTATTTTGACCAATAAAAACTGTTTTCCCTGCCTCAGCGTGACTAGTCATCACTTGCTATTTATTTATATAAAAATTATTTACATATCAGGCAGAGTTTGGTTCACATTATTACAGTATTTACATTGATATTTCAGAGTATGATTTATGTTATTATATTATTTGTATTGATAGATCAGACCGAGTGTAGGTTAGCTTAATTTTGTTCTTGAAAAGGTTGGCATAACCACTATCAGAGTTAATGTATCATGGTTTGGTTTTTTGTTCCGTGTATTTGGGAACTAGTATAGTTCTCAAGTGACAAATTTAGCATCACACAAAGTAATAAATTAATTGTTTCATTAATGGAATAGTAAACAACATACTAAATAGAAACTAAGATACACATATCTTACTAAACCTACTATTTAATTACTAAGATAGTAATAATAAATTTATGTAAACAAATGTGATTGTAATAGAGGGAAAATTGATGAAAATAAAAGAAATCTCCAATTAGCTTTTCATATGTTAAAACCCTGAATACCCATGCATTGCACAAGGTCTAAAAGTGACAAAAATATAGTTTTATACATAGCAGGGAAATGTGTTCATAGAGTCTCAGGTTATGACTGTGTGGCCTTATTTTACTAAAGTATTCATACTTTGCCTTGACCTGCATTTCATCCTAAGGGTTTGCTCTGTAAAATTTTAAGAATTTCTCTTGGCTTAGGAAGTATTAAAACAGAAGATCTCTTAAAACATTACCTTTTAACTATTTTCCAATCAGTCATTTTAGGAGGAGAAAAGATTGATTGATACAACTTTAAAAAAACCAACGCTCAGTTATAGCATGATGTCCCACCGATTTAAATTTCAAAAACTAATGGTGAAATATACAAATAATTCCATTGTCGGGATTTGAACTTGGGGCCTTATGGCTTCCGTCCAGCTGCAATTCCAACTATTCATAGTGTTGGGTTATGACTGTGTGGCTTTATTTGACTGAAGTATTCATACTTCACCTTGACCTGCATTTCATCCTAAGGGTTTGCTCTGTAAAATTTTAAGAATTTCTGTTGAGTCATCAGTTCAACCTTACTCTTAGCAGTCCCATTATTTCCTACTCAAGTTCTTGTTCCAAAAAAAAAGATACATATTGTTAATTTAAATAAAAATGCTTTTAAAAGAGAAAATCTTTGATATCCCAGCATAGTTTACTATAATGAAGCAGTGATAGGTACACTGTATCAATATTATCAATTAAAAATGGGCTGCATTGTTCTATAATAACCTGGAAAAAAAAATCCAATTGCCAGTGTTCTCAGAGTTAAGGAAAAGTAGGGGTTAATGACAAATAATAGAGCTATTGGTTGGATGTGCCTGGGTATTTTGGTTAGAAGAGCATACAGAAAATGGCGGGGGGTTCAAATCGTGGCTTTTCTCTATCACCAACAGTGTTATATATATATTTTAATTAACTTATTATTAGTTAATTACAGTACTTCATAAAAAAAAGGACCAGACATATGCATGCAGTACATCCACAAATATTTTAGATTTATACAATGTGCCTATTATCTTACATTTTGAGTAGTATACATGTTTTTAACCTCATAGCTTTAAAAAGATATGGTTATCACAGTATAAGCAATACACTAGCTAGAGTAGAGCTAGCAACTTGACATTCATTTACACACAACTGATAGCATTTCTTTGCTGCTTTGTGAAATTATCCAAAACCATGCCAGACTATGTTTTCAGACATTTAACATGGTGATAATGAAGATAACATGTATTCACTGTGCTTAAGCACCAATTATAGTATGCCCAGCTTTAGAACCACTGTCTTCAGTTCCACTGAATAACACTTGTATGTCAGCTCAGCCGATTGTTTCCACCTTCTGCCTTATATCAGTACTGGTAGACTAATGCTTCTTACAAGGGTAGGAGTAGAATGTATATATAAATAGGGACCTGAAATGTGTTGAACAGTTCCAAAAACGAGATACAGTAGACTTTCCCAGATTAAATTAATAATTATTATTAATTTTTACTATGAAGCTTCCCCTTTTAATTATCAAAATATAAATATCAGTAGTAATGTATTGTCTGCACTTAACATTAGGAAAAAGATAACGAATGGTCATAACAAGATTGGCAGATGATTTTAACATTAAGACTTTGACTGAGATTGATGGTAAAAAAAAACCCTTTCATTATGAGTCAGTATTGACAAGTACCAACCCCTAATTACTTAAAAGTTAGCTTACAAGCTGATCAAGGGTGGTGTTTTTCTTTGGTTTAATCCAAGGGGACCAGTCCATTCTGATTTATGCTTCATTAATACCCAATGACAGATGACCAGACATATAAAAAAAAATCAGATCATACTACTTTGTATCAATATGTCAATGGAAAGTCATTAAGTTAATATTGAATGCATCATAGTATGAGATTTTTTATTAATATAGAAAAAAGTACTCCCATTAGTCTGGATTTGAAAGTCTTATAGTTTCAAACTGATGAGCTAAGAAAGTAATGACACAATCAAAGCTATAAGTAATCTTCTATGAACAGTGACAATTTGACCAGGAATAAGCTGACAAATGACAATAACATTATGGGCCTCACAGGACTTTTAACTGACAGAACACCCCAGTCCCTCACACTCTTAAGCGTGAATGTGAAACACTTGTCTTCAGCAGGCTGCACTTACCCATACACCTATAGAGCTCTATTAAAAGCTATAGGATCTGGAAACAACAATAGGGTTGTCACTAATGATTTGATGAGTCTTAAGTGACTAATGATCATTAAGAGTCACCCTGCAATATAAAATTAAATTCACAGATTGCAGCTTTCAAGTAAGAAATTTACCTAAAGGTAGCTTACAGTACACAATTTTAATTTCTATTCTGGACCGATCACCTTAATGATTACACCAAATGTGAGTCCTTGATCCAATATATATTGACCTGAATGCCCTTGATTGATAAATGCATCATAAAATGCAACTTCATCCTGAAACCTTAATTAAAATGATTCCGGGGTTCTTGTCTGTAAAATATCACTTGATAACAATTAACTTAAGTACTAAATGATTTTTCACTCGAGGAATGCATAAAAGGCATAAGTCATTATTGACGATTAAAAAAAACAAAGAGAGGGGTGGTTCTCAAATTACCTCTGATAATATTCAGATAACTAAATTGAATACAGATTTCTAACAACAAGAAATTGATCGTCTCGAATAAATGAAAAGATCCAAACAATAATTAAAACACTCATCACTTACCTTGAACAAATTGGTATTCTTTGAATGTGGTGGATATACAAAATAATAGCAAAAATTGAATAATGTTTAGAAGTGAAAGTCCAGAAAACAGTTCTACAATTGAATGAGTAAGATTAGCAAGTTCATGAATCACCACCAACTTGAGTTGCATGAATTTTGTTTTAAGCCAAATATATGACTGGTTTCACAGTTATTACAACAAATCAGTATTTTTCCATAACAGGATATTATAGAAACTTGTATAAATGCTGTAATGAAGTACTTAAAAATTTTTTTTTTCTATTGTTCATTCTGGTTAGAAAATTAATCTGTAGGTTTCAAATTGTAATAAATATAAAAGATAAATGCAGTTGTGAACTTAAATATAATGATACAATGTTATAACTCAACAATATGGGGTTCAATTAATAGCAAATGCTAAGAACAAATAACATAGTATTTATTTGTTATTATCAACAGAAAATTGGCATTTTATGCATAAATAAAAATTAAGAAACAAGTTTATTATCTAATTGAAATTTACATAACAAAAACGTTATCAGTTTATTATTAATTTTATAGAACATACATAGGCTTTAATGTCCACATAACTGGCAGTAGCAATGAGTGATAAAATAAAGTAATATAAATATATATAATTAACTACTTTACACCTTCACCAGCGACTCTATTGACTTCTAGACTGATAATAACTTCATATAACATTCATAAATCTATTTAAAAAAAATACATTCTTGAAAATTTATTCCCTAGTTTTGTTACAATTCTTCATTTAATAGTAAGCAATTAATAGCTATAAAGTATAACAATAGGGATATAGTAATAATGTCAATAATAAATTATTTATATATAAGAAAACATTTATTTAAATAATTATAATACAGCATCACTGGGGTTTGAGTTCTTTGCCAATGCTGTAAGACACCATCTTATTCCAATCTATTTTTGACCGGGTAACTGGTAAAAGCCTTCTTAAAGCTTTAAAAGTAGTGTCAGACATTGTGTGGTAATTTTCAGTTATTGCTTTTTGATACTCAGTTTCTGAGTCTTCAAATATTTTAATTAGATCCTTACTAAGTTGCTCTTCATCGCTAACCTGTAAGGATTGGTTTATTTCTTTTGAACTGACAAGCTGAACATTTCCATCCTCATAATAATGAACTTGAATTTTCAAAACACCTTTAACATCTGCATTTTCTGAATCTACTGTCACAAACCATTGAGATCGCCAGCAACCATTCCAGCAATTTTTCGGCTGAAATAAATGAGCTTCTATGCATGCAACTAGGCTAACTTTCCCATCCTCTTTTTTTGAAAATACACTACCTGAACCACTTTCAAAATGTTTCGATATATATGAATCTAATTCACTTTCTAATGCTGATCGCCACTTTTCAGTACCAGGTTCTGGTTCCCAAGTGTCAAAATTTGACGTTTCTCTCCTCAATGGATCATATTTGAATGACTGTTTTGTCCTTGCATCATAAAACCTGTTAGATCCTAGATCATTATGCTCTGTAATCAAAACTGGGTACTCACTATTTTTGATCTTTACAGGTGTAAGCTGGTCTTTGCAATACTGGCCGAAGACTCCGAGGGCTCCTTCTTTAAGGAGAGTATCGTTGTTTAACAATATCCTTGCATCATTAAACACTTCGTTAAACTCTCCCGGTGGCGAATGTAAAATGAAATTAGAAACTATTCGCACCTTTTCTTGATCAGATATAGTTTCTTCACCGTCTAAAGTCATAGTGGTAAGAACCAAGGGCGATAGATAACTATAATAAAGTTTATTTCCCAAAGATAACAAACATAACCTACTTAGAGTGTTGGGAGACTACGTAGCACACCCACCCAAATATCTTGGAGGTGGTGCGGCGGCGCTACCTAGGCGGGGAGCGATGGAAACTCGAGGGCACAGCAGGAAAACAAGTCATATTACGAAGATGGGCGAATTCGTTCATTTTAGTGATCCAACCGTTCAATGTAATGATCCGTTCTTTCTGTTAACTTAGTACTGGTGAATGAGAAACAAAATCTTAACGTCCCAGAACAGTTCATTGCTCTGCCTGTTCTGTTGGGCTGTGGTTTTCCAGTGTGGAATTCCGAGAAACCAGAACTTTCATTTCAATAGGAAAAGCATTTTTAATTTATTGTAAATTATAAGGTTCATTTTGGCCAAAAAATTATCGATATTTGAAATTGTTAGGTAAAATATTTGATTGCCACGAAAAATACTTAATTAACCGTTAAATGGCATTAAAATTTAATCAAATGTGTTCAATTCTCCAAATAATGGAACCACCTTACGGATAAATATAAATATGCAGGACTGAAACGAAAGAACGGATTTTAATTTTAATTCATTGCAGACCACATTCATTTGCACTGCAATTTGATGTAAGATAATTTATGTGGTTATATTACCTATTACATACGTTAGAAAATATATAAAACAAAACAAATAGTATTCTCTACATGAGAAAGAAGTGAGCAAATTATAAATAAAGAAAGTTAAAAACTAAAATAAATTATTAAATAAATACATAAAACAAGTAAATTTTGGCAGATTTCGATAATAAATGGTACAAGCAAAGTTTAGATTTGAATACTGAAAGTGATCGAGAGAATCGGAGGTTGGGATTTAGTTCTAGAATAATTTAGCCGGGACTAGGAATGAGCAATCAAATATGTTTATACCAAGATTGCAACGTAAGTGGATCTCGTATTTAAAGATTTAATTGTGGATGTGAGTTGGAGAATTAAGCGAAAACCGAAGGCATTTTCAGTTAATAGAAAATAGTGTTGTATATGAAGTTACTAAGGAAGTGTTACAATGGTAGGAAAACATTAATCCCCCCCAATTGCAGTAGAGATCCGGAGGAAAACTAAGAGTGAATACAGTCAGAACTTGGAGATCCTCGGAGAGGCCGCTTTATGAAACAAGCTGCAGTCGACAAGGGGGATGGTCTAAGTGAGGAGACTTGCAGCGAAGGAGGGGACTGGATCAGTAGAGCTGTTATTTGAGTGGATACTGTGAGACGCGGACATGTGATCTTTTGAATTGGTTTTGGCCAGTGGTGACACACATAGGTTTTGGCAGAGCTAGAGTACTTAATGAGTCTGTAAACGATTTTGGTGATAAGATTAAGAAGGATTTCGAGGAGGTTGCAAGAAATAGTGGATCTTTTTGGAAGATCGCATTTCGAACGAGATGGTATCGACATCTAGTGGAGCGCAATTACACTAAAGCCCAAGGCAGAAACTAAGATTCGTTTATAATTGAATGGACAGGAATCGCATTCACTCCATGACCTGAAACTTGAGATTCGCTATTCATGAAACCCATCATAAGACAAATAAAACAAACTTGTAATGTAAAGAACGGTCATTAGATGCATTAGGACCCAAAACAAAAGCGAACCCAATAGTTTTGCGATCTAGCGGATGACAGTTACACTAAGGCTCGTTCATTTCACTTATCAGGGTGAGTGTATCTTTAAGATCTGATCGTTCACGACCGACAGATCTCTAGACAAAGCCATGTAACCTCTGATTTAGTTTTCCACCGAGTGAGGGAGAGGTGCCAGCTGTCAACAGTTTCTTTCGTCTAAAACTATTCACACTGATACAGCACTTCCAAATCGCATTTACGAACTATTGCAGTAATTATGTAAGGCCACAAGCTCGTCCGGTCATGTAACAAATAAGCAACATAACTTGCCTTGAAAAAAAAAAATTATATCAGCTTGTATTCAATCTTCCGTTTCCTATCGTTATCGGTATGTTCTGAGGAAAAGTTTTTCGAATTTGTAATCGTTTGGCTTCCGGTGACAGAACTCATGCAGATGGAAGAAAGATAGATAAATTATTGTTCATATTTCGTTTTCTGTTTCTTTAATTTTATTTATGGGTGATGTGAAATGGTTTCTGTGATGGATAGAGTGAACTCAGGCAGACAGAACTACTCCGTTGATCGCCTTGTTCGAGTGGGATATTATGAACTTGAACAGACAATTGGTAAAGGAAACTATGCTGTAGTGAAGCTGGCAACCCATGTTGTGACCAACACCAAGGTAATTCACTATAATATAAAGTTAAATATTTCAATATTTACAAAGGATAACATTTTGAGGTTTATTTAAAAAAATGTGTGCATTTACTAATTGAACAATCATTAAACAACCTCACTTCAAGCTCTCCCAAGGATAAACTCTAAAACAGAAATGTTTATGATTCTGAATTGTACTTCTGATATTTCAATTTTTTTTTTCTAGAAACTTGTTCAATTGAATTTAATAACAATCCATGGGTGTACACTTTGTTTTTAAAGTAGATAATTACTAAAATAAAAATTCCTTAATAGAATTTTAAATTATTTTATGAGATCCATTAATGGAAAACTTTTCAGAAATTTAAGGGTAGGCTACCTCACAGCTCATTGTAATTACATTTAGTTTTTTAAATATTCTGACATGAGGTTTCATAATGATGTGGCAGTAAATTATGAAGATTTGTGGTAGCGCTAGACAGCCATAAAAGTATAAATGTAATCTTTTATCTTCGCGAATTTCTGGGATTATACTTCATTCTAGAAAGGTAGTGATTATGAAGTTTAAATACAAAAACAATCATAAACAAATTTTGTTATATTTTTTTAGTTGAAGAAATTATGCCAGTTTTATATGACGAATTTTCCATAAAATCAACATATTCCTGTTTTAAATTTCTTAAATGTTATTCTTAAAAATGAATGGATGTTTTTATTTAATTTTTAAAAGTAACTAGTTAAATTTGTAAAAACAGAATTTTCATGTTTTGTTACATTTACTTACATTTATTAAATATTTAAATCATTTTTTTGAAACAATAATCGTAAATAAAGAATTGAGCTAAAAGGATGTTGTAAATAATGTGAATATTTTTCTTTCTATACAAATTTTGTATGTCATTTTTTCAGTTTTATTGTTATGTTTTATATCAACAGATTTGATAGAAATGTCTATAAATTATATGTCATAATTTATCAAAGAGTTTATCAAAAATTTTATTTTAACTTTTTGGTTTTGTTAGGAATATAATTTCAAAGAAGCAAATGTGTAAAATGCAGTGTGAATTTCGTTTCCCATTGCCTATGTTAATTGAAATATAGTTAGTATTGTCGTAAAGGATTTCTAATTTTTGAAGGGTACCCTCCCCACCCTGGTGCTCTGTTCTGCAGTTTTTTCTGTGATGCATGATCTGACAAATGAATCTTTTCTCTATAGGATTCCACAATTGCATAGGAGGTATTCCACAGTCTTTTCCCCTTAATACATGCTAATCATATACTTCTTTAGGACATCTTACTGGAAACATCCTTTTGAAGTATTCATTATCAGTAGTATTTCTTTTTAGGGTTTCATTGTTTTTTTCATAACCAGGAACCCTTATGCTGCCTCCCCAAGTGTTTGTCAGCATTTTTACCGTTCTAGTAGTTGCGAATCCACTTTTAAGCTAGGTACATCTAATTTTACATTTGAAATAAGGATGATATGAAAGGTATGACCATTTACAAAAACATGAATAACTGTCGTTAATTAATTTGTTAGTTCTGAAAAAAAAATCCATAATTTTGAGTAGAGTATCAAATTAAAGAGCAGAATGTAATTTGTGTTTAGTTTTTTCTAACTATAATCAAGTCATCAAAGGTGTCACTAATATCATGTTCACAACTTAAGCTCTGCTAGTTTTTTTTTCCCCTGTGACATGATAGTAGTTTCATTTTGGGCACCATTATTGGTAAAAATTAAACCTATCTCATGAAGAATATTACTACTAATAATCAAATAATTATTTTTTTGTCATATTGATTAAAGTAAAAAAAAAAATATCTTGACATCCACATTAGTAGCATGTAATATCGTTTGAAGCCCAAGTGAACTATATTCACATAAATCATTAAAACCGTCACCAAAAGTGTACTCGTAATTTTTTTGACAGTATTCTTCATTCCATTGGGTATGAACACATATATGTATACATATATATATTCTAAGGATGTGACAAGTGTATTGAGGTATATGTGTAGGTAAACAAGTGTGTCTGTGTATATGTTTAAATTATTTTTATACAAATTAATAAAGGTTAATTATTAATCAATTACTTGTAATTATAAAATAAATATTTGTCTATCATATCTAGTAGGGCATAAAATTAAAGATATCAACATCCTGGTTAATAATATGTAATATGCTTGAGGGGATTATAATTGAAAAAGTCATTAAGACTGTCTATAATAATAATCATCTTAGGTTCCTTAGACTAAATCGTCTCATGGTGATAGGCAGCTATTTCATAAATTGAAATTAATACATAAATAAATGTACTAGTATAAGTGGATGATAAGCAATGGCTTAAAAGTTTTGGAGGTTATCACTGAAAAATAATTCTTCCTTCAGCTAAGCTTGGTTCCTCATTTTATTCTTTTCTTTTACCAAATATAATAAAGGTTATGAAATAAAATATGTGACTAAAAGTGTTCTACTAATTATTTTATAGTGGTCTTCAAGGTATGACCCCTCTTTATCACAGCAAAAATAAAAGTTATTGTAAAAAATGCAAAAAAAATTGTTGTTTGCTAAATTTTTGTGTTTTTTTTATATTGAAAAAAAAAATGAACTAAGAGTTATAAAATTGTTTATTTAAGTAACTATAAGTATTATTTAAGCTTATAAGTAATTATAATTCAAGATGAGACCATTTGCATTCAGATGGTCCTAGCTGCTGGACGTCATATCGTCGGTGAGGATGTTCACCTGTAAAAGAAAATAATTAGAATTACAGCAAGGCCTTCAACCGTTAGGAAAACGTGACAAACTTTTTGACTGTTCAAAAACTCAACAATTTATGTTACCTTGAGAAGTAGCTACCCGGTCAGGAATTCGGATTCCATCTTCCTCAACTTTTAAGTCAATCCTATCCTATGTTGGTGCACCTGCCCACGCGGTGGGGGCAAATTTTCTAACCTTTTCTTTTGAACACACAGCTTCCTCGTCACTCTTTTGTTTTTGCATTTGCAAGACAACAGCTCTAGAATTTTACGTATTTTGTCGTGATGGACGCAGGGGAGGGGGCCTCACTCCAACACGTGCACTAGAGGTTTTCCGTGGGCTTGATTTCAGCACTTCGGAACAACACCTTGACAGTAAAGATCCCAGGATCCACCGTGACAACGATGATGCAAACAAAATGCTGGTTTGTTTCTACCAGCACCATCATTTTTCAGAAACTCCAGAGATTTTTCCACCCACCGTCGCGTGAAGCCCCTCTCTATCATGTTCAGCGCAAGTTCAAAATAAACCTGTTGTCATAAACTCAACCACGATCTTCTAGAGAATGAACGTTGTAAAAGGATCTGATTGAAGGCAATATTTATTGAAGGAGTTTACAAACTTTCTTTATCTTTGTTCGATGATAGTGGAATGAGGAAAGGCCCAAAATCTAGTTTCTAGAAGGATTTCAGTCCAATTTAAGATACCATTGATCCACTAAATGGTACGTTTGTGATCGATGGGGGTTTCCTATCGAGTTGTCTAGTCCTATGGCAAACGTAGGTATTTGTGATGTTTACCTTAAATATGTCCGACCAATCGCAGTTTTTATTCTACAGGTAGTACCAAAAACGTGGAGTGATTGAGGAAATCACTCAATATAGATCATGTTCAATGACGATATGGCAATGAGCGATTCTCAGGAGAACTTCCTCCCCTATTCAAAAAGTAGGCCAATATACTTGCTGGTTAGGAAATTCAGCGAGGACAACATGCCGATACTCTGACAAGACATAATAAAAATGTCACAGTAGTAGGGGAAGAAGTACATCTTCCAGTACTTATGACATGACTTTTTAGGTCTAAAAACGTCTACTTCATAGAAGGCTGTTCCAGCAACCCTCTACAATCCTCTCCAACGGACCAAATCGTTGCTGAATACATTCTTTTCTTACGGGACACGAGTGGCTGAGACATCTATATTATTTTTAATTACTTCCGCGCTTTACAATTGGGTCAAAATCAAATTCATGAAACCCCTTCGCAAAAACCCTGACCTCAAAAAATATAAGAAGGCATCAAATACCCAACAGCAGACGATTGTAGATGCCGGAGAAAAATTTCTCGTATCTCTGTATGATTTCACGTTTCCAAACACGACCTCAAGGTCCACCAATTGCAATGCAAACATTACGTATCAACATCCTTTAAAACGACAAGCAACATTGCCACCTTCCCACCCACAGCTGCAGCGGCAGTTTTCTTTCAAGTTCAACAGTGGTTGTAAGAAACCTCTACTTTCATTTAAACATGGGGCGATCGTATTTCGTTGGGCTATTTGTGTATGGCTAAGATTCCCGTTGAAAAAATCCAATCCACCTGAAATTTTAAAGGTATATCACACAACACCTCGAAACATGTTATAAGTTAAAATAAAATTTCTGAAAGTATGGAAAAAATTGAACGCTCAATAAAAGCTCTTCTCTGACTTCGGGGCAGACTTTTTTACTTTTGATACATTTTTTTACGAGGTTGAAGCCGTACCGTGTTTGGCGCATGGTACACACTCTCAGGGGCTGAGGACGGTGGTCGGATGGTGACTCCCTCCAGCGATAAAAGCTCTCAGGGCAATCAAACAATTTTTTTTGGGGTAGACAAAAAGATCATATCCATAATTTTATAACATACGAAGTAGTAATTAAGAGGAACAAGGTAATAATTGATTTTTTTTTTTTATAAAAATTGTTTTATGAACGAACTATTAAAGTACACAAGCAGGACCCTCGCAAGGTCGATTTAAATTAAAAATGCACTACGCAGTCTTCAGTTTGTAGGGTCTACGGTTCAAGAAAGGCTGTGTGACCTGATCCGGCTGAAATACGAACTTGACCTATATTTGACTCTAAAGGACCTATACGGACTAGATCTCATTATATAGTAAATACTCCTACTTTCCGTTTTTTTATTTAAACCTAAATCTAAGTAGTATATTTCGAGGTATTGTGGAATAAACAATCGATCAAGTCGATTGAATAATTTTAGGTGCATATATATATATATTTGTCCCAATAAGATCAGTTGATGTAGAGAGATCATATTCAAATTGTTAAAATTTCTACTTAAAATTGTATACGGTTATGTTTTACAGAAACTAATTCGCAAATGCATCTATTAATCAATTTTATAAGACTGATTCTCTTAAGGTGTGTTTGATATATTTTAATTTTTTTCGATTAAAAAAAAAAATATTTGTTCTGTATTATACATTGAATCATTGATATTATTTATTTAATGCTTCATGCTTGCAGTATTTTCGTATAAAAAAATTAAACAATATTCGAGATCATTTTGGCTTAATTTATTTCTCCGTTCAGTCCGTTATATGGATTTTTTAACACTGTCGATTATTATATGCAAATTTATTATTTTAACGTAGATTTGCAAAATTATTATTTATATTCATGTGTTATTGACATTGTTGGTTGTTTTTTGATTTTATAGGTATGAATTTTGTCACTACTACAGATATACTTTAAATGGAAATTAAACGTTTTAATGTCATATTGTTTCCAATGGTTTTATGTCACTTTTAGCATTTGCATATAGGGGCGTGAGCCGCTGTAATGGCTTGTGCATAAAAATAAATAAACTTCCGTTATAACTGTGGGTTTTACCTCGGAATAATTGACTTTTTTCTTTATCATTTGATTATTACATGGTGTATCACAGTGTTACGGTTAAAATATAATGTACCATTTTTATTGTGAACCAGATTTATGGTGTGATTTGGGTACATACATTAGCTGGAAGGCGAGGTTTGCTCGGTGCGAAGGCACACCAGGTGGTTGGCCCTGGTACACGTGCTCCAAGGTTATTTCCACGTGGGTTGCGTCACTTCTGTCAGCTTAACAACTCATTTTTCAAATCCTTGGCACTCCTCTTCCCACTGTTATCAATTTCTATGAATACCTAACATTTATATATTCATTGTAATGAAAACTTCGTAATGGAATAAATACAAATAGCAATACTTAGTTCATTAT
This sequence comes from Acanthosoma haemorrhoidale, assembly GCA_930367205.1. Lineage (NCBI taxonomy): Eukaryota > Metazoa > Arthropoda > Insecta > Hemiptera > Acanthosomatidae > Acanthosoma > Acanthosoma haemorrhoidale. The sequence goes on from OV884012.1 coordinate 34,408,859, forward strand.
GTTTATACGGTATTGTTATATTTCGGAGAAAAATCAATTTCACTTGACACTTATATTCAATAATGTTAATTGTTCTGTATTAGGTGACGAGACTGCTTTGTCTTAAGCGTCACTATGGATTACTCGATGTAACACGGAGCGTTCACACATGGTATGGCTTCATTAGTGACGAGGGGAGTGGAATTGTTTGAAACTGGAAGTGGTTAGTTGTTGGATAAAAGTGATAGTAAGATCAGAGTGAAGGGCGTGGTTCTTAACAAAGAAATGAGCATTGGTTATTTGTTGGAGCATTTTAGATTGCAAGGACTAGATACGAAGAATATTGGAGGCCCTAGACTTCTATTCTGTAGGGACAGGTAGGTTAGAGTATGGTGGTATAGACTAATCGTCACTAGTTTTTTATGGTTAACTTGTCAAATACGAGAAGAAATAACCTGTATTAAGTTAATTCATTGTTATTTGAAAGTTATGCGAGTCCTTTGTTTAGCGTCCTAGATTGGTGTTCTGGGATTTAGCTGGAATGGTGGAGGCGTAAGATTCTGCATAATCTTCCCGGATATATTGATGTGATAAGTGGAATGTATGCAGCCTTAAGTTTACAAACGATGAAAGACCTTATACAACATCGAGAAATTCTCAGAAAATATACTTCTCCCAAAGAGGATGAAATGAAAATACCAATGGGATAACATCTATGTGACTAGTGGGAATAGTGAAAACCGTACTGATTAGGGGGGGGGGGGTATAACAGTGTCGAGGAAAATTGCTAGGAGTTTGAGAAGTTTTTAAAGATTATGTTATATTATATGTGGGAGGGGGTCTGAATGATGCAGGAGAGTGAATATTTTCGATTTTTTTTTCTAAATTTGTTTTTAGTAGTAAGGATTCATTATTATAATTATTTATCATTGTAATATTAGTTCTGAAAGGATTCGACAGTCGTCTTCCCCCTATAACCCGGTAGTCTATCATTCATAGATGAGCCTTATTAATTAATTGTAATAATAAGTTGGACTTGGAACGGCTACTTTTTTATTTATAATAGTTTTATTTTCGTTTCTTTGATAAAGTTGTTATGTATTGTACCAATTATTTTTCGCGTGCTCTTATTTAACATTTGTGTACTCTCGGGAGCTTTTATAACTTTGCCCTTTAGGCTTTCCAAAGGCATGAAGCAATGGTCCAAGTTTTAGTTGGTCAATTTTGCCTGGGGAGTCGGCTATCAACAGGTGCCACACTTTTCCAACAACCTGTGAGCGTTGTCGAGAGATTAAATCATTTCTCAGGCAGTTAGATTTTTTTATTTATTTACTTTTCCAACCGTTAACCAGTAGTTGGGAACTAAAACTATTTATATATGATTTGTACCGGTTGTGAAAGGGTATAATTAATATGGTATTTATTCCTCAATAACGTTTTGGGCAGTTCTTAACAGCTGTCATCTTCAGTTGCTTAAATGAAAAGTGACGCGATAAAAACCTTGATTTCGGGCATATGGAGACAAACAAATTCAATCATTAAAAGCAACGATGGTAAATAAAACAAGGCTATAAATAAAACATATTCAAAATAACAATGTTGAGTTGTTCCAGGTCCGAAATGGTACATCCATTTCACTAAAATTAAAAGTTTTAATAAATAGATCAGTCTATTCTTGAACGTGAAAGTGAAACGTTGAGCGTAAGGGGCAATAAGTACGTGGTGGATTTGCCAATCGTTAATAGAGATACGCTTGTAATGAACGGTAACAGATGTTCTTAAAATTATGAATAACTACAGATTACAGTTGGAAATCATGAGGCTGAGAAAGAATTTGCTCTTTTTTTCTAAGTAGAGAGACGTCGTTCGCAGGACTGACGAAAAGTCTAGAAACTGTCTCTTCTTGCTTGCCCAGGAGGCAGGAAATGGGCTGGCGGAAATTGGGCTGTCCAAGGACAACCAGTTAGGGCAGAAGAAGTACCAACACAAATGCGAAGACTAACGAATGTGAAAAAATACACTTGACTGCCTCTTTCTTCTATCATTTTGTAGTCCGACTACCTCGACCATTCATTTCCACCTCATTAAAGAAATTTTTAATGCCCTATTTATTTGATTTTTGGGAAAATAGGGTCTTTCTTATGGAGCAGGAAACTGTTTAATTAAAGAACTGTTTCTTGACTTGAAGTTTCTGGCTCAATCCTCAAACTTTACTTTCGGTAGTCGGAGACTTTCATACTCATAATGGGAGTACACGACTCCTAACAACATTTTAATTTCGAAAGCTTGTGTGATGAAAAGAATAATGTGAAAAAATCCCTGGTTCTTAAAATGAACAACACATATTGGAGGAGGATGAACCCCTACGTAACGAAACCCTTGGTTGAATGATGCTTCACACTTGAATTGAACTTGCTTTTTAATTGTGATGGGATTACGAACCCGCATGGCACATTAACAAATTCAAAACAAGTGAGTACTGTGAGCTCACTCCCGAACGGTCCATCGCTTTGCTAGTCTAGTCTTTGCTAGTTTGAATATCTTGCGAGTGTCAAGTGCCGAAACTTATCAAATTGGTACCGATCGTAAGAGTTACCGAGAAGGTTGTGTTGCCTTATTTAGCTCCTACATCACATGTTCAAATATCCTCATTATTACCAATTATATTAATTTTTGAGTTATTTATTTAATTATCCAATCGGACTTTTAATAGCCTAATAAAGATTCAGTAAAATAAAAGTTTTAACAGAGATATTTGCTGAAAATTTGTCTCTACGTTTTCAGATTATTTATATTTGATTTTGATAGTTTCGCATTCAAAAATGTTTTACCAATTTACATGGCTGAAGGATCTGTTTGAAATCATAAAATCTCAAAAATATAATTTAGCATCTTGGGCACGATTTATTCTCTAGCACAAAATTAGGCCAGCTATAATCACATATGTATCTTAATAGCTCAATTGAAAAAAAATAATAAGAACTCTCAAAGCGTAACCCTGACAGTAAATTTTTTTCATGTTAGTAGTTTCAACTCCTTCAGGAAATGACATCAATAGCCATCGGAATGAAGAGACGAAGCTTGAGTGAGCGATGAATGAATGTTATCAATGAAAGCGATGTTCCCATTGACAAAGAGGGGTGGATGGGGGAGAAAATTCAATAACGTATCTCTGGAAGGGGCTTGTGTATTCCTGGAAAATCGTCTTAGCCCCCACCTCTGCTGATTCGTTTCCAGCCGCTTCACTCATTTTATTAATATTTTTAAAAATTAATATATAAGATTGTTATTGAACTAGTTGATTCATGGATTAGGAGCCTATTCATTTTTATATCATTTATTTTTACGGAAATACTTATGTATATACAAAATGTGGGACGTAAAAGGTGAAAAAGTAATATCGAGAGATATTGGTGGTCATGAATTTAAAAACTTATTGAAATATTGTGAAAACGCTGCTCCATTTTTTTAATAAAAAGACTTCACTTTATTTATTAAACCATTTTGGTCCCTTAAAATCGCCAGCCGTTTATGAAATATATTTTCTATGAAATATTAAAGATTAATATTTTAATATAGTTTTTATATTTCTTTAAAGAAATCGAGTGTTTTTAACGTCTTTCGAGCCTATTTTAGTAATTTGTTTGGTTTTTTTTTTGAGTAGATTTTTATTTTATTTTCCTATTATTTAAACAAATTTGTGAATATATATATCATGGTATAGCTTATATAATTTAACATGTGAAGGAGGTCGGAACATGTAATGCCAATTTATTAACAAGTAGTATTGTAAATAAAGGTTTCTTAATCTAAAAAAAAAAAAAAGTTGGTTTATATTAATTATTATCCTTTCCTTGCTTACAAATTTTAACCAAAAAATAGTAGTTCATACGTAGCCTAAATAATTTTTTCCTGTAATAATTAATGACTTTTACCCAAGTTTTATGAAGATTGTAGAAGTTAAGTTGGGCGTCTATGTTAAATTTCTTGTCTAGCTTGAAAAGGGGAATAAAAAAACCAATACATGCAGACAGACGGATGAACAAGTAAGGGTTTCCGATTTTGAAAAATAATGTTTGAACGAGAAAAATGGTAGGTCCCTTGATCTTTGAAGCTACTAGCGACATAACATTTTCAATGTCAGTATCGTAGCACTAACATTTAACTTGTATATATTTAAGTATTATTAATATTAATTCATTAGTATAGTTAGATTCAGTTTCATATTTCCCACTTTCATTAACCTGACTTCTTATGAAGCTGTCGGTTCAAATCTCTCGACGGACCCTTATTTTCTCTTTCAAATGTAGCTCCAAATATAGGAGTGGGTAGTTACCCTTGTGGAGTAAGTGTACTGTTTTCTCTCAAACATGGTCACTAACAGGAAACGTAGAGGACGGGCTAGGTATCTGTTCCGAGACTGTTGGAGAACTAACAGGGTGCATTTCTAGAAATGCAGCGTTAAGGAAAAATTTAAGAATCTGATAGAGCAGGTAAACTGCCTGACATGGAGGTAGGGGTACGTAATTGAAAGATGCCATGACAGTCCCCCAAAGCTTTGCATTGAATGAACTTCCGTTCGCCTGAGATCTGCTGTAGATAAAACAGAGCTGGTTGTAAGTAGTGAAATAGCAGCGCAAGGGCAGAAACTGATTGTTAAATGACCCTACATAGAAATCAGTGAAATTCAGTAACTTTAATACAAGGATATATGTCAATCAAGAAATTGTTCATCGTATGAAGTTAAATAAATTTATAAATAACTAACATATTAAAAAAAACTATTAACATATACGTTATATATATATTTTTTTAATAAGAAATTTCTATTGTCGACTACCATAACTTTAATTTTTCAGAATAACTTATCTAATGCGTCTCAAATGGGAGAGGAGAAATCAGGCCTTTAAATTGTCTACAGTTCGTTAGCAATCTTAGGAAAGTCTTGGGGAGAACTTGACAAGGAGGAAATAATCACAGCGAGTAGAAGAGACGAGCTAGCTGGAAGGCTAAAACATGCTGACACTCGGTGTATTACACAACGCCGTCATTGATGCTATGCATAATTCATTAGTTTTATCTGCGATAGTTAAGTATGGAGGGCAGGAGCGAGCAGTTGTTTGCCTGTTCGATAGTTTTAGCCATCTCTCCCGATGGTTACTGCTTTCCGGAAACCCTTCAGCTTCTATCCCTGTCATCTTGTTAACTTGTACAACGCCGCATTTAAGAGCAATGGCTCTGTTTACACAAATGAATCCAAGGATTTGTTATATTTTTATAAACCAATTTTGTTTTTAACTCTATAAAAAAAAAAAAAAGGGTCTGCAAAATAAAAGTGAGAGAACCGATGACACCCTGGTTGAGTTTAAAAAAAAAAAAAAAAAAAAAAAAAGAAAAGTTGAACAATCTGCATCACTAAAAATCCCCTTTTCAACAGATTGTAAATAACCAAAAATCTAAACAACCTTACACGGTAAGCGATATCTGTTGTAGTCAAAACGCCAATTTTTTGGAATACCCTTTCTGTTCTTACCGCCTTTGAAATGTGTAGATTAAATGTGTCCCTAATCACGAGAAAAACTTTAAATCTTAAATTGCTTCTGGTTGGTCACTGAAAAATCTTATGTTTGTGAGTCTGTCCTTGTTCACGTTTGTTTTATTTTGCATACTCTATGTTATCGTATAAACTCAGTAACTGCGTTTTGGTCCGCTGTTGTTTATAATAGCAAGTAGCTGGTTCAAGTCAAAAGTGGCTTATCAAAACTCATAGTTGAGAGTAACTTAAAGACGGTAACGTAAAATAAATTTAAGGATATTAAACCCCACTCGCTAAAAAAACTACTGTGATATTTTATCTATTTATTTATCTCTTCTATAAAAGGGATTTCATATGGCTATGTAATCACAAGAGTTAAAATAGGGGCAGGGCCAACCTCAGTATTACAGGAACTAAAACTACCTTAACCAAAGTTTGCCGGACAGTCCGTTGCCATGATGCGGGAAGGAGACGGAGTCATGGTGTTAAACACTGGGCCACATTAAAAGTGTCAATAAAATCGTAACGACCGCAACGAGAATCTCTCATTGTGTGACGCGCTACACTAATTTGACTTTTTTTTTTCATTTGTACTAGAAGTGATTAAGTTTCTATTAGGCGATATAAAATGAGGTAGAGAATGGTGAGGGTCAGAATGGCTGGGAGCCAGGTCCAGGTGTGAGGAGGCATTAGGAGCTAAGAGGCAGGGGAGAAGGGAGGTGTGGCCTTGCTGCAGGCTGCAAGGGATGCAAGGATCGTTGACTTTGCACGCCGTGGGAACCTGACGTCCTGTTGCACTTAGGTATCCGCCCGCTGCAGCACCATGCTCCAGTGTCCATCCAATGTGCGGGGAAAACGGATGCCAATTCCTACCTCGGTGTCGTGTGAACGGAATCGACCATCGACCAAATACTTGATATCATCTGGGGGCTATAACAAAACACTTAATACATTGAAATGTATTCGAACCTCTATATAATTAAAGTGGAAATTGTAACTTGGTATTTGATATTTATTTTTTTCCTTCCTAGCCCCTTTAAATTCACAGATAATTATTTACAATTATGGATCCTCAGGCGAATCTAAGGTATTTGATAAAATAAACTCCCCGTTTAAGAAATCGCAACACCTAGAAATTTCACGAGAACAGTAGGTTTTACATTTACAAAAAGGCTCATAAATTCAAAATAAACATTTATATTGAACAAAATATTATAATTGAATATATGTTTAATTAAAATAAAAAATTTCTTTACAAAAACACAAAATAATTTTTCATTTTTAACAACATTTAAATTATATAGGCATTTAATGGCATTTAATAAAAAGTATTGCCTACTCTGGCTTATATATAATAACTGCTTACATCCTTTTACATGGCATACTCATGAAAAGTCTTTTAATAACATTTTGGTGTGTGTTGTTCGGCTCCTCCAATTTAAATTTAGCATTTCAAGCGTAGTAGGAGGATGATCCTGCGACCGAACCATCCTTTTAAGTTTGTCCTTTCAGTTTGTAATTTTTGATTGGGTTAAGATCTGGACTTCTTGCTGGCCACTCTCGGGGTTACGGATGTTGTGTTCAGGTACTCAGAAACACATGTTGCCTTATGTGGCCGGGCATTATCATGCATAAGCATTAATTTGGCGCCAAAGAAAAGAGTGTTTGGCAATACATGATCTTGTAAAGCCATCTCTACATATTTTAAAGTATTCAAGCCTCCCAAGAAATCGCACCCTAGAACGTAGTAGAGCCCCCACCTAATGTCCCAGTTTCTGACACACAGCACTGACTACCGTTCTCCAGGTCTTCTCCAGACTCTTTCACAGCCATCTGGATTGTTAAGGGCCACTCTTTTCTCATCAGTTAATAGTATATTTGCCCATTTCCTCTTCAGTCCAAGATAGGCGTTCTCTTACAAACCTTAGTATCTGTATACGGTGTCCTGTAGTAAAAAGGGCCCCTTTCACAGGCTTTCTTGAGCTAAGGGTTGACTCTGAGATTGTTATCCCCTAAATTCCAGCAGCCCAGTTTCTAATGCGAAAACTGTTGACTTGTGTTTAGTAGAGCGGTCGTTAATGGGATCGGTGACTTTTGGACGTCCTGCATTTGGTTGTCTTGAGTGACTTCAGGTTTCTGTACCTTTATATGGCCTTAGAAACGATAAAAAAATAAAGCCAAGAGAATTAGCGATGTTACGCAAAGATTTTCCTTATTCGTGAAGAGGAATTATTTTTACTGAATCAATGTGGCTTAAACGATTTATTTTCACACGAATAGAACACAGAATAAATAGGTAAGAGAGAAATTGAGGTAAAGGGCAAACAAAAGGCAAAAGAAGACTGAAAGGGGAATTGAAATGAATCAAGAAAATTATTTAATCCTTCGTTTGTCAACAATTAGTGAGGAATAAATATATGAGTAATTCATGTGTCTCATCTAACCGACTAATTCCATTACTATAAATAAAATAAAACATGGGCTGGCTCCAAAACTAAAAAATCTCGAGATTTATAGGTGTTGTGATTTTTATTGACGGGGAATATAGTTAAAAATTTGTCGAAATTGTTATTTGTCAATTTTTTACAGACTAAAATTTGAAAGTCTATTATCAACTAAATTATATTTTTTATATATGTATGAACGAAAAAAAAGAAAGAAGAAAATAATTAAACGAAATCGAAAGCTACTCACGGGGCTCCTCATTAATTCCATAAAAAAGTGAAAAAAATTCTTTGTATTTTTTGCTTAAACATTCCACTTCAACAAACAAAAATTGTAAATAGTTAACATATTGGCTTACACTTAATAAAACTGGTTTGGAACGAATGCGTGTTTACTCGCGATTTCTATTGTTGGTTCTCAAAACTTTATGAAATGGGCTTCATGTCCATTGTGATTGACATGCCCTTAAAAAAATTATTTATGTACAGTCTTTAATATTTCATTGACCAAAAAGGGAAACTTAAAAAAAAAAGAAGTTTTTTCGTACTATCGAATTTAAAGGACTGTGAATACGTTAATCCAATTTAATGTTTACCAATAATTAATGCTGCCAACATTTGATTTTCAAAATAAAGCATTAGTTTAGTTCAGTTATTTCTTTTTAGAAAGAAAAATTACGGGTTCCTACTTATTTTCGTAATTTTATGACATTATTGGGGGGAAAAAATGTTGGGCCGCTGTAGCAGCTTGCTAAATTATTCAAACTAAAGTAGAAGATACCTTTGACCATTGGGCCGCACGGCGTTGGTTTGAATGATTTAACAGTCAAGATTCGTTTTTGCAAAGAAAGGAGGGCTTTGGGTGACCGTCAATGGATCTTCCACAGAAAGCTGTATAATTTAATCAACCCCGAGTACTCGCGTACTTCTCTGTGGAGTGTGGAAAGACTCGGCTAGACTTAATCAATGGAAAGATGTAAAAGAACAGTCGACTGGTTCCACCCACACGAACTTACGCCGCAGTAATCCTTTACGAAGTGAAATCTTGCTAAAAATCTTTAAAAAAAACAAAAAACTTGTGATATGAGATTTTATTGCATGATGGTTCTCACGAAAGATTGAAATGTGTGCATTTTACTTGCGAAATCCTAATCCCGTCTACAATGGCTAGATTGTGGTCATCGGTTTTTCCTGTTGCTGCAAGAAAAAGCGGGTAACATGAAAAAAAAACATTCTCTGCAATTTTGGTAGCCCGAAAGAGTTGTTGAACTCGAGTTAGTTCCTATTGTTCTATTAACTCTGAACTTGAATGCGAACAGTTAATTGACAATTGTCTCAGCGTTGCTCAGCTTCGGTTAACCGTTTACGAGTTCTTTTCCAGCGTGATGAAAAACTTGGAAACCTCGCTCCGTCAGATTACTACATGTGTGATTTTAGTTGCTACAGTTTTGATTAGCCTGCAGTGATTCCTGCCGGACGGGTGTGCATAGAGACAACAATTCCAATTTGTTGAAGAATGGTTAATGTTTTTGTTCACACCATTGACTTCTTAGTTTGGGACTTAAATAATCTTGTGAGTTAGAGATGGTTTAACTAATATAATTAAGTGTAGTTTTTTTTCACAATTATTTAATAGTTATAAAGGAACTGTCGCGGAGTCTCATATTTCTCGCTATCGTTTTTTCACTTCCGTGTTCGATATTGTCCTTTATTTCGTAAATGGCGAGGTTACTGATTTACTGGTTTTCGAATCAACTACTTTTTTGTCCATTCTTAGATTTCTGGTACTTGGCGCAACACCCTACTCCTGGGCCAAGGCCTCCTGGACTAGTTTCTAGTTTTCGCCAGTTGGAACGGTCCTGAGGCAGGACCTTTTAATCTTGGACTCTTGCAACTTTTTCAATAACATTTTTCCTCCTAGTTTTATTTCTTATTGAATGGGCATCTTCAGTTATAATTTTGTACTAGAATGTGTGCGCTGGTTTTGGGTTCTATACATATTGACAATAATGCCTGAGTAACAAATTATTATCTCTATAATAAGGCCTAGAGCTTTCAAGAGCTCACACTGCCATTCTGTCAAGTGCTGATGATGCTGACAAGTAGGGCGTTGTCTGATCTACACCAGGGGCGGACAAACTTTATCGCTTATGGGCCATATTGGTGGTCCCCCCCCCACACACCATCTTAAAAAGTCTCAATTTACTAATTGAACAACTTATATTTTCTATGCGTATTCAATACAATAAGGAAGAGGTAATTAAAAAAACACAACGTTAGGCAGGGAACTTGAATTTTATAAATTTCAAACAATCAGAAAACATAATGTGGACACTTAATATTCAAGGAGTTTATCATGAGGCCCAGCACCTAAAAAACGAACGAACCAAGATTTTTAAATCAAATCATACTTAGCTACAGTTCACTGTGGAGCTTGTAATTATGTTTAATTTTCCAACTGTTTGTCCCAACATCCGCTGTCAATGCTAATCTAAATAAATTTTTCAAACGAGAGCCGGTTAATGACACCTTGTCACCTTTTATAAAGATCATCTTGGAGAACGATTGCCGCATTCATATGTTAAATCAAAACAACAAGCATCGCCACAAAAAGGGAACTCTTCGTTTTTAGTTATAATCTCAAAATAATTTGATGTAAGAACTACTTTGTATTGTAGATAAATTAATTCACTTTGAACTATAGAAGAGCTGCAGTTACGTATCCTTTAATGCAAAGGTGTTGGTAAAAATATCACAAAAACATTTTAATCTCTCTTAACCCCATCAGAGCGACTTTTACTTCTCCAAACACCTTCTCCTGTAGTCGTTGATAGTAATTGACTTAAGATGTTTCAGGATTCTCGTTGACCGTACGAACGAAAATAGGTAATTTGTTGTCGCAACTTTCGCTCAAAGCCACAGAAAAATAGTTGCAACTTAAAATCATAGACCTGCGAACTCACATCTTCTGCCATCTCATAAATCCGTACATAGCCGTTTTTGAACAAGTGCTATTTCGTCCGCTAGTTTAAAAATTTTCGGTTCGTTTGTCTGTTTTGCTAAGATTTCTTTGCTGAGCTAGATAACTTGCTGGCCTTCTCCGCTTGGTTTTATGTGTTGTGCCAATAGCAAAGAAACTTTTTAGAAAGCTGTTACCACTGAAGAAAGCTCATTACATTGTTTTTTTTATTATTAATTAATCTCCACTTAACGATTTTTTTCCTTTTTTTTAAGTGAAATCTGATCTCAAAAAGGAAACAACTGTATACTTGGAATCAAAATCAGAATGATTATATCGCTGTTGGACACTCTCGCTTCTATGTACTTTTCGTTTTTCCGCTTGGTCATTTCACTAATAAGAGAAGTTATGAAGAAATTTATCAAAAAAGAAGGGTCAGGGAAGCTGGATTTTTGACGTAAAATGCAACTTTGCATGAGGTAAAGTTAAAAACAAGTAAACATAAAAAGATAAAAGAAGAATCATACTGCCTGGAAAAGGAAATTAATCTTTAACAGAAAAGTATTTGATGGCGGTCGTCTCTAATCCTCCCGGATACCAAAAAATGAGTATGACCTTTAATGAAAAACCTAATTAAATTCAGTTCAGTAAAAGGTGAAAGATTAATTCGCTTTCCGGTGTCCCCCAAGGATCAGTGCTAGGCCCCCTGCTGTTCAACATCTAACCGCCCACATCGTAGGAGCCTCGTACCCTAACTGCGAGGTATCGGCGTATGCAGATGACATAGGTGTCTACAGCACTAGCATTAATCCAGCCAGAGCCCTGAAATTTGCTGAGAGCGCCAGTCAACACATTGCTGTGAAACTCAACGCCGTCAACATCAAAGTCAACCCGGCCAAGACGCAAGGAATTATATTTAGTTACAAATCAGGACATAAGAAACTACCAAAATCCTTAGTCTTAGACGGGAAAGAGTGCCCTGTGAGCAACAAGCTATGCTACCTTGGGATTACCCTCGGTAGACACATCTCAGCAAGAAGCTAAAGAGTGTTAGGAAAAAGTTCTACAGCCTAGGACACCTACTTTACAGCCCTGCCTTATCAGTACGCCTCAAGCTGCTGATTTACCAGAGTGTCCTGAGACCTGCTTTAATGTACGGGACCCCAATGAGGGACTATGCAAGATGAGCTATAGATATTATGAATCAACTAGGCTAAGGGTTCACAGGGTTTGCTAAGTGCCTGACCATAGAACAGCAGATACTGGGTTTGAATCCTCTGGCCCCCCAATCTATATCGTTCAATAATAATTGTGCACTTATGTCCTGTTTATTTTAGATTGTTATTTGTAAATTTACTGGGTACGTACCAAGCAGGAAAATTCCCTGCTACTTAAATTGTTCTATCTAGTTGCACATACAATTTGCTGTATGTGTTATTAAATCCACACGAACATAATAGACACCAAAAGGGAGTTAGATAGTTACACGTATAAAAATGCTGAGACATTCGCGAACGGTCCCGTCATTGATTTAATGCAGAGGAAGTGCCAGAGGTTAGGTTAGTTAGGCTAACAACCTCTATGCTATTTCGCTCAATGTTCGTTGGTATGACGACAGTCGTCATGATATAATAATACGGTATAATGACACTTAAAACCGATCGTTAGGTCGAATTTGCTGTAGCCAGATAGAATGGGTTTAACTTAAGTAGATTTGACGTGTACAAATGTTCATTACTCAGCGTTTACAGTCAATAGATATATGGTTCCAGACGAACGAGTGACATGGTGCATTTCTAAAACGATTTCTGTGGGTTATTTTATTTTCTCGGCTTTTCTATCCAAGTTTGGAATCTTTCCTTCTTGTTAATTCGTCTGCTATTACAGGGGAAGCATCTGCTGATGACCTGGGGGAAAAAATCCAATAAAACGAAAACCAAGGGAAATTACTTTTTAAAATTATTTTAAATAGATGTTCATAATCACAAAAAAATACAGCCAACCCCATACAAAATAATGAAGGTAATACATAACACATATAACATATCATTAATCAGAACATCGAGATCTCTCATTTCATAGGATACATTTTTTTAAAGTAATTAATTAATAACTTATCCTTTATTAGAATGTGTATATTTTAAACATGTTCGCGGTATCGAGTTACATTTAAATGCAAAACCATCCTTGTATACGAAACTCGGGCTTTAAACAATTTTGAAAACAGTTTTTATAAAGGTTTACTAACTTCACGTAATCTTCTTAAACCCCTATCCATATAACGCATTACTAATGAAGACTTCGAGATCCTACACATTATGAGGACAGTTTATTTATTTTTTTAACTTTAATTTATTAATTAGACCTTTTATTGTTTTTCATGAGGCTGGTTTTATTAGCATATAGTGGAGAATCAAATGAAACTAACATGGAAAATATGCCTTAAATAAAAAACACTACTTAAGTTAAATGGCAGTTTTAATGACTTATTTTAATATAGTTTGAAAAATACATGATTTCGATCGAGACGTCGATACGTTAAATATGCTTTTATTCCACTGTTCGAATCATTTTTTAAATTCCTCTTCTGTTATGCCAGACAGCGGCTCCGTCGTTGTTGTCTTTTCTTCTTCAAAGTCCGCAAAAGGCTTTCCTTGCATGCCCTTTTTGTTCGGGGGAATAAAAAGAAGTCGCAGGGGGCTAGATAGGGTGAATAGGGAGGATGGGGCATAGGAACAGTGGTCATACCATTTTTGGCCAACAATCGGCATACAGTTTTGCTGAGCAGTCAGCAGCCCACTAACAAATTTTGCAGCCGCCCTTCTCATCCTCAAATCTTCACTTATAATTTGCTGTACTGAACTCCAAGTCACTTCAGATTTCTCTACAACCTCTTTGATGGTCCGTCGTCGATCTTCCATGACCATTTCGCGATTTTTTTTTCGACATTCTCGTTGTTGCGGGCCGACGAAGGACGTCAAAAACCATTTTGATCATTAATCGACATTTACCCACTTTTAAAACGAAAAAACCACTCAAACATTTAAGTTTTCCCCATAGAATCTTGTAGGCCGCTTTCAACATTTCAAGAGTTTCTGTGCCAGTTTTCCTGAGTGGAAAGAAAACTTTACGGCAGCTCGCTGTTCACAAATATCAGCCAGTGAAGGCACTTGGCACAGTGACTTGTGAAAAGTTGCTTAGCATAGTCCTATCGGCGAAACCCGGTATTACAAAAACTCATACATCAGTTCAATTTTTTTGAGTACGGGCTCGTATATTAAGTATTAAATACGAATATCTTATGTACATTTTTATAAACTATCAATTTACCTTTTTCCGGTTGTTATCTGTTAACAAATGAAATAATCGTTCATTTCTTTAAATCAAAGCTATATAGAATGAAAACAGACAGTGTTAAACCATGAATCCCTGTATGTTTGTATTTCAAGAGATCATTGCTTACTATCTATTTCACAAAGAAATAAACTTTCCTGAGACTCCCAACTTTTATTCTGTACTGTCGTTTTAACATAACTAAACACGGGGGAAAAATTGTTTCGTCAATTGAAGAATAATTGGAAATCATCGATTGGTTAAAAAAACTTGTGTTAAAATTACAAAATAATTTTTATATGTTCACAATGCGCTATAAATAAACAACCTTCTTTAAACTGCAAAATCTTTTTATTCGCGGTTCTCCCTCGGACGCTCACCGCCAATTACAGTCGATAACCGACAGACACTTCACTGGAGATAGACAGATTGTTTTATTCATAAAGGTGTATTCATTAGTTGTATACATTAAACATTAGAGTTCATGGCTAGCCGTGAATATTTAGACTGGATGAATAACTAGTTGGATATTCAATAGATTTATTAAAGAGAGAAGTTAGATTTTCGTTAAATTTATTAATAGGGGCAAGGTTTCGATATAAATTGTATGTCTGCATCAGGCCCTAGTATGAGATGGTTAGAGGATGAGATCGGTGAGTTCCATTATATGTGTTAAACATCATATTTCCAAACCCTACCATCGCACTCCTAAACGAACAGCAAGATAATTTATCAATATGCCTCTTCACTTAGTAAACAAACATGGAACGAAAATGTTCATATTGAAAACCATGGTGTTATTGTTTACCTTAAATTTAAATGTTTCATTTAAAATAATCGACGTTATTTCATTACTTATCTAGTTACTAAACATTTTCACGTTTAATTGTTCAGCGAATAAATACATGAGTAATATACATTGTAACTTACTTACTCAGAGTAAAATAATTTTGTTTGTTTTCCCTCTACAATAGAAATCGATTATAATCCTTCCATTACTACATAATTAATACATTTTTTGTTTTTTCGCTATATTTAATGTATAGACACCTTGTAATTAACTTATTTTTTTTTTTTTTAGTAAACTACTCTTAATTCCTTTTTACGAATTTGAAGGTATATGACACGTAGATAACTGAAAATTTGCACACGCAATTTGAACGAAGCTTTATTTATAATATTAATAAAATAGAATCCAACCTCAATCAAAGCTAAACCTTAATTATTTTCTCGTATTTTTTTAAGGCATTATCTTATGTATTTAAAATATAAGGGTGGGTTCAATGATATGATTGATACTTCCTCTGTTCGATGACATTTGTGGTAAGCTTTCATTAAAAATCGCATTGTTTCTAAATATTAAATATTCTTTTATATTTAAACACCCCATTTTATCTCGTTAAGCTATTATTAAGACAATAGACATGTACAACTTTTCTTAGCTCGTAGGTCAACAATTATTTAAGATGTAGCGTTATTTTCTCCCTTATGCTTTTAACGTATTTGTACGTTACGATGTTGATGGTGAAAGAAAAAAAAAAATTAAAAGAATAACAACAGAATATAGTTTTGAGTAGGGATTGTAGATTTGTTTCGAGATCACATTCTCCGTGAGAATTAACGTGGACATATCAACATTCTCCGGTTCCTCCCTCTACATTTAAGCGACATTCGAATATTTGTGAATACCTTTTATTTTTAATGAAAGTCGCAAAGTGTTTAATTAAGTCAAAATTG
Organism: Acanthosoma haemorrhoidale; assembly: GCA_930367205.1. NCBI lineage: Eukaryota > Metazoa > Arthropoda > Insecta > Hemiptera > Acanthosomatidae > Acanthosoma > Acanthosoma haemorrhoidale. Next base: position 34,424,847 of record OV884012.1, read on the forward strand.
TGGGTTTTAAAATAATGTAAAACTCAATCAATGAAATACGCAGAAATATATATTTGAAGTGTGAGGTATAAAAAAAAAATGTTATTACAACTTAAAATAACAACATTGTTTGTGGAAGAGGTTAAACCTTTCAGTATCCGAGAAATAATCTTTTTCAATTGTTTGTTATACTGATAGTTAAAGTTTTAACTCCGCTTGTTGTTTTGTTGATTAATATCATATTTTATTATAAATGCTCTGTTATGGCGTTTCATTGGTTGAAGATAACATAATTATCCCTGATAAAAGCGACATGGATTGAAATAATTTGGGAGAAGATTTGAAAAAGATCATTTTTTTGCCACATTACAAAAAGTAGTATAGTTTACGCATGAAAACATATATGTCTCCTTGCTCAATGAGACCATTGTGGTTTTGGTTTTTTTTTTCTCAGGTGAAAAATCAACGGCCCATTTTAAAATTCAAATGATCTATGGGCCGACAAAATGTTTGATTGCCAACCCATCATTTAATATTTCTCTCGTTCAACCTCTTCAAAGTTGTGTAGTATTTCTTAAATAGTTTCGTCAGCCTTGTTTAGATGGATCGCAATTCGTCGAACACTTTTCTACTTAGTGTTCTGCATGTTTATGAGTTGGTTTGAAGTCGTCGAGGAGTGTTTCAATAGACTCATGGTAGAATAGTACTTCGGTTATAAGCCTTAATTTATTTTTATTGCGAAGTCTGCACAGTATTATTTACATACAGGTTTTTTTGTTTTTTTTTCAAAAACTTTATTATGATAAAATTAAAATCTGCCGTATTGGGTAATAAGTAATTGTGATAAATGTTCTCATTCATACCATATTTACAATTTTCATTAACTCACTCATTCATACAGTATTTACAAACAGCCCAGAAACCTCCCAAATCTATGGGTTGGTACCTCCCTCGCATGCGAAAGACGAAGTGGAGTCTTGGGAAGTCCCCCACGCTCATCCGTGGGTTTTTTTTTTCAAAACCCCTTTATTGATTATATAATATGTGAACAAAATGACAAAAACAAAACAATGTACATGATTTACAAGTTACTACTCTTGCTGCATACGCAGATGCATTCGAAGCAGGTGATGGAGCTCACACTCGGTTTATGCTCCTCCGCGACGAAGAGCGCGAGAGCCACATACGCTCAGGATATGATTGGAGAAACTGGCCACTGCCGTTTTAGTCTCCGAGGAGGATTATAGGGATGAGTGGCGCAGTTTAATGACTGTGCTACGGGATTAGGATGGTTGGATGGGTTACGATGGAATTTCATGATTTTGGAAGGATTAAGTTCAAGAATGTAAGGTATATTAAGATTGTTATGAAGAGTTTTGTTGCTGACGTAATAAGAGGCATTTACTATTGTTCTCTGGACGTTTGATTGAAAGGATTTGATACGCATTTACTTGCAGGTATCCATAAATTTAGGCAACTATGTAAGTCAGAAATTTCTTACTTTTTTTATGAACGTTTATGAAATGTGCTATTGAGTATAAGTTTTAGCTAATTACATTTTTTAAAAGCTATTTTCAGTAATCAATGAGGTTCAACAAGTATAATCATTTTGTTGTTCAAACCATGGTCATTAGAGTGTTGCGAACGTGAACAGAGAATAGTAGTAGTCTGTCGTAAGGATTCTTCATTGCCTCTGTTCAAGATAGGGACGCTGAATTTATTCCCCAAATCTTTGACAAAACAAAGTCTCCCCCAAAAATGGCTTTGATATTGTAATTGAGTTATGTAATAGTAAGGCTCATTGGAAAAGCTGAAAGTTTTGGGGCTATGGAAGAGCTCGTTTTTGAGCCACGTGCCTATTGAGTAACCGGCCACTAATAGCCTGGAATTCATTTCTCTTGGGCTTCTGTTTGCTTCTTGAGTCACTTTTGTTGCCTTTTGCCATTGTTTTGCATTCGAAAATATAATTGGTTTTATCCAATGCTGTTTGTAGGATATTGTTATTCGGGATGGTAGGATATTAAAAACCGCATTCCGGATAATATTATGATGCGTTCATCAGATCTAATCATGACTTGTTATAGATAAGATTTATCAGACCGTATGCCAGTCTTGTATGTAGGCTTATGAGATTGCAAAATCTCACCGTCTTATAATTTCCATCACTGAAGATATTGTCGATACTGCTGACATTGCCAACTCCAAGTTTAGCAGATTACCGCTTACACTGCAGTCTCCCAAGGCCCACATTTTTAAACTTATTGCTCTATGCAATAATAAGTGGCAGTCATGTTGACAACGCTGGAAATTCACTTACAGCACAGATTAGTGGCTTAATAAGAAATTGGAAAACTCTAAAATGACACAAGCTAATACGGAGCAACTATCGAAAGTTTTGGATGGTGTTAAAAACCACATCCATGAAAAAATCAAGTGTCTGGCCTCACGAAAGTTACCCGCTTCTTACACTCTGCGAAGCAACATTCTGGCTGACCACTGCACCGAGGACAAAACTACTAGGGCAGCTGACTAACCTCGCACCTCATCAGCTGGAAATGAGCCTTAACTACATATTAGAGCAGCTGAAGGTGTTCTTCACTGGTGTCAGGAAATCCGGGCATCAGGGCAAGACGGGATAAAAAAAACTCCAGTGCTTAAACTGCTTCCGAGGTAAGGAATAGTTCAAATCTTAAACAAATACAATCATATTTTGCATTGTGCTAAGCTTCTTAAAGCCAGGAATGAGCGGAATTCACTCTATATACTACCGGTCGATCAAACTACTGCCTCACATGGGGCAGTCTCTTGAGAATATACTCAAATGCTGGAAAATTAAATCATCTTGCCAGATGAGACAGAATTCATGACTGCCTTAGCAAACAACATCCCCTTGTGAAGTTGAAGTTGGGAGCCAGCCAGAATATCAATGAGAACAAAACAGTTGCTATATCGTTGGACTGTATATTGTTGAGAGTATTAACTCAGTGCCTCTGGTGTTATGTGCGAGCAGCTAAACGCTCTGTTCGTAAATATCTCTATACGATGCTATTTTCCTTCTTAATGATCGTCGGAGGGTGTACGGGTATGTGATAGGATCTCGTAAGCCTTTCCGCTGAGACGTGGAGTACCTCAAGTAGCCGTGCTGTCCCAAGTACTATTCAACCTGTACAGGTTTGAAATTGTTGGAGCCAAGTATTATACTGCAAACTGTAGATGATATAGTGGTGTTGTACAGCAGCAGCAGCCTCGGGATTCCCCGGATTTCAGTGTTGCCTATTTAGGCATTAAAGTGAACAGGCGCTTCCTTTCTACACACTTCAGGAAAAAACTCAACCAAGTGTGCATAAAGCTTTTCGCATTTTTGGCTTCATCCAATTTACCATTGCGTCTCAAGTTGATGAAATACAAGAGCGTCATGCAGCCAGCTATGCTGGGTGGTGCCAGCTTATTGAATTCAACTATAGCATACCTGAGGATCACACCCATCACTCTCTTATTTTCTAGGATGCTTCTGAACTTGAAAAAAAAAATGAGGTACAATTAACACCTTCTTAAAGTGCATCTCCGCAGAATAAAGAGTATGTTATCATATTTTGTCTTATTTTTCATCAATACCTGTTTGGAGCTTACGAATAAAAAAAATCATCATGATGTCAGCAAAGCTTGTTTTATGTGTGAAATGTCGTAAACTTATCGAATATTTTTATAATTACTTTTGTTTATTTACCAGAAGCATTTTTTCTAAATAAAATCTAATATACACAAATCTAGGGCTCAGAGAAGTAAATAGGGCCAGAGGCATACGTAGATTATTCACAATGGGCAAATAAAAAGTTAAACGTAAATTTCTCTGCTGAAAATTCACATTCGTTTCTCTCAAAAGTGGCGGTGACGGTATCGTATATACATTGCAGTATTTTCAGCAGAAACTATGTTTGATTTGGATAGAAAGAACAGAGAAAGTCAACTAATGTACGAAAAAGCATATTAATTAGTCAATTTGTTTTTAGACTTACACGATTGCAGTACTGCTTACGCATGCTCTTAAAATAGTTAATTTCCAGAAAAAATCCTTATACATCTATTAAGTAATTTAAAGATTATTAAAAACACTACTGTACAGTACAACCATTTAACCAAGCTCTCATATTCAAACAATTAAGTCAGTGCGCAATCTGAGATGCTCAGAGAAGTTGTACTATGAATTCCTTTAGGCTTTCAAAAGATTAATTCTTCTCTTTTTAGCCTTTACAGAAATTCATTTTCTCATCTTCGTACATTCTACTAGCAGTCCCGACAAAGACTCAGAAGAAGATGCTGCTGTTATTTTTATATTTTTTATGCAAATCCTTGGAGGATAAAGTAGTTGCAAATCACATAGCGCATACTAACAATAGTCAATCAATTCATTCCTTAAACTAAACCCACTTTTTATCAATATTACGACTCACAAAATTAACCATACTCAATTAAATTTTATTTAACATTAGTACAAACTAAGTTTTAGTATTTAGTTAGTTATGTTTGTTTTTTTTCAGCTGTTAGTACACCTTTTTTATTTAAAGACTTTTACAAAGATGTTTCAACTGTAGAACCTTCTGAAAAATACTGCCAAATTTGATAAAAAACATAATTATAAGCCATTAGTAAATTCCTCGGTAATTAAAAGTAAATCCTTACAATGCTGATTTATGATCAATAGTATATAATCTTTGATGAGAATTTAGCAGATTATAATTATAAAAATTGGTTGTGCACTCCTGTCCTATATTCAGGCATAAAATTTCGCAAATACGTTCTTGTTGTACGGTTCCTGTAGTCCAACAATTATAACACTTCCATAAAAGTAATGAAACTCTTAAAATAAATTAAACTACTTTGTATTAGAAACGTGTGCTAACTAAGCAAAGGCTTACTTTTGTGAGTTTACTTATTTCCTAGTTATACAAAAATAAAAGTAAACTACCTAATCATAGCTACTTTGTAATTAAATGCCTTCAAATACAGATTGATTTATTTCCTAACTACCTTTCCAACAGATTGTTACAAAATCTATTCGTGTTGAAATAGCTCAATATTTGTAGCGAACTCAGCATTCTCCTTTTTGTAAACACTATTAAAATTTTATTGCGTTTCTCTACATTAACTAAGGAAAATGTAGACGTAAAAGCCATGCATTTTAATAGTTATCTTTAATACTTGCTATAATTAAAAAAATACGCAATTTAAACGATAATGGTAATAATATAATCTTGTACCTACTAACATTACTGAGATCTACAATTTCTACTTAATTTCGTTAATTAAATCTTATACTTGTTCATAATTGTTACTTTTTATTTTTGAGCAGTGCAAGACTTTAAATTTGTAAAAATCTCATGTAGCTGGTGCTCTTCTTAGCTAAGCATTTGTGTCAAGATGTTTTGAAATTTCCAAGAATTTAAAGACCACCATTTAATTTTTGTGGGAAAGTCGTCATTTTCGGAGATCAACTAAAACTTTTCTGGAAAAATTGAGAAGAGGTAGTACAAAAATCTCGAAGAGTTCCAAATAATGTTATTGAAAGTTCTATTAAGTTTGTTTGTCCATAATAGTATCATGTATGTGTGAAAATTAAAAATTTTCCACACTGGTGGCGTGTCATTACTTACTTAGGAATTTCAGTTAAACAATTTGCTAGGCGTGTTAAATGTCTAATGATAATATAATAATGCGAAGTAATTAATGAATATGATTTAATTTGTAATTCTTTCTCCAATACTGTTCAGATTAATTCATCCTACCGCAACTTTCCCATACTACAAACAGTATCACTGGCAAAAAGTGATACGATTGAACGAAAATTATGATATCAATACGAGTACTCAGGACCGACTCAACTCTTCGCATGTACGTCGAAATGTATGACTTCACAATTATAAATGAGTAACCACTGAAATAGCTGGCAATTATACTGTTACTAAAGTATGCTGTTTTTTCTACTCATAATTAATGCATTTATTAGGTTGCATTATTTCAATGTTCGGTTGATACGATTGCCATAATCTCGGGGAAATATTTATCTATTACCATGCATTCAATTGCTTCGTTTCGTTTTTTAATTCTGTTGCATAACCACTAACGGTTATGTACCTGACTAGACATGTACGCTATTGCATAATATTGTATCACATCTCAAGGAGAGCATACACGGACTAAATTGCTGTAACTCAATTATAACTAATTGATAAGTACCTTCAACAGCAGCTAACACGTCAGCGAGATTATTGATATAGCAAGGAATGTTTCAAAAATAAACAAACAATAAGGATAAAATTAAAAAGATATATTAACAGGTTTTGAGCCCTGAACCTCCTGGATCCCCTGGCAGGCACTAAGCCATCCTTAGCCTAGGAAATCTCTTCAGCTCTGAAGTGGTATACTTCTGAAATATTTATTAGGCGAGCTATTTAATGTAAACCGAAAATTGTTTGCTGTTTACATTCTTAAATGTATCATATACGTAACATTTATGGCCCTGCCTATATTTGTTTACAAAATATTTTGTTATTTTGTACAATACAACACTGGAACTATGTATGCTACTTTAGAAACCCATGTATATATTAAACATATTACGTTAATATCGAGCGTTTTTTTCTCAATAGTAGCCATGTCGGTTATTTGTTTTTTTGTTTAAACAAATAAAGTAATGGTTTACTTATAATTAAATTAAAGTTTACAATTGAAAATACTTAATTGTATTTGTTAAAACATAGCAGTCACTGAATATCACCTTTCTAACTGGTAAAAAAAAATTGTAAAAACTAACCCATGTGTGTATATAATATATAAACCTTTTATGAACAGCTTGAATAAACATATTAATTGAGATGATTCCTCCTTTAGGCTCTCAAAATTGTATTGCTTGGAATATATTTATAATTATTTTTGCGTTACTGTTTTTAATGTGAGTTTGACCTTGAAGAAAAAACAATATAACTTTAAATCTTAAATGGTATCTAATAAATCTTTAAAGCTAGTTTACCCAAGTGAAAGCACAGCATATCTCTCTATAACAATTACGCTGACTGCAACGCCCCGAGTGCCCAAATTGAAAATTATGCGTTATTTCAAATTTAGTTCTGGAGTATAAATAGCGGTTTTTGCGTGTAGTCACAAATGTGCGATCTATTAGGTGAACTCGTTAAACCTAAGACCGGTGGCGGAGGGTCGATAATAGCCAGAGGGGATAACCTTCTTTGCAGCAGACACAAGCTGAAATCCTCTGCCCCAGTTCCTCGTCATAGATACTTAATTAAACGTTGGTAACAGCCGGCTCTCTTCGTCTTAGCTGGTCCGTATTCAACCGCTGTTCCTCGTCGACATAGTTCCATCTCTGTTGCTTGCCCACCAGCCCGGGCAGGAAGGGCGGGTTTGTTTCCACACTAATTGACGAACCAGAAGGGAGAGGCTCTACTTTCTATCTCGGTCGTATCAATCGTCCATTATTTTTCTTAGCGTTCTGAGAAAGAGAACGTCCTTACAACTAATGAACTTGGTCTGAAATTTTGAATACTAGTTCTTGTGCATGACACTAGCTTATTTCAAATACTTTCGAAAAATACTTACTTAAATGTTACTTTTTTAAAGCACTTGTTGCCTTGACTAATCCTCTTGTGGTTGGTTACATTAGAATCATGGATTACACCCTCGAGTAATTCTTCACCGGCTACCAGAGTCGCGTCTTGAATAATGGTATTCCCGGCATTGACGCATTGGAACCAAAGTGGTACTTTATTCGGTGTAAAAGACCTCTTTACTTTCCACCGATCATATTTCTTCGGTTGCTTCTTTACAATTAACCTTTTTTTTCATTAGCATAATTAAAGACTGGGAAGTCATACATTTGTTCTACGCTTATTCTTGTTTTTAGTTGTAGGAATTTTGCCTATATATATATATATATATATGTATATATATTATTATTGTGTATATAAAATAAAGAATTAGTCAATGTAAATAATGACAAATTATATAAAGAAAGGAGTCATATGAGATTTAACGTGTTATTTGTAAGTCAACAGTGTGGTCCTCCATGGAGACTAGTGTTTAGTCAACAAAACTCCGGGCTACACGTTTCAGATTTAATTTTATAGTTTGTGAAAAAAGTAACGGAAATTTCCGATCGATTGTTTCGTTTAAAAGAAATTTGCGATTAATTACAACATAAGGCTTATATATACATGTTAATGAATGGTCCTAGGCCGCTACTTATTGATAATAAACATAAATTAACGCCAGTTTTTCTTTGATGGAGAAAAATTGCTCTGGAAATCCAATGTGCCATCACACTATTCCGATCATCCTGTAATATAATATCGCTACTAGGAAATTTGAACATCAGAACAGATATTGTAATTACTTTATTGTATTTTATATATCGTTAATTCGTAGTAGTGGGGTCAAAATTATTTATCCTGTTCTATAGATATTAAATCTATGTAATATGTTTTCATATTACGTTAGAAATATATCGTAACCCTATCTTAAAGTTACATTCTTATAGTTAAGGATTAAACCTTGTATGGTCTTAGTTCGTAGTTACCGTGGAATGTGATTTCATTGGGTGTTCAATCAGCTTAGCAATATTCGTAAATGTATCACTGAACTACGTTTCTAGTATTTATGTACGTCTGATAGTTGATTGATAGGTGAAATGTTTATGCTCTATGAAAGTAATTTCGGGTGATGAAGTCAAGGATGTTTATTCATGCCAATGCTTGGCCATGTTAACCTCCCGTTTTTGATTAACAGCTTTCCATTTGTTGAAAGAGGATTGGGCTAAAAGTGGAACATGATGGCATTACAGAAAATTGTTAAGAAATTGACATTTTTGGACGTGGGCGGGAGAAACTATGCTAATTTTTGCGAGTTATTTTAATATTTGGCTAATAGGAAAATAACGACAAAGGTGGTTCCTACTTGATATGTAAATTTTTATATCTATTGTTGTGACTGATGGTCTGAATGGAAGCTAGTATGAGTCCACCACGACTATTCTCATCATGACCTGAAGCAGACATGTCTGAAGTACTTTTGCTCAAGTTCGTCCTTAAACTCCTTTTTTAAGTTTTTGCCCAGCTTTAAGCTTTTGTAAGGTTTTGACCTACAACTCCGAGTAAGGTTGGTATGTACAGAGTTTCAGAGTCGGTTGGGTCTGACGTGAGAGACGCGGATTCGGGTGGTAAGAAAATTGAGAAAATGAACCCACCAAAATAAAGTGAAATAATCATCCGGGGAAAAAACTAGGGAAACAATTCTTTTGCAGGCAAAATGCAAGATTCCAGAAACACGATATGTGTAATTGTATACCATGCATACCAGATAAATTAGGATAGTAAATTAAATAAAATGTGGAAATTTAAAGATAAGTTTGTGTAGCCAATTCGACGTTAAATATCTTGGAGCGTGTGGCTCCCCCCCCCTCCTAATTCTTGTTACATAAATATGAAAGACAGTTTATTTCTATTCTATTTAATTTCTATAATTTTCTTTTGTCATAAAAAATTTCTTCAGCTAAAATTACTTGTAGACAACACCACTTTTTCGTTGTCCGCAGAGGATATCTTTGGTGCCTCTGTATGTAATATAATAACTAATTATAATCTATAATCGGACAAGTGACTTCAAAATTCCCAGTTGATGTTAACCTTCGATGACTTGAAAGTCAAAAATTAAAAAGTTTTATTAAGTTGCCGCTGAGGGGTTGGAAGAGGCGTGTCTGACGTCAGAAGCCCCTGACGTCAGAGCAACCACCGTGCGTCATCCCCTGCGCTCGATACAACCCTCCCCTTCACCTACATATCTCATACATGAGTACCCTCTTCAACTTACATTGCAATACAATTTTTTCCATTAATTTTTTTTCTATCTGTAAGACTTAAAAAAAATTAGCCATGCAAAATAACATTTATTATTCTTTCTGCAACTACTATTTCCTATCAGCATAACCTATTTTGAGGAAATGAGCTCTGTAATTTGCAAAATACATATATATGAACACACCTTAATGATGTAAATTGTAAAAAATGAACTTCAAGTAACTCGGGCAGCTACAAACTTTACAATTAGAATTATGTATATAAATTATAAATGTTCACTTAATGTTTAAATTATGAATTCACAGCCTTAACCACTGTTTTTCTTAACCACTCTTCTGCTCTATATAAGTTTACTACATTTATTTGTGTTGTATATTTTCCTTTTTGTCGCATGGCGCCTTCTTTGTCCATTAGACCGCCTGTTTCTATTATATTTGAATCAAAATTGACAAGATTGTAATTTTCAGTTATCACAAACGAAATTTTTTATCTCGCGTAATTTAACTGACAAATAATTAGTATTACATTCTACTGAAAGTTACGTAGTGAGTAAGGTCGTTAAACTTCACTCCTCCAATGGTGTCAAAACCGGACAACATATTTTTTAAATTCCAACTCGAACTGTAAATAAATTATATAAATTGTTCTTAATGTTTCCGTGTTTTAAATCTTGTTATTCTATTAACATGTGAATACTGCTACTTTAAAAAAAAAAAAAAAAACAGAGAAAATTAATCGGAATTATTAAATTGTACGCTAAACGGCTTGGTCCCGCGCATTCCAAACAATGCTAGATGAAAAATTAATGATTGTAGTTGTACTAGATGTACTACTCATGTAAAGAGTAGTAAACATTTAGTTCGTGAATACCATTGTGTTTTACAATTAATGGCAATAAGTTAAATAAATTATAATTTATTCCTAATAAATTGCATTATGCGTTATTGTGCTTGCAATCGTATCCTCCCTGCTGTATACGCTGAAAAATTATTTTCAAAAACTTAGATGAAATTATCATGCACATGTTACATGTGTTGAAAATTTTTCTAATTAAAAAACAAATTAAAAAAATCCCTTTTTCAAAAATCCCTATGTATCATTTCTTTTGACTATCATTTTCTAATTTGTGATTTATTTTATTTTAAACAATCCAACCACGTTTTTCATTAATGTTCAAATCACAATTTTATAATAAATTATAATTAGAAGATGTACATTAATTTTGTTAAAATAGTGACAATGGTGATCGTATATAATAATTAACTGGTTCTAAACCCAATAAAGAATTAGTCCCATCAAGTATTTCTCGTCAATTTGGGACCCTTTGAAAGTGTTAATAGTTTCTTCGATAGCGTGCTATTATTTAGTTACTTCCCCGATGTGGATTGGTCGTTATGATTCTTGCTGGTGTCCATGCTGTTGCGGCTTCACGTCCCAGTTCTGATTACAAATCACTTTTTCTCCAATAATAATAAGCATTTAAAAGCGTTGTGGCTCACTAGGACTGGACGGACTCTTGCTTAGTTTCCCTAAAGTGTCAAACCCTTCACTTGCCGCTTTTGATTTAGAACAGAATAACTTTTATTCCTCTTACAAATTTATGAGAATAGTTGCGATTCAGTTTCTATACACACATATATATGAATGATTATTAAAGTATACAAATTAAAAAAAAATAATAATTTTCACATCTACCCACTACTGCTTATTACGAAGCATAGACAGAATACAGATAGAATAATTAACTTAATAGAATATCAGTAATTAGTTCATTCAAATAATTGAATTTCATTTGCAATTTTTCAAACAATTTAAATTCTTGGCAGTTTCCAGATCTTAATTAGACATGATTTGAAGTTTCTAATCTTCTGGAGAAGGTTTTCTCTAATAAGGTGATATTGGCTGAATCTCCACTGGATATTTTAGTTCTTTTAAGTCACTGTGTGTGCAAGTTTAGAGGTAGACAATTTGATTGGGAGGATGGTTTACTTACCTTTACAGGTAAGGAGATCAGGTAATTACTCACTTCATATCAGTACTAAAAGAAATTAATACCCTAGGTTTATGTTTTCTGTCCGCTTTATCTGACTGATCAGCCTTCAGCACTGCGCCATTTAGAAATTGGCCGCAGTCATTTAAGGCTTTTTAATTCAAATAAAATTGTGACGTAATGGTTATAGAAACATCTAATTTTTGAACAAAATCCCAGTACTGCGTATTCTTTGTAATGTTTGTTGTAGTGAAGCATTATTAATCTCTTTTTTTTTTGTTTCAGGTATGCTTTTTCTATGATTTACTATTCAGATTTTTGAGGTAATTAGCCTTTTTTTTTTTTTTTTTTTTTGGAGTGTTTAGGTAGTTTTATTTTTATTTCCGAACGGCTTTAATCTTAAGTGACATTTAAATTGTTTATTCTGCATTTCAAATAAATGCAAAGGGATTATATGACGAATTGTATGAGGATATGGATCGATCTTTAATACTATAATAATCATGTTTGATCTGAGCTGGTCTCGTTTTTTTTGTTGGTTTTTTTTTCTCGTTTTTTTTATATGGAACATCATTAAAGATATTTATGCGGTTTAGGGGAATTTTCTAACTCCCCTAAAAAAGGCCTCCATTTATTTATTCAGGTAAATATTTATTAATTAGTAGTGAATGAATTGAATGAAATAAAAACTCCTTAGTTTATCGAAATTTTTCATTATCAAGTACATAAGGTATCAAAAGTTGTCTTAAAGTATTAGTATAAATGGAGTGAAAAATAGTAGGATTAACATGTTGTGATGGATTTATATAATTTTGAATGGCTGGTTGTGGGCTATTCGTTTTAATAAATAACACTTCTTTCTGGTCTCTTTTTAAACTTTCCTGTTCTAGTCTATCGTTTTAATTATAAGAAAATTACGATTCGTAAATACAGTTATGGAACCGATTCTTTTTAATACATTTTAATTACAAAAATATCCATTATCACGAATTTTTAACTGTAGATTGTAAAGTTGCTGTTTTTTTAAAAAATAATATAGCTATTTATTATAAGATTTCTTGTTGAACACGTATGTATTTCCTTTTTAGATACTTGAGAGTAGCACTCGTACCATTTTAAAATAAATTGTGAATATTTGATCTACCATTTGAGGGGTACATTTACTAATTTATATATTTTTGTATTACTTCATTTTTTTTATATTAATACCTGAAGATGTCAAGTTTTTTAAAACGTTTTACTGAGCAGAGGAAATCGTGGAGGGGGCTTGAGAGTAGTCCGTTTGCTTCGTCGGTAAATTATTATTATTTTTTTTAATTGTTTTTTTCCTATAAGAAATCCTTATTAAAGTTCATGTACCTCTCTGAGGGATGCCAGAGCATCTTATCGTTGGCAATCAAAGCTATGATTTTCTCATACTATTCACAATGCACTAAAACACGATTACATGTCATTCTACCATATCCCTTAACAGGAATTCCAGCTACTTTCAATTTATTGGTGAATTTAAATAAATTCAAATTAAAATAGTGTTATTTAAAATAAATTGTTTATCACGATTCAAATAAAAACTGCTGATGTCGCCTGGTTAAAATCTTTATTATTTGAAGTTACTACTTTAAACATGGTCCTTTAACAAGATAAACCCTCTTCAAATTTCTAACTTTTTTACTTCGAAATTCGTCACGTAAGCTGTCGGTTTACGAATTCTATATTCTTTATTCATCAATAACTCCAACTAGAACTGATATGAATGAACTATTATGCTGCATTAATAACGCGTTTTTCTTGCTTTGTACGTGGATGGCTGTTTTGTTGTATTGTTTATGGTGACTATTTTTCTAATTTATTATGATTATGATTGCATTTAAGATTTTTTGGGGATTGTTGAAGTCTTGAAATCATCTTAACATTATTAGAAATATAAGCGCCCTGAGTATTGACCTTTTTTGAAATTTTCTTAAAAAGCAACCTTAGAGAAGCTGTCCTCGTTTCGTTCCTAATGCGTTTCCTTCTATCAAGGGATCATTCACCCAATTGCCTGCAATTATATTGTTTTGTCGTCTGGGCCTTGCTCTTTCTTTCTCTATGCTCTTAGGTGCTGTTGCTTCATTATTTCTTTTATTGTTTATATTGTAATACTTTTTTGACAACATTTTTGGTTGGTGCCGGGGGTTTATGGATGGATACTGTTTTAAAAAAAAACACGGTCTCTCCTCTAAGTTATTAATTAATGTTTTTACAACTCTAAGGTGTCATCTTCAGGTACCTACTAAAGTAAAAATAAAAACTCATATGATGAAAAAAATTACTTTGCGGCATTCAAGGCAATAAATAATAATCGTTATTAATAAAACCAACAAACAAAAATGTTGAAAGTGCACAACTGTAAATAAAATTTAATAAATTGACAAAATAACCACATAAGATAAATTTTTAAATTATTAAGTATAAAAATTAAAAAGTCATTAGCGTATTCATTTTATTCCACTCTATGGTAATCTAAAATTTTAGAGAACAAAATTCTTTAAATACAGGATGGTAATAATATTCTTGTGAATAAAACGTTTCACTCGATCAAGCTATCATCAAACCATGAAGTAATCTCAACTATACTTGGCCAAGTCCTTGCTTTGCTTGATTGGGATCTGACATGTGAGTTTCAGTTATTTCTGACGGATTCAAATATTTCCTTTTGCATTACCTGAAGTAATCAATAATCATACAAACTTGTTTTATTTCAACCAGAATTGTTAACAAAATCACTAGACCAGGATGACGCCAAATAACTTCATAATAAATCAATTTTCTGAGGTTTCTTTAATGGTTATTATAAAAAGTAATGAACGACATTATTAAGCATTTGAGATTGAATTGATGCGTAAAAAAACAAGACAAATTGTGAGGCAATGCCCCTTGAAATTTATAGCATCATCTTGCCTCCCTCCCTCTTGTCGGCCCTGATTTTGACTAGTAGCGATCAAATTGAATTAGCTGCAATGTTTAAAATAAGTCGGCTTTAATGATTGGATGAACAAACCTTTTTATTCTGTTAGTCGGCAGAATGTTTCGCTGAACGTTGTCAAGTGTAATGCCCTCCTTGATGGACTATTGCAAGTTCATCATTCACATACTTGCGCTTAAGTAATGTCGTGCTCATTCACGTAGATATCCTATCTATTTTAAAAGACAATTTTTTTTTTTTTTAATCTTGCAATTAGACAGAGGTCTGTTTCTGAAAGAAACCTGGCAAATAAATCTCCTGCTTACGTGCTCATTTCCTGACGGTTGTGCAGAGGCTGATTGTAAAGTAATAAATCCCAGACGATTTTGTGATTCTTTTACACGTCCTTGGGATCAAACTCGAGCAGAGAATGAAACCGCTGCCTAAGCTATAATGTACAACTGAATTAGGATTAAATTACATAACTTTTACGAAGGAAACCGCTATTCCCGAAACAGATGGTCTGCTGATAGTTAAGTGGTGCAGCTCAGGGGTCATATTTCTCCCCTTATCCTCTCACGCTGATAACATTAATGGTGATAACGCTGAACTGCTGAAACAACACAAAAAAATTGAAAATTTTGAAATGCTTGTTGTTTTGTTTGAAATAATGCGATATCCTATTGCACTAACTTTTCTAATACAGCTGAATTTGTGTGTTTTCGTGCTGTTCAGTTTGTGTGAGATGAGAAAAAAAATATACTTTATACATATTATAAGAAGACCTAGTTTAACTGTTTGTAATTGTTTTTTAAAATTACTTATATTGCGTGTAAAATCTAATATTTCATTTATTATTTCAATGACATATGGAAATCCTTAAGCGGCAACACTTCAATAACTCTCATATGGTCTACGTACGTTATAGAAATGAACGCAAATATAGTCTCTGCTCTTCTACGATATTGTGACAGCAAAGACATTTATTCACAAAGGGTCATTTGGTTTGTTTCACAAAGTTTTCGAAACTTTCCTTCCATCCTCTGCCTCCACAACGTACTTCGGAAAACACGATCCCTCTACTTAGTGATGTAAAAACTTGGATTTATTCTGATCCTATCGTCCTTTTTAATGTTAACTTGACCTGAAAATTATCACTGACGATTGCCCGTTATAGTTGATTCATACCTTTTCCAAACAATTAATTTGATCCACATAGTTCCTTGCTTCCCTGGTCCAATTATCCAATTTAAGAGGGATTCTTTTCCTCCTTATATCCGCAATGCTTTATTCCTACGTACCTTCAAAACCCTAATATCCCTGCCCCTGCTCACCATTTAAGCAAACACTTCCTAACTTGAGAATTATTTATTTCTCTCTAATATATTACGCATACTACACTTTTTTATTCACATGTATATCTATGTACTTTCTTATGTATTCAGTTTTACAATCGTTTATTTGGCATCAAGAATGATTGCGAGAGGTCTATTTTATAGAGATGAGTCAATACTAAGACTATTTTCGAAGCATGAATTTCAATATATTTGTCTGAAATTTTTTTTTCCATAGTTTTCTGTTTAACTAAATATCTCATTATACCGTTTTTTTTTTGTTTTTTTTATGTTCTTTATTTGAATCGATTCATTTATTATTTACTAGTTTACTAACTTAATGTTCTTTTTTTCTTACTATGTTTTATTTATTTTACTCATTTTTTCTTCATCCTGGCAATGTTCTATTTATTTTTAGCAAGAATTGTTTTTTTTATATTTACCATATTGTTATTCATAAAGAACATGGCCCAACAATAAAATATTTATAAAAAAAAACTTAATTTTTAATCTTGTCGTGGCTCTACTCCTTTCGGTTGAGAACCTTAACTATTAGTAAATGAATGTTGTTGTTTATAAATTAAAACATTAAACAAATCTGGATCCCGAATTCCTGACTGGAGACACTCTTGGAGAATGTGTGTCAATAACATAATGTTTCTTCTGCAGGTGCAGAAGCTCCCATTGTCTTTCCTCTGCCATACAAATGTCAGATTTTGCTGCGATTATTAGCTCGGCCTTCACAATAGTCTATTGTCTATTATTATACGCCTTTAAACAATCACTCCTTCATAGTCACGATCTATGCAAATTTTATTGATTTTCACCAACGCACTTGTTCTGTATTCGCTATCTTATTCGGTTATGCATGACCCTTTTAGGAACTCATCTTCCAAGGCTAATAGGCAACCAAACATTATTATTGATTGACGAGGCTCGGGCATGCCTGTGGTGATACTGGAACATCGAATAACAGGTCTTGGTAGAACAGATGCACTATCAACAAGTGCTTCGAAGCTTTTTCACAGAATGGAGTTTCCTTGTACTAGGACGCTACGCTGCACGGCAGCCTATATGCTCCTCTATACAGGAAGGGCATTTAAATAATATCAATTCGACACCATCGCGCATAAATTTAACCTTAATCTCTTATTGGCCATGTTGGGGCTTCCATGTTTCGATTTTGTGGTTCCTCCTATCTGTAGTATTGTGTTACAACAACCTTAGATAGGATGACTTCTGGGAGGTTTCTGGGTCTGTACTAGCCCCGCTGTACTTACTACCGTGGGATGACTTTAGTATCATCGAAGACGAACACTATATCTAGTACGGTAAATTAATTCAACGAATATTAAAATTCTGCCGCAAAAGGATTTGAACTGTCATAGCTATTGTTGTAGGTCCCTTCGTCTGACGTTAAAGGGAAATATTGTGCTTTCTCATAGAGAAAAAAAAAAATCCATTGTTCTCAATGATGATTATCTAAGTTAAGTGTTTCCTTGGGACGGGGACGGAAGATAATGTCCGCAGCGCCACAGTAAGAAGGTGGAGGGTTATAAACGCTGTGGTGTGTTATGCAATGTTTGTTGTTGATATTGGTATCTTGTGTGTGCATAGCGATTACCATGTATCCGACTGGAGGGGATCTGCTTCTAAACAACTGCCTCGCACGTTCCCTTATATCATGATATGCTCAATATCAGGTATATTGCTTTTAATTACTGCTCGTTTTATTACTTACTATATTATTAAATTATATTAAACATTTAAAATATCCATGGTACCCCATCTGTGTAAGGGGCAAGATCATCCTCGCAGTTGAGTGTTGGCGAGACATCTATTCTATAGAGGAGGTTCAATACTATGAATATCTCAAAAGAAGCATCAATTTCAATTTTTTTTTTTTTCAAAGCGAATATTCTAAAACCGATAAGGCGTAAAGCAAACATTACTGTTTACAAAAATAAACTACTTCAAAATCTCTCTATAATAATAGTCGCACACCTTTTTTCAACAGAGCAAGTAGGTGTCCCACTTTAGGAATCGATCTAAACATCTCTGAAAAATAAAGCTGAAACCTATCATAAAAGGGGGGAGGTCCTTTATGTTTCCCGTAGTGTGTTAAGATAGCCCATAGTTTCCCACGTCAGGTTTAGGGGCGGGCTGAGGGATGGCGTTGAAAAGTAAAAAGGAGAGTAAAAAGTCTCTAAACTATGTACAAAATTAAAATACTTTAAAATCTCAATAAAAATGGCACCATACATCTTTTCGTTGGATGCAATTGTTGCAGGAATATGAGAGGAATAAATTAATTTAATTTCAACACCATGAAGACAAGTGAATTAAGGCGAGACCCAATAATTCAGCAATTTGACAGCCTGTACCTATGCGTTATGCAACTGATGAGGGGGGGGCTGGGATGTATATATTTTCTCTGGATCTTCTAAATCGATAAATAAGCGTTAAATAAAACAGAAACTATATTTAATTATTTACATTTTATGCTTCCAATAAATTTATATTTCCTCCCCACCCCTCTACATAAAAGTCTCGGACATTTTACCTCCTACTAAGGGAAGGGAACAATGTCTAACAGGCTTTAGCCTTTTTAATTTGAATGTTTAGGTTATGTCCTAAATTGACCGTACTATAAGTATTTTGGGCTCATCGCTTTACTGGCCTGCCCCTCGTATATAGTGTTTTGGTACGTAAATTGGTACATATAAATTAATCACTTCACCATGAACTATGTATACAATCCATAGTGTAATTATTTATTTTAAGACCGTTATTTTCGTCGAAAGATGGCCAACAATTCTAATGGTGCAAAATCGCTCGCCATTTTCTGTTTTGTGAACGTCTCACTGTCCGTCACTTTCTTAGAATCCACACCTGTACCCTCCCTCACATTAGACTGTATTCTTCACACCAACTGGCCAGGCTCTACTATATTTCCTAACTCTAAAATTAACAAGAATTTTATTTATCTCTAACATTAAATATACCCCGTTGTATGTATTAGTGTATAGTACTCCTTGATTTGAATATAGTGTGAACCACCACCTACTCTTATCTATTTTCATACATGTTTGACATTACAGGCTATTTACATTAACCTTTACCTATGTTTACAATTGAGTCTTCCTATCCCGCCCCCTCCTCATCCTCTACAGGCTGTTCTGATCAATGTCTGAGTTATGTGAAATTTATTAAGTTTGGCGCTTAATAATATAAGCGTTTGTATCTATTTACTACCACTATTACTTAATAACTATTCATATATGTTTACTGGAGAATACAATTGACCTGCCGCTTGTATGGGGAATGGAGGAAATCGGTGTCGGATGCTGTGCACGGAGCAGCCCTTCGGTGATGTAACGATGAATCGAACCAGGCTGGGTCGACGACCCTCTGATAATTAGATTATGTTGCTTTTAGTTTACAGGAGTTATTGAATGCTGTTTCAGTGGCCATAGCTCACTTAATGAATGTCATTTCATCAGCCGCGAGTCCTTGAATGACTCTTCTCCCCGCTCGCTAGAGTAGTTGATTCGGAGGAGACGTTGACAGTAACGATTGTGGTCTAGGTTTGTTGGCTGCCCTGCCTTATACACTCCGATTTAATGGTCCATGCGCAGGTTACAAACCTTTTCTGAACAAGAAACCGATCAAATATGACATATAGAAGGAATGGCAAAAGCCTGGTTAAACCTCAAATATCACAGTTTACCAAATTTAAGCTAATTTAGGCGTTGGCACTATTTAAAAGTGGTCACAAACATGGAAAATCGGTGAGGCCCGTTAACCGCGGGTAAATAACCACTAAATAAATTCAGGTGCCCGTACACTTTTTATTTTTGGGGTATGTTTACCCTGGATTTATAAATACAGCCTTAAAGGGAAGGATGAATTGCGAATGAGAGGCCAAACTGAAGACATGAATGAATGAGCCTCTTTGAGAGAGTACTACCTACCCCTCCTGATCTTTCCTCTCCCCTGCACTTGCCGCTTCTGGGAACCGTCTCTTTTCGGTCTTGGCTCTGTATAATTGTATCCGAGCCCGAAAGCCACTCCCTTCATACAAGAGCCTGCTTTCATAATGTATGGGGGTTATTATTTTTTCCGTATGTTACTCTAAGGTCATTTCTTTTTTTTAAATCAATATTTTAGATATTTATATTTTATTAGTAGAAAAGGCGATTTTCAGTGACTGAGATAGTTTAGCAAACAAAACGAAGTATGTTTCGTTAAAAAATACCGACTATTTTTTTTAATTTAATAATATTTGATGGTTAAAAAATAACGTCGAGTCACGCCGGTATCTCCTGATACTTTTCAAATGTTTCCTCACATTCTTAAAAATAAAATGGCTAGGAAGCTACTGATTATACTATTCAGGAGCCATCGTTGCTTCACATGAATTGTTTACAGGCATCAACACAATGTTTCAAACATTGTATTTTGTCAGTCTGTCCGCTCTCTGAAAGTTGTAAAAGTTATCCAATAGATCTGAAATTTTTAAAAATATTGTCAGATACTATGCTGTATATATTTTGATTAAGATATAATAACTGGTGAAAAAAGAAAAGTCGAATATGTAACTCGAACGGTTACCACCATCTATTAAATATATGGATGATTAAAAAAAAAGGTATGTCTAGCTGACAAAAAAGAAAAAAAATGTTTAACATTGCAATAGTGTGATCACATTAAAAATAATGAAGGGACTGTGAGCATAAGTGATGACTACTACGAACCAACATCATAACAAAAAAAAGGTGAATGAGATCCGCTGACAATTTGAACTTATAAAATAAAGAAAATATAGGAATTACTACAAAGGAGAAAATAGCGTTAAATGGTGCCGGGATGTCTTAAACTAGGAAGTTAACTGAAATAAAAAAATAACAATGGCGAATTATGAATGTTAGATTGAAGGGAGAAAAGGAACTGGTAAAGTCTAGATTTAAAGATTGGGAGAGTTGATGAACGACGTAATTGATGGGAATAAAGAACGGTTTGTAGCATGGATAAATAAAGTAAGCTCAAAAGAACCAGATTTGTTAGATTTGAATAGCTGTTTTGAATTTAGTTGATGAGGTTGTAAAAGTAAGGAGTTTTTTCAGTCATCCTGAATATCATTTTTCTTTGTCCAATGATCCAAAATATGAACGTTTCACTGACGTCTGGTAAACTAAGCGATAAGTTCGTAGGCCGATCGTAGCAGCTCTCTTATCAGTCAGGAGAGAGGAAATCACAGAACAGTGCCACTTCCAGCTTGCGGTTGTTGTATCAGGACTTCCTTGCATCATAGTTACGACGGTGTGGTTCCCTTCTAGAGGTACATTTCCACTCAGATAATAGACTCTTTGCTGAAAAAGGAAACCACGGAGTCATCGTCGGTTTGATGAGCCACAGAACGTAGTCTATTCTATAGTTTTGGAAACACCTAAATATGCATTTGCAATCTTCTCAATATTAGTGGCTCATTGAGGGATAGAATCATGGAAGATGGTTTAAAAAAATTAAACTATTTGTATAAGATTAACAATAAAATGTAGACAAATTTATTTCTGTTGTGATATAGTTCTCATTGTTATTAATAGTATATAAAATATGTTAATATGTAAACGATATATGTTATGAAAACATAGCTTATATTTTTACATTTTGTCTTAAAATTGGCAAACTAGCTCTTGGAAAATTAAATTAGGAGTCCATGCTAACAACTCCGTACCCAGCGTGAAAGGTTTTTTCAGCCAGAGAGCTTTGCCTAAGAAGTTTCGCGTTGTGAAGATCATCCACTCGTGCAGACTGATGCATAAATATTACTGATTAATCATAGATCCTTTATTATAATGTACTTCAAATTCCGTCCCGAAATTATTTGTTGGCCACGTCCCTTCTCAATTGTACCAGGTCATTAATTAAAACATTTATTTTCGTGTCTTCTTTTTTCTTTATTTTTTCTGACAGTAGCTCTTTGTAAATTGCCCTGCCCAAGGGGAGAATCATTTCAGAGTGGACGAGAAAGTAAATATGGTAAATGAGCCCATTTAGCTCAATTACCTACTAGCTGAATAGCTTTGGCTATGTACTCATATTTTTTATATATTTGTAATTGATATTTTTATTGGGCTATAATTACAATCTGCCTTTTATAAGGCAATCAGTAATTGCGATAAACGCTCTCATTCATACCATATTTACAATTCATCATTCACTCACTCATTCATACAATATTTACAGACAGCCCAGAGACCTCCCAAATCCACTGCGAAGAGAGAGCGGTGCCTTGGGAAGTCCCCCACGCTCCTCCGTCAGCCGCGTCACCGGATACTAGCCAGTCGAGGCTGACCAAGAGCGCGAGAGCCACAGACGCTCAAGACATGATTGGAGTAACTGGCCATTGCCAGGACCCCCGCTGTCACGCGTTTATAGCAGGTCACGAGGCCACTGCCGTTTTAGTCTCCGAGGAGGATTATAGGGATGAGTGGCGCAGTGCAATGACTGTGCTACAGGATTAGGGTGGTTGGAAAGGCTACTGTGGAATTTCATAAACTTAGAAGGGATGAGTTCTAGAATGTAGGGTATATTAAGGTCGTTATGAAGGGTTTTGTTGCTGACATAATAAGGGGCATTTACTATTGTTCTCAGGACTTTTGATTGAAAGGATTGGATACGCTTGATGTTCGACTTTTTTGCTGTCCCCCGGCTATGTACTAAGGCTTAGAAAACACCGAAGGTCGTAAGGCAAATATATTGGACTAATTTGTTCAGGCCGGGGCATCAAATCCCCGGGATGCTTCTAGTACATCGAACACTATAGGATATGTATTTCATTTCTTTCTTATGACTTTCTATTCCCTTTTACGAAACAGTTTTTTATTATTATTACATTTTATTTAGTTCTCATTTAATATTGATATTAATAAAGCTCGAGAAGGAAGTTTCAGTTTGGGATCAACGTAGTCAAACGAAGAAAACATTGTTCATTTTTCATTCATTAAAGTTATTGTATTTCGTGTTGACTCATCAGGTCTGGAGAGGAAAAGTTATCGGCTTCACTGTGTTGTATTGAAAATATTTTTCATCAAGTATATTATGACATGTTTGCAAAGGCCGTGGCCTACAGTTGGTCGTCGACTCAGTTTTCCCGAACGCGTTCCTGCAGCAACGAGCCATATTCAATACGGAAGTTTTATTTCATTGAATCAGGCAGCACAGAAAGAATTATTTGAACTTTGCTATTGCATTTGGCTTTTCAGCACATGAGTGTATTTTCTGAGAAAAAATAACCATCATTAAACTAAGATAATAACAAATTTATATTTGTTTTGTTCAAATAGTTTACTCTACATGTTTGTCGGTTCAATTAGTTCTGAAAGGATAAAAAAATGGAAAACAGATTACATCAAATTTCTATTAAAAGAAACTCAATATCGCCATATTTTTATTAAGTTTTTAGTTTTTTGGGCAATGAAAATAACTGATAGCAATTTTCGCCCATAGAACAAAAAAAAAAAATATTGTAGAGTAAGATTTTTGTTGTTGCCGAAAGTTTTTGAGGGAGAAACCTCTATTAATTTGAATTCATCCTTAGATGTTATCAAACACAATAGTTTTGAGTGCTGAGTCAAATGCCAATGATTTCGAATGTTGAATAACTACCCCTCTTCTTTTTGGACATATCTTATAATATCTGTGGCTACTGGGGGTCGACTTATCCTCAAAACAAAATAAGAGTAGAGACACGTGAATTGGTAAGTTTGATTTCTCACGTCTCGTGAAGAACGAGTGTCGGTAATGTCCCAAAAGGGGAGTACGCCCGCCGCGTGCTAGGGACACTACGACCCGGCCGCATTCCGGCGAGCTTCAAGCTTTCTTTATCTCTTTTATCTCTTTAGATAAAATGGGTAAACATGTAATCTTTGGCTTTTGCTGGTGGCCTAGTTGGCGGTCAGCTTCATTCTTATTGATATGACTCCATAAGATCTTCGAAAGTGTGCCCCGACAGTGCACTATGTTCAGGAGAAGAGGAACAGGGTAGGTATTATAGGTAGTTTGTGTCGTCTTGGAATGACCACCAATTCACACTCGGTATCTAAGGGTAGGCAGAAACCGTCCGGATCCCAAAGGCGAGTGTGAACCAGAGAGAGAGAGGCAGACTGAATCGCTGGGGGAGACGAGGCGCTACTAGGTAAAGTTTGTAGGGCCCCAGTAGACTGTCGTCTGCATGGAAGAGGTCTCTTCCAAGGAAGTTCTAGTTTTAGCGAGAGCAAGGCAGAGAATCCCACTAGGAAGGTGTGGGGTCTGACAACGCCTGAATAAAACATAGCAAGGTTAGGAAAGTCACGTGTAAAGGTAGTTAAATAAGAAAGCAGAGCAAAGCAACCAGCGCCAATGCAGTGAGAGAGCATTGTTCTTCAAGTGCAGGGTTCCAAGAGTCTGGGACAATTCCCCCCCCCCCCTTTTCTTAACCCCTTCTTTTAAACATTTTTTTCAACAAATTATGAACATTAGCAATGAACAAATTGGTGATTAATGGCTCCTTTTTGTGCATAACTGCAAAAATCCATTGTAAGGAGGGGAGAAAATATAAAAACAATCGTTTTGAAGTTAAAATTACATATTCAAATAGACGGGACTAAGTTATGGGGGTCACCTTCGGTTTAAAAAATGGGAAAACTTACATACTAAAACATAAAGACTAAAGCGTTCGTGCCTCGACTGCGTTCTGCCATCGATAGGGGAACGGAGTGGGGTTTATCTTACTAAATACTGGGTTTGTGATGTATTGCAACGAATCGAAGAATTTGATATGTCTCCGGTGAATGAATTCATCCACCGTAGGCAGCTCAAATATCTCATGAAGGTCTCTGTGGCTCCGCTGCTCGAATGAAGTACCTCTGACCACTTTCATCAGTATACCGTTTTGGAATTGTTGGAGTCGCCGAGCTGTTGTATACGTCAGATAACGAAAAAGCGGTGCACCGTACAGCAGAGTAGGCCTGAGTATGCTCTTGTATATCAACAGCTTGAGACGAAGTGATAGATTAGGGGAAGTCAATAAATGCGTAAGCCGGTAAGACTTCGTGCGAGTATGCTTCAACTTCTTCGTAAAATGGTTACTAAAATGGAGGTATGGGACAAAACCCCAAATCTGGGCCTTATATAGGCAGGTCAGAGGCTGGGCCTCACCCGCGCCCCTAGTGGGCTTCAACCTTGTCATGCACTACTTTCCCCCTCTCTTAACTGAGGCCGAACGTTTTTATTACTAAAATATGGAAATGTAGGTGGGTATTTTCTTGGCCGAGAAGAGGGGAACTTCTATTTATTCGTCGTGAAGAAGTTGACACAACAACGGATATTATTGATTTTGATTTCGTTCGGTCCTTAATGGTACAAAAAAAAAAAATGTTTATCAAACCCATATTTAGCAGGGACCGAAAAGTTCCATTTATGTAAAATGTATGTTTTGGACTGACCTACTCATTCCCCGGATTTACATTTTTTTTGCGCTTTGTGCATTAGTAAGTATTTGATTATTAAACTTGGCTGTTTGAATTGTGAATGAATATTGCTTCGTGTGGATAAAGTAATCGGTACTACTTTCTAGGGAGAACCAGCAAGTAAAGTCTTCGTTAATGAAAATTCGATGTTAATTTGGGAATATGTTTCTTCTAGTCTTTGAATGCGGTAAATCCTAGCAGTTTTTCTGAACGATAGAGGATATTGCTACAAGAACATACAACTCTAAAACATAAAAATGCTTAATAGCTTTATTTACAAAATCGAGTCTATTATAGTTATACTCACCGGCAAATATTGTTTTGTTTTTTCCACCATCTTCATGGTAAAAACGTGAAAAAAGCCTTAACGGCGGCACACTTTAAAATCCTTGGCCAGTCTGTCTCCTCTATCTGATTGATTTTTTTTTGTAGCGCTCCCATGGTGGGAAAAAAAATTTAAATTATTATTGAGACTTAACTTAGAAATTAAACCTAGAATGTGTATAGGTTTTTCACTGGTAAAACCCGTTTTAGCTTATTATTTATTTTTGAAGTAGTGTTATAATTAATAAAATTGTATCCACCTGAAGGACACGAGAAAAAACGTAATTAATAATTTGAAATAATTAATCTCTATAATCTTTATAAATTGAATTTTCATAAAGCTGCTGCCATCGGCTTCAAAAGAACGGCATTGGGGAAAAGACCTTGCAGACATTGCTTTGTTTATTTTTTTTATTCTAGTAATTCTAGCAAATCTTTATTTGAAGGAAATTACAATCAGCCAGCCCTAGAAGGGCTACAGAAAATTTTAGTAAAATTTTAGTAAATAAAATTGCATTTATAATATGTTAATAAATTTACATTTACTTTCGACTATTACAGAAATGAAAAACTATATTTTATTAAAATATGATAATTTTTTGTATTTTTGGGGTTATCCCGCTCCGCTGCACTGGGCGTCGAGCCACCAGTGACCGCGTGCCTCTTGCGTGCTTACGTCAGTAGAGGGTACAGAAAGGCCTGCTGGGACAGAAATATATTTTATTCCTCCTTTCTGCCTGAACAAAGTCACGCCGCCGGTGGTGGGGAGAGAATCCATACCCCCAGATCCCTCTGACGTCACTACTCCCACACTTCTAGCATATCTCCGTTGGTTGTTGCCCAGTCGATACCATAGTACTAGTTTGTAGTTTCTCTTATAGTTTAATTCTCCATCTTTTCTTCTTCGACAAGATTTTGGTTAACATACAATCACCCCCCCCCCAAGTTAGGTAAAAGAAGTGGATTAAGCCTGCTTCATGCCAAAATGTTATATTTGGGCCGTTGTTCACAAATTGTGAATAATTTCAATGAGGAGATTTCAACTCATAATTTAATTCTGACCATTGTTGAGTAGAAGTGGGCATTTATTAGATCATTTTTTTTTTCTTAACCAGAACAATACTTCATAAATTTTTATATATCAAACATCATAAATTTTTGACACCATAGATAAATTTAAAGTCTGCATATTATGGTTCTTTCATTGAAGTTTTTTTTTTTATTCAAACAGTTATATCTCAAGCACTGAGTTATTTTTCAAGATTAACATATAGACTTCAAGATAAGGAAAGAAGAATTGCCTATCCTGTAGATTTTCAGGTTTGGAAAGGGGATAGATGTTTCCACATTAAACTTATAGTTGGGTAATAATCGTAGGACGAAAAAGCTGTTTTGAAGCCTCATTTGATTTGCATTTGACTCTCGAAGCCCTTATTTTTATAGGAAGTGGGTGTTCGATATCTTCTAGGGAAAAGGTCCTTCGTGTTTGGCGTTGTTTTTTTTTATTTTTATTTTTTTCAAAACCAGAAACCCTTATTTTCCCACCTACGTGACTCCCCGTTCTCGCCTTTGTGAGTCCCCTATTCGACCTAGAGGTATAATAACATATATGTCGTCGCAGCAGGTAATGTTGTGACGACACAACATTTTTATACGACACAACATTACAATTATAGCAATCTCCCTAAGGCGTGAATTAATTAAGCGCCGTTAAATAATTATTTACTTATATATTAGGTGCTAGTAGTGTATTAATATTTTAATGAGTTAACAAATTTGTCTCTCCTCAAAATATTTTTATTAAACACAAACGCTTTGCTATTGTACTATACTCTCATTCTCAAGTGCCACTGAATAAAACAAACAAATCACAACTAAACTTGTGATGTAAGAGGGATGCTATCTCTACGGTTTTCAAACGATTACTTGATCCATTAATCAGGTACTAGTTGTTACGTGAGAAATCATAATATACTTTATTAATGTGGGATAGAATAAACCATTTTAAGATACAAATCGTGGTGGAGTAGAAAAAACGTACAAAGGAATGATCATGAAAATAGAACCTCTCACTTCGGGCTGAAATCAAAAACAACTGTAATTTTCGAATGAAAAAAACAAACAAATAGCACTTTCGATTGATTTCCCAAAGTCACATCTTTATACTGAATTTAATTCTAGTGCTAGAGACTTGTCGTCGGCGATAGTTAGCTGCTCGTGGTGATAATGTAAATTTGGAGTCTTTCAGTAACGAAATTCCTATGGATATTTAGTTTACCTCCGATTATGGCGGTTGGAATAACTACCCGGTGTGATTGCCGTTGTTAAAAACAAAAAAAAGTTCTACGAGAACTATTCAAAAAATAATGAAAAATGCCTAAATTGAATATTGCTGCGTTTTCATAATATGTCATATGAAAATAGTAAAGCAGACAAAATTCCTCATGTTATGTAAGGCATTAGGTCATAGATAAGGGACAGATTTTTGTCACTATCCTTCTACGCTTATCTCAGCTTATCTTTTTAACGATATTCAAGGTTTTTTCTAATAACGGAAAATTTGTGCTATATTCTTACACTCTTAAATCTAAGTATAAACAATAATATATTGAGTGCCAGAACTTAAAAGGTGTAATTTTCCATCAGTTAAATTAATTTAATTGCTGAGCACTAAGGCAGAAGATTTTACTGACTGCCTCATCGTTTTTCATATATTGACATCATCGTATGTATGTTGTATGATAGTGGTCATAATATTAGTTCATTCAATAAAATAATTCTTAATACCAATTAAAATTAATGTATTCACTTTTAAACCACAGAATAAAATTAATTAATGAATATACATTTAAAATATTCGGGAACAACTCGAAATATGCAGATTCGTTTTCAGTTACAATACAATGACGTGCGGGAGAAAAAAAACTAAATGTGAAAAAAAAATGAGGCTCTTTTGCTAACTTTTATGATTATCTTAGTCCAAGTTCAGAAGCAATTTCTAATTTTAAATTCACATTTTTCCCCTCAGCGTTCAGGTCACGTTTAGTCCCGTGTATATCTCTCTCGATATTATTAAAAAAATGAACATCATTTAAACAAATTTTAATTGTTTATAATATTTTTTTCACGTGGTGTAAATGAGAGTGTTAATTCAATATTGTATGTTTTGAATGTGATAATTGATCGCAATTACTCACTACTCTATTAGTGCATAGATTGTATATATATATATATTCCCTCAAATAACAATTTTTTCGACAAAAGACTGACATGGAACCCACAAACGAGGCTAAAAAGACAAGAACTAAACAGACGCTTTGGACAGCTGTACAGACTACTTCGAAGGACATCCCACCTCTCAATAGAAAACAAACTACTTATTTACAAAGTTATACTTAAGCCAATCTGGACATACGGAATAGAGCTATGGGGGGACAGCAAACAAGTCAAACATCAAGCGCATCCAATCCTTTCAATCAAAAGTCCTGAGAACAATAGTAAATGCCGTTATTACGTCAGCAACAAAACCCTTCATAACGATCTGAATATACCCTACATTCTTGAACTCATCCCTTCCAAATTCATGAAATTCCATAGTAACTTATCCAACCACCCTAATCCCGTAGCACAGTCATTGCACTGTACCACTCATCCCTATAATCCTCCTCGGAGACTAAAACGCGCCTCGTGACCTGGTATAAATGCGTGACAGTGGGAGTCCTGGCAATGGCCAGTTCTCCAATCACGTCCTGAGGGGCTTTGGCTCTCGCGCTCTTGGTCAGCCTCAGCTGGCCCTTATCCAGTGACGCGGCTGACGAAGGAGCGTGGGGGACTTCTCAAGACTCCGCTTCCGCCTTCGCACGCGAGAGAAGTGACAACCATGTGGACTTGGGGGGCCTCTGGGCTGTTTGTATATATAGTATGCATGAGCGAGTGAATGAAAATTGTAAATTGGTATGAACGAGATCATATAGCACAATTACTTATAGCCCAATCAGGCAGATTGTAATTTTATCATAATAAAGTTGTTATAATCAAATAACAATATAATAATCGTTACCCAGCCTTTCATCTAGAGATAATTCTGACGAAGATCCCTCTACAAGACTTAAGAGACAAGAATTAAACATACACTCTGGGCAGTTATACACACTGCTTGGTTTACTAACGAAAAAAGTTGAGGAAAAAATCTGATCCTGTGAGTTAAACTAAACTGCTGTCGTGAAAAGTTATGATTCAGGAGATATGATCTTTTCGCTTGTAAACTCCATAATAAGACTTGTAAGATCCATTATTCTCGCACTGCTTTATGATTACCTGAATTCAAATATCATTGAACAGTACCTCTATCCGTTAAATACATGTTCTGGCTTAATATACCTATTATAACTGTTAAGAATCCAGATAATCGTGGAGGATAAAATATTGCATACATTATTTTTTTTAAATAATGCATTAAAACGTACTCGCTAATGCTAATGTGTGACAATGTGTTTATTGTTTTTTTCACTTCGATAGTACAACCACAAAGTAGATTAGCAACTATTATAGAGCTGAGCACTTGTACACAGTTACTTTTGGGACACTCCTAAATCATATCTTTAGAAGTGGTCTCAAGTTGAAGTGCCTGTACTATCTCTCGGGGTTCGTTCCTCTCCAGTGGAATAAATATTAGACATTTTTAATCTATAGGGTTTCTTCGGATACTTCATATCCAGACACTGCTACTAATTATCAGCCAGGAGGGGAGGTTCATCTCCTGTCCCTCGACAGGTGCTCTCCCATCTGTGGTATTCCTACCGAGTACGAGCCGTAACCAATGCTCAATCTCTTCACACCTCGTTAATCACAGGACAACATCACCAGAACAAATCTCTCGAAGAAAACTATAGTTTATTCGCTCGGGCTTAAAATTGACGAGGGTTAATTTAACTGCCGAGAACGAGTGCTAGATAAAGGTGTCGGGAATCGGTACTGCTCGTCCTCGATTGGATAGTATGGTTAAGTTAGAAGAATGCCTGATTGAAGATTTGAAATTATTAAAACATCTCATACCACAACTAATGACTATTAACATAAAAGCTGATGTGTATATGTCGGTTCGTTCTGGTTCAACAGAGTCCCAAATATGAGCTAAATACATGGAATTTTACAATGATGTTCCATATAATCTCCTGACAATACGATATAGTAATAACAATAATCAAGCCAGTTTAAATGGAAAAAAAATTTCATTTTGAGTAGTTTAACAAATTAACATTTATGGTGCAAAATGGGAAAATCTTGCAGTGAAAAAATGAAAAATGGGAGGTATTAAGTGGCCTAGATCTCATTTGAAATATATACACAGGTGTCCTGGTAGAAGAAAACAAATAGTTTCCTGAGAGCTGTAATGTACAGGTATGTTGATACTAAAGCAAACACACCACCACAGGGCAGGCGATAAGTATTTCTAGTTTTAGAACCTTTGCCACACTTGCTGTGCGTTAACAGTTTTAATTGTAATTTTTTTGGACATTTTTATTCAAGATGTCTACGCTTGCAAAAGGTTCGAAAACCAAATTTTCTTTCATTCATTTCTTCATTTTATTATCAGTGTGCATTGTCCTAGAATACGTCAAGTTGAATTCCACACCGATATTTTTGTACGGAAAAAATGTAGATTAGTTTATAATCAAGAAAGGCCTGAAAAATGTTTTTTTAGAAATTATGCTTTCAGAATGTGGCGAAGTAACAAGTATCGTTTAGCTGAGAATAACTATATGTATCATAATTCATTGCAAAGAATAAACGCCATCATGAATTTTACTTTGCAAACTTAACTATAAATTGACTGTTACATAAAATAATATTGTTCCCAGAAACTGAGAACATGTTGACTTGGCGAGTGTATACATTTATTATTACCGATGCCAATTGAGAGAGAATCGCGTTGAAAAAAAAAACTTTCCAAACAGGTTTACTTTATGAAACCATGCATTTTTTTCTCTTTTACCCACATGTTCGATGTTGTCAGAAGTACAAGATCAAACCGTTGCCTTTTTATTTTTTTACTCACTGGTTTTTGATAAATAATTTACCTAATAAAGACTACCCACCCTCTTTTAGAAAATCCTGACACTCTAGAACCAATTTCTCCTTTTTCAAGATTTACTAAGCAGTATTAATATTTCATTTATTCGAGTAAAAAGTGTCTCATGTAAGAGTTTTCTTATTTTCCGAAATTACTGTAAAAATGCTCCTTTGCCGTAACTAGTTACACAAGTTGTGTTCCGTCGAGTTTTAAAGGGAACTGAACACAGACCTGACAAAAGTCAGGTTGTGCGAATTAAAAACATGAAAGGGAACAGAAGAAGTGATTTCTGTTGCCATACTACAAATGTGGCTTGACAATCGTTTTAGCACTAATATAAAGTACTGAATTTTAGATAGCACATTTTCCCATCCAAGCGAGGTGTTGTATATGTGATACATTTTTTGGAACTTTAGTAGATATGATTAGATTTATATGATGCTTTCTTGAGGCATTTTTGCAGTAAGTGGCATTTGTTGCCCAAATAATGAAGATATTATATTATCAAATCTATAATCGTGAAATTAATTTCACTTTGTGAAAAAAACCTATTTTGTTGAATTAGTAAAATCGTTACAAAGAACCTTTTTTGTCTCGCTTGAGCGCATCGTTACGGGACTCTGCTGTTATACTGTCCTGTTGTCTGCTGTGTTATCACAAACTCATAACTCAGCTGAGCCCTCGACAACGGGGAAAAACTCCGTGCTGCAATAAAGAAATTTGTCTAAGTCATAACGTTATTTATCTCGAGGATAATTTATATATGGCGTCGTAAAATGCAAGAGTTATGCCTTTAGAACAATATAAAGTGTAGACAGCATTGCATATAGTAAAGGAGTGGACATGTAGCCCCCTGACCTTGCTCGGCGACTCTGAAGCCCTTAGAGGTTACATAAAGGACTGTCCTTAGCAGGCATTACATAATAGGTTACATAAGTTACAGGGCTATCCGCTTACACAGCCGTCATTGCCTATCTACTTCCCATGTAACACCCCCTCTTGTTTTTGATTTAACTAAATTTTCCTTTAACTAATCTCGCCATCATATCGCCATGACGCACCTGAGTGAACGCGGTAGCTCATTACATACATTTGTGCTTGCATAAAACATAGTAATTAGTAAGTGTGCTGTTGGTCCTTACTAAGTGACACTATTGGTTATCATGATCTTCTATAGTTAATCAATTTGGATTTGTTGATAGAAAGTTATTAAAGATTGAGATACTTAAGTTTGATACTTCGTTTGTGTTTATTCGATCTATATGATATTTGCCGGAGTAGAGTTTTTTGAGGATCGAGAATTATGGTATGATTGTAGTTTGTCCCCCGAGTTGTTGTTTGCGAATAGTTTCGTCTTCGGGTTGTTTAAATCAGATAAATTTTCTCCTGGATACCTACCGTCTTTAGTTGTTTTTTTTTTTCGTCGATCATGGAAGAAATTGTATTTGTTTTGGAAAAAAAAAGAGTATTAGTACGGTAAAGTAGAGAGGGAGGACGACGAGTATGAGATAAGCATATTTATCAATAATATTTTATAATCAAATAGATGAGGAAATCAATAATAGCAATAAAGGATATACTTCACACAAAGTGAAGGTCTTCAACTGTTAGATATTGCGGTAGGTTATAGTACTCATTACTGTATGGAAACAAGGTCGTGAGGGAATAAGAAAGTTAACGGAGTCCCAGATGAAACTATGTGAATGTCATGGGACACAGCATCGAAGAGGAAGCTCTTGCTAGAATACATTGACTGGCAATGGCTATTTTGAAGGAACTAGATTTAATAAACAAGTTTCAAAGTAAGGATCAAGGGGTTCTTTATAGGTAGAAGATTTCTACAATCAGACGTTCATTGTGAAGTATATATCGCTATTCAGCGAAAGGCAATGAATTTGGGGTTTGAACCTGTTGCAGTTGTATAGCTGATTTTTCTTCCAGTACGGTCTGCGTTATCGAGACTGTTAATGTTTAAAAAAATGGAATAGAATTATTATTATTAGAATTATTATGCATTAGAATTAGAAACAGAAATAAATTCAAGTCAGTCTATCAGTTATACAACACCTAATTAAGGAGTTCGTTGTGGTTGGAAAACTGTTTTATTGCAACTTCTAATAATCATAATTCAATAATTTGCCAACACATTATACATTGAATAAAAAAAGAAATCTTTAATTCGGTACCCCACTTGATGAGTTAGAAAAATATTTACTTTTTAGTAAAAGCTAATTCATTAATGGTTCGCCCTTCTTTATTTTTCATATAACTGTTTTTTTATTCTAAGCACCATTGTAGCGTCAGATGGAACCACTATGCAAAATATGGTGCCTATACAATGCCTGGTTGAGTTAAAGTTACGAATTCACTTATGATAACAGGCCTAAAAACTTTTTGGTAATTATAGATTGAAAAAAGCAAAACACGAATTATATTTAATCAGGGCGTCGAGATTTTTTAATTTGATACCCTTCTGAAAATTAAATTAAATTTTTTTGTACTATCATCTAATTAATTAATTATTAACATGTTTAATGGGTATATGTTTCATGTCATTCTTCTGTGAGATGAGACCTCCCTATAATTTTATTCTATAATTCCTTTATTGTGCTAAAATTACAATCTGCCTTGCTAGGCAATAAGTAATTAAGATATACTATCATTCATACATATTTACAATTCATCATTCACTCGCTCATTCATACAATATTTACAGACAGCCCAGAGGCCTCCCAAGTCCACATGCGAAGAGAAAGCGGAGTCTTGGGAAGTCCCCCACGCTCCTCCGTCAGCCGCGTCACCGGATACTAGCCAGTGGAGACCTCCATAAAAATGTTTCCTTTTTCTAACTTAATTGGAGGAGATGCACTCAGACAGACCAGAACAGTGTTTTGAAGAAAAAGATCAGCAAAACCTTTAAAAAACAATGTAATGCCCAGAGATAATGTGTATTTCTTAAAGAGTAGTATATATATATAGTGAGCACACCAGCTGAAGACATAGAAACAGTGGATGGAGAGTTCGCAAAAAATATGTGAAATATATCGTAATCATGAGAATGAAACCAGACTTCATATCTTAAAAGAAAGTATACAAAAAATAACTTCTAACCAAAACATATTTAATACTAAATATGGATGGAGGCACCATACAATTTAAGATTAAATTAAATCTTTGTTGTGAATTTTCAGCAGATTTCGCTTCTTTTTTTTTTTTTTTTTTTGATATACCTTCAAGCCTTTCATAAATTGGTGTTTTGACCTCACCTCATATCTGGTTATAGATTTTACCTTATCCAGCATTTAAAAAAAAAATTTCTTCTTGGATATTAAAATGTTTCATTAACTCGCGGCGTGTCCCTCGTTAAAAAACGATTCCCTTGAGCAATTTTTCTTCCTATTCTATTACTAATTATTTTTCCAATACGTTTTAGTAATAAAATCTACACATACAGCGTTCGAACTGACATGCCTTACACAGAATTGAGCCATTACTAGTGTCGTCGTGAAGCCAAATAATTATGTAAATTGCTGGGGTGCGATGTGTTTTTTTTTCTTTTTCCAGTCCCATCAGAGTTGTATAACATTGTTCTGTGTAATCAATACCTCCGAGATATTCGAAGCTGACCCCATTGTTTCTGCCCCGTGTTGATACATAATGTTTAATAATATTTTATTTTTTGTTAGAGTGGTTGTGAGCTAAACTAATCTATTATATAGTAAAAAAAAAAAGGATCAATATCGTTGCTCACAAAGACGTGAAAAGAATGTAGAGGTACGTTTTAAGGCTATCTTTGATATAATGAAAACAAAAATATTTTTTGTTAAAATTCAAATCTTTCAGACATCTAAAAGTGGCTTAACACAAGTTTATCACTTTATTTCCGCAGTAAAATAATACGCTTACAATATGGTTTTAACGTATGAGAGCATTTATCACTATTACTTATTGCCTAATAAGGCAGCTTGTAATTTTATCATAGTAAAGTTTTCGAATTAGAAAAATACGCTGAAATTTTCGCGTGGTGGCTCTGCAGCCAGAGTGGATGACAAAAAATGTAGTTAATAAATAAGTTTCACGAAAAGTCTGTAGCTAAATTAATAAATATGGATATAGTACAAAAAATACAAGTAATAATTAATATAATGACGGGGAAAAACGCCAAGACCACTAATCCTTGGATCCTCTAGAAACAATAACTCTTAAATATGATCATGATTTTTTATACTCGAGACTTGACTTCATTCTGCCGAGCGCTGGTTGAGATGTGTGGCGTGTCGTGTACCGATATTTTCCAACGTGTTCCCAGCGGGTGGGAGATAGCACCCTTGATCATGGAGGCTTCAAAATAAATATTTGTTCTTCGTGTTTATAAAATGGGTAATGAAGTTGATAATCGATACCTACGTGCATAATATAGCGACCTTTTCAGATCTCCGGAATCGTTTCAACTCAACACGATTCTCATACATGTAGTTGATGCAAGAACCAGTATCCTCGCAATTTTTTTAAACTAAAACTATTTCAATTATTTTTTAAAATTTTAACTGGCTTGAATCATTTTACAGTAGTTATGAGCTAGATTATTTGTTTTTGAATCACATTGTTGGGGAGAAGTACCATGCCCATGATTCAGCTTGGGTTTCTTAAAAATTGAATAATTTTGAAAAATACTACTTAATTTCATTTCTTAAATCATTGAGGTCTTTACACAAAAAAAATTAAATAACTAAAACAAAACTAACTGAAATTAACTGTTATTCATTAAATACACAATTTCTATTGTTGACTCTCAAAACTTTATTTTTTGCAATAACTTTGAAATTTTTGTTTGCTTTAGTGGTAAAAAAATCAGAAATTTAACGCTTTGATGTCATCTGGGCCGTGACTTGAGAAATCTTAAATTAGTGAAACGTGGCCTTCTTTTTCCACGTTCAATTTTTTTTTGTATACTTCCTGTTATTGTATTCTAACTAAAAATTAACCAGCAGATTAATTAATTTCGATGTGTTGAGGAGGAATATGCCTTTCAAATTTTAGACAGATTGAATCACTTTTACGATCTTTGTTGTAGAACAGCCAGTCTAAAAGGGATTGCTCTTTTACTTGATACTTATTTTTTGAACTGGATTCGTGGATAACCAATCTCTTAATTATATTCATATATATAATGATACATAAGTATAATCGAAAAAGCTGCACAAATATGTTTCTGCTGTCAAAAACGACAAATTGGACTCGAAATATATATGTGGTGGAGTTGAGAGGAGCCTGGGAATGAGTTTCGGACACTAAATAAATTACTTCTCTCTAGTAATTAATTAATCGTATTCTGTTTGATTATTATAGCGTATATATATTATAACATTTCAGTATAATGTTGCCAAACGAAAAGCTAAATTATTATTACTTTATCTAGTTCGATCCAAATAAGTTAGCTGTTATTGTACCAAGAATGGGTAGTATATTTTGTTGTAGATGTTAATGACCATTTTTAATTAAAGGCCATTAAACTCCTAAGAAATATTACCAACGTAATCATGGTGGTTCGGCGTCAAATTTTAATTTGATAATCTATTCAATATGATATTTATTTAATAATTAGCCATTAATGAAAGATATGTAATCACTCCAATTTAAAGTAACAGTTTACAAGGATTTACAATCATCAGAAGAGGCTGACAAACAAGTGAAATCACAAGCGTTTCCGGTTTCGAAAGTAATGTACCAGTCAAACACATAAAAAACAGATGGTTTGATGACTTGGTAGTTATTGGAATGGACGTTTGGTGATTTACTTGGCCTAATTTTTGTTTTTGCAACAACGAACTCTTTCCATCGCTCTGGAAACATTATTTGAATGATTCATGTTCAAAGTATGCGGATCTCCGGGTTCGTAGCTCATCTTAAAAAAAAAAATGTACTTATTTTTTAAAATTATAATATGCCCTTGAAAACACAGAAGAATACTCCAAACAGATATCCAAAGCATAGGAAGTGTAGCCATTGATACCCAATTTACGACAACTTTATTTTATATTCTTACAATAAAATAATTGATTTGGGATTCTCAAATCTGATGGTATGCTCGTTTTGTAAGTTTGTCCTTGAGACCGAGATATGCAAAGATATTCACTTCAGTTGACTACTTGATTTCATTATTCCTACAGTGTTAGTGTTTTTATCTTAGTTTTTACTAGCTTTGTAGGAGTTTTGAAATGGTCTTGAAAACAACAGTGTGTGAACTAGAAGAAATGAACTTCCCCTCTGTTTGAACGTCTGGCCGGCAAGGCCACAAATGTTAATTATCTACTCACATAAATGTACTACCAGTATCGGAAATGTACGTACTGCATAAAGACAGCTTTTGTACTCTTGATAATACAAAGCTCGTACGTAACGAGTCAACATTGAAGAGAGGTTCTCTCATAGAAACCGAATTAAAATTGTATGGTTCCAACAATATAAAATATTCTTCAAGCTGGTCCATGGATCAGTAACCTCTCTATTTTTGTTAATTATGTTTAATAACTAATTCTAGACAAACGTCATATTTGGAGGGTTTGCTTACTTTTAAAACTTCTTATCGATTGCATTATATTTTCACTGCTATCGTCCAGCATACATACTATGCATGCATGCTCGCACCTGAATATAAATAGAACAAAGTTCGGGCTCGGCCAAAAAAAAAAAATCATCACTAAACCTTTAAAAGAAGAATCAGTCAGTTGTATGTCGATTAAGAATATGATTAGATTGTATGAATACGAAAAAAATTTTCTGGTATTTTCGACATCAATTTTGCAACCTCTTGGTAATTGTAAGTAGGCTTTTCTAAACTTTTCAATATCGAAAAAGGCCCCTGATGTCCATTATTGTTTTCTAATACGAAACTATGTTTGAACGTATCTTTGCGCTACCTTCTTAATCTTTGTCAAGAATCAATTTTATTTCGATTAAGAGTTGATTAAGTTCAAGGATTCATTTTATTTATTCTCTTGTACTTCCCGTCAATATTGTCCAACACCTGGTTTATGTAATCTAGTTATTTTTCGAATAGAAATAAAAAATGGCAGTAACATTCATACTGACAGAAGATCATAAAAATAGTTAGTATACATGTCTCAAACCACAACCTCTATTTCCATGTTAGAGAAAACCCGGACAGTGAGCGAAGAGGAACCATTGATAAATTACTTGGTATCCCCGGACATGACCTGAAAACCATCACCGATCAGACTGGTTTTGTGTAATTACAGCTGAAGGTTGTCGAAGCTGCTTTCTTCTACCTATCTCTTGAGAAACCAAAACTCAGTGGAAGGTTCTAGGTACAATTTTGTGTGGTTACATAATCTTCGGTAAATATTATTATACAATTTATTCATGTTAAAATGTATATTAGACCCAGGAACGAAGTTAACTTATAGTCAGTATCCATGTGATCGGGTAACTGAATTTACATACCTTGGGATATCGGAGAACAAATGGCAACCAGATATCTGATGAAACGTAATGGAGGATTTTTTTTATAATTTATGGTTAGCCGCCAACTAGTGAGAGTTTTTTGGGAAATCGGCATGGGTTGATAAAATAGAGTAGTTAGATTTTCGTATAATTTATTAATGGACAACGTTTCGAAGTACTGTGGTTGACTGTTACCTAGTGTGGGAAGTAGGGATGTTGACTCGTGAAAAAAATTTGGGATAAAAATCCGTGACATCTACAGCAACCAATAAAAGAAGAAGGTTGTAGACATTTATAGTTTGATTCTAAATTCTTTTAAAATAAAGAATTTTTAATATAATATTTTGAAAGAAAAGTATCATATTGGCTTAGTTAAAAATAAATAATTAAAAACACTGTTGAAAATTATTTAGTTGGAAATGAAATGTAAGGATACATAAAATTGAAAAATTCGCAGATTATCAATTTTTCCGGACCGCAATAAATTATTAGCTACTAATGTTTATGACTCATGTAAATGATTTATAAATCCTAGCCGGCTATTTATTTATTTGAAAAAACAACAGCATATATCATTAAGAAAATTACCATAAAATAAAACT
The DNA here is from genome assembly GCA_930367205.1 of Acanthosoma haemorrhoidale. Lineage (NCBI taxonomy): Eukaryota > Metazoa > Arthropoda > Insecta > Hemiptera > Acanthosomatidae > Acanthosoma > Acanthosoma haemorrhoidale. Next base: position 34,464,932 of record OV884012.1, read on the forward strand.
CACTTTAACGTAATAATGCATTATGGATAAGCAGCATATTGAGCGAGAACATAAGTTAAAATTCCAGGTTGTAAAACATTCCAACAGTGTGATCCAACACACTTTTAAAGGGTTTCCGGTTACGAAAACGATTGTATTGACACTTTTAGTGATTGTAGTCCACTAAGCCCATAAAAATAAGATATATTAATCAGAACATTGATAACTTTGATTTGATACCCTAGTCAATATGATAGGGTGATATTTATTTTTTAATTACAAGTAGTTGATTAATAATTTATATTTCATTATTTTTCCTGAGGCTTCTTTTAAGTTTATCATCTCTGGGCCGTCAAGTAAAACTCAATGGAATTAATATTGCAAAAACATTGTGAATAAACTTTTGATGACAGTATTAATGACTTAACGAAATTATTGTTCTTTTTACCCCTAACACATACAACTCATGCCCTACTCAATATGATTTATCACTTATTATTAATTTAAACTACTTTATTAATTTATATAACAATTAAACTACTTATTAATCTGTATACGAAACTTCATTGTCTTTCATAGGGCTGTTTTTATTTGTAGCAGACAAGATATTATGTTAAACACGGGTTTCTAAACTTGCAAACACAATATTAATTGGAGATTTAATTAATTTTGTATGTATGGTCCATTAAATACCAAAGTCATGATACAAATTGTTATTAAGACGTCAAGACCTCTAATTTGATATCCTACTCGGTATGGTAGAACAATATTTATTTATTAATTAAAAAACAATTAAGTTAAGTAAAATGGGTAATTTATGAGCCTTCATTATTTTCATAGCTGGATTTTATTTTTATTGCCATCGGATGAAAATGCCTTGTAAAATATAATGCCATATAAAAAAATCTATGATTGAGTTAATGTTGTGAGCACATTATTAACAGTTTGGCTTTTGGCAATTACAGTTTGAAAAAACAAAATTAAATGTTGTTAATTAGAGTGTAGATGTCTTTAATTAGATACCCTACTCAAATTATAGAAATATGTATATATAGATTTTAATACAGACCAATTGATTAAGTTATGACTTATTTTTATAGATATGGTGTCTTTCACGGGTGATAACATTAAGATTCATTTTGTAATGAAATCAGTGAAACCCTAAAAAGGTGCATTCATTGAATTATACACGAAATATTTAGAACGAGGCCTTCTTAAATACAAAAACAAGCTACACCTGTAGTTAAGAGTCCATCTATGGATATTATTGTTGACATGAAAACTGACCCTTCCCAACATACGATTTTGTAACAGAGATAACAATCTTGAATGAAATGTTCTGCTCATTAAATGTACTTCCTTATTTTGCATGGGACGACCTTGGCCAAGTCTATTGTGTTCCATCGCTTGCAATGCCAGGCTAATGAAATGCAGTCCGTTCTTTTTTGTTTTTAAAAGAACATATTTTATGTAGAGCTGTCCTGCGTGGCGTTTGTATGGTGGGACAATTATATGGTGCTTTGGGGATGTGGAGAGGAGTGGTCAGACCGTAAGAATTAGTTGTATAGATTAAAAATCATTACTATCTTCAACAATATACATTGCAATTATGAATTGCATACGTATCAAATTATTATACATAAATACATATTTATACATACATACAGAAATTATAAAAGTTGTAATTAATGAACACACCATTCATCTTAGCAATGTGTTGCGTTTTTCCTTTAGACTAAAATTCAAACTCTATTTTACTGAAAACTCCTCAGTATTTTCATTCATTTTCCGTAATAGACCAAAGAGTTTTTATTTAAATTCATTTATATCCATCCATAAGCTGCACAGAAATTTTTTCGTTTCATGGGCATGAAAATCATTTTATCAATCAATTATGCTTGTATTTGCACTTCATTCACACGAGGTTATGATTGGTTACACTAGATGAATAAGTGTATTTATAATGTTGGTTTTAGTTACCATATTTTATTTAAAATTAAATTAAAATTTATTACCCCAATGTAATTGACGGTTTCGATGATCTCAAGAATTACTTCTTCTTGAATCTTTTTCTAAGTTGTATTGAATTATTTTTAACCTAGAATTCAAAAGTAGTTTCTTAAACATGCCCCATAGATTGATGCGTGGGGATTCATAACCATAGCGACAGCTGTTTCAAGTAAAAATTTAAAAAATAATTGTCATTAGTCTTATTTTAAGTAACTGAAAGGGGGGAGGCTCTTATCCGGTGACGTGGCTGACGGAGGAGCGTGGGGGACTTCCCAAGACTCCGCTTCCTCTTTCACATGCGAGGGAGGTGACAGCCGCGTGGATTTGGGAGGACACTGGGCTGTTTGTAAATACTGTATGAATGAATGAACATTTATCACAATTAGTTATTGCCCAATAAGGCAGATTGTAATTTTATCACAATAAAGAAGTTTTACTAAAAAAAAAAAGATGCTGGAGGGAGGGTGACCATCCGTCTTCCACACGTCTGCCAAGCTCGTCCTACGTGTGGTATATATAATTTAAATTGGGTCTACAAGCTGGCCACCTCAATGTCCGTATACCCACATCATTAAGGTATTGCAGAACAAACCTTGCCACATGTGGTGGTGCATTATCCTGCTGGAATATGAAATTGTTGCCAATAAATAGTGCAAAAGGAATCGCATCCTCCTGGATAATTTACTTCGCATACAAATCGGCATGCGGAACACTTGGTCCTCTATGTTCGCAGTCGAAAAGATACCATCCCACTCCATCGCTAAACCAACTCCGAATCGAACTCTTCCAGTGACATTACACTCAGCTTAGCGCTTAACAGCGGCCTTCTTTCTGTATATATGACCACTCCCCGAGTTGTACAAAAAAGTTGAAAACCTATTCCGAAGCGTGTTTAGTACAATAAACCAGTCATCTCATGGCTCTGTCGCTCGCGGCCGACCTGAACCGTGTCTGCGTGTGCACAAACCTGCCTCACGGTAACTCACGGCGTGATTTCTCTCCGAATAGTAATTTTAGCCAAACCCAATGCCTGTGCTGCCTATGTTAAGCTTAGGCTGGCATCCACTAAAGCAACTACAGTCTTCAATCGTCAAAACCAGCCCTTAAATTTAAATTACAAAAAAAAAAACTAAGAAAACCTTTTGCTTTAATTTAGAGATTTTTAGAGAAAATTTAGAGATCAGTTACACCACCAGAAATCACAAAAGCGAATGAAGATAAATGATATAAGTTTAAGTTACCCAATAACATAAAGGATTAAGTAAGGTAAACAAAGCCCTTTATTGAAAAGAAGACCAGTCACATCCCTTCAAAAATTATTTTTGAATATTCTTTTAATTAAATAATGAACTTTTTATAGTGCGCTTATTTTTAACAACTTTTAAAACAAATTATTCTTAGTGAGACATTTTTTTTTTTTTTTTTTTTGTTAGGCAGTCTATATTCTTAATCATGGCCCTTGCTTACATTTTATATCGTCTAGTGATCAAATGTGGAATCTCTGTGAAAATTCATGTTTATAAGTCAAACAGAGGCTCACAATTGGCAAGACTAACAGACGAACGGGTGAAAAAAAATTGTAATAAAATCTACGAAACACTAATAAAAATCAATTCACTTTTTTCGTTCAATGTTTTTTCAAATTCTGTGGCACACTTTCAATTTAAATGATATAAACAGAAGTTTAGGTTTGCCGTTGGAAATTTCAGTTTTTCTAAATCCGTAAGCCATCTGTATCTATCGGGATGTCCATTTAAAAAAAATTGCAAATTGTAGTGGTCACACATTTATTTGACCATGAATGAAATTCATGAGCCTCAACAGAATATGGGATGACGTATGCAGTTCTAAAAGTCAATGGTTATGTTAATCAGTATGTTAATGGAAGCAACGTTCTTAAAAGTTATCCTTTTTTTTAGCTAATTATAATCCAGTTATGACTGTACCATGTAACTACATCATTCAATCTCAACAAAGTCATAATATGTTGTTATTGACTTACCAAGAACTTTTCGGTCATCAAGGAAATATGTAGATATGGATGTCTTAGGTTGAGATTTTTTTAAGCAACGCACACATCCTTTATTATCATATTTATGATAATAAATAAGATTTGTTTATCTTTTCGTATCTTTGTGTATAAAATAGTTCAAGCTTATGTTCCCCGAACAATATTAAGCAACAACAAGCAGACTTTCCAGTTGCCCCTATGTATTATAATTTATAAAATTAAACGTCATTATACATTGCGATTTCCATATTTAAGTAGGTATTTAAAATGGATAGATGTACCAAAAGTAACAAATGTAATTATGTATACATGCAAATTGTGATTTTATCAGGTTACTTTAGTTCCAAATTTGCTCTTCTTAACTCGTCAAGTAATCAAAAATGTATAGTTGATGATTGTACCTAATATAATGCCACTTTAGCCAAGAATGGCCTGGACAACACGCGTGGCCCATCATGTTAAATTGTGTGGCTTCGAGCTCTGATATTTAGTTTCTTACTGTAGTTCAGTATGTTTTCGGGAAATAGAAAAAGTGCAAATTATCTTGGTTTTAGTGGATTGGTTTTCTATTGCTTGTTCCTTCTATCCTTGAACTGAACAGATTGAGAACGAAAGGATTCGTTTGTCTCCGTGAACAGCGAATTAGGAGTTCTCCCAACCAACAGATCGTTATTCTTTGTTCCGTGAACACAAATAAAAAAAACATTAGGCACATGTTTGGGTCCGTCATTGGTTCGTCATCCAGTGCAATTATTTTAAGAGAATCTCTGTTTATGTGTAGGTTTGTTTTTGTCTTACTGGTGTGTTTACTAAGTTTCATGTGTGTGGTGCTGAAAGTGGCATCTGAAATCGGATTTTTTTACTAAACAAATTATGAAATGTATTCAATATGTATAATTTTTACTAAAATCCAAGTAAAATCAAAAATATACTAACAAACTTCAAACTTCTCTAACAAACAAACTTCTCCAACAAACATTCAAAGATATGAAAAGTTGTTGATGAAAACAGGAAATTTAATGAGCGTTGGGAATAAGTTTATTTTTTTTCACAATGCAGAACTCAAAATTAAGCAGTCAAGTCGCAGTAATCAGTCAATTAATCAGGCAGTCGCTGTATTTAAGGAGCAAGTGATTTTCAATTTCAAATTAAACACATTAATTTTGAGTTCTGCATTGTGAAAAAAATAAAGTTATTCCCAGCAATCATTAAATTAGCTGTTTTCGTCAATGTACCATGAGACAAAATATATTGAATGTGTCAATTTCAGTAAAGAAGGGGTAAGCTTTAAGTTAACCTGCGCTTAAATTGCATCTGAAAGCTCAGCGAACAATGTTTGGTTCATCATTACAACTATTGTCAAAGCAAGTTATTCTGTTGCCATGTTATCGGATAGTGAACTGGCGAAGGACTGTTCGGAACCCTACAAGAGCAAATTATTTTCAAGTATCAGTATTTTACTTGAAAACTATATGTCCTCGCATTGATGACATTTCAGTAATAGCTTTGCGAGATAAAATTAATCAATTCGAAGCATATTCTTTGGGATTTGATGAAAGTGCAGATATCTCAGACACATCTCAACTTGTGATATTATTTTGCGGTGTGAATGATTCATTCTAAGTGACCGAACAAATGTGTTATTATTTAAAAGGTTCGACTAGAAGAAAAATTTTTTTTTTTCATGCGATTGAAAAATGTTTTGCCGAAAATAGCTTAAATATTTGGGCTCTTTCCGGATTAACAACATACGAAGCACTTGCTTGGGTAAGTAAAATTACTTATAGATAAGCTAGATTGTAGAGCGATTAAAACCAATGATATTTTTATTATTTACGACACATCAAAAAAATGTATACGCTCCAGTATTAACTATAAATCACGTTATGAACGTAGTTATACAGATAGTAAATTACATTTGTTCACATGCTCCTCAGTGCTGGCAATTCAAAGAATTCCTTAGTGAATTATCTTCTGAATATGGTGATACATTATATTTTACCAATGTTAGATTTTACCAAAGTCATGGAATCTGTTAAAAATAGATTTTTTTAATTTAAGGAAGGAAAGAGATATGTTTATGAACGAGAAACAAGAATCTATTCCTGAAGTGATTGGTTGTTATACCTATGTCTTTTCGAGAGTATAACAGAAAATCTTAATCAGCTAAATAAGGACTTGCAAGGGTAAGATAATTTAATAGCCGAAGTTATTGTTATTTGAGTGCATATTCAAGATAAAAATGCTAAACATTTACCGCTGTTAAATAAGTTCTCCAACCTAAGAATTTCTTGAAATATGCTGATGAAATAAAGAAACATTTGATAGTCGTTGTTTATTTTTTCAAAATGTTTGAAATGTCTTCATATCCATTACATGTTGACGTGAACAGTGTTCTTGAAAATCTGCTAATGGAGTTAATTGAGTTACAGTGCAACAATGAAACGAAACAATTTTTTGCGTCCACATCAAAAATTAATTTTTACAATACTTAGATTACAACTTAAGATATTTTGCACGAGTTGCAAGTGCTTTTAGACCCACATATTTTAGTGAAACATTTTTTTCGAAGATGAAATTTACAAAGAGTTTATGACAGGTTTTACTAACTTATGCCAATTTAGAAAACCAGCTAAGATGTGCTACGTCGAACATAAATATACATTTACAAAAGTTAAGTGAAAGAAAGGATAAACAAATATCTTATTAATGAAGATGCGAAAGTATATTATATTGAATCATAACGTAACAATAAAGTTGTATTCATTTTGTATTTGTATTACATTTTTTAAAATCATGTTTACCTGAAGTGTGGTTACGTTACACGTCATCAAAGGGGCCCGTGAAACCATTTGGGTTGGCCAGGCCTGTTGTAAGAGCTCCTATCCGGAAATCAGCAAGTCCTGGTTGGTTTTAGCCGCTGTATCACTGTATTTTTCATTTAATTATTAATATTTTATTTATAATTTTTATTAGAATTTAAGTTCTGTAGGTATATGTTTATTGTTAGTTTTAACTTTATTTTTTTATTCTCGTCCCATTATTGACAAGAGCACTTGGTCAAATATTTGTCGATGGTATCAAAAAGGCTTTCGGACATTAATTTACTATAGTTTTGAAACCCGTCATAGTCCGATGCATTACTACAATTTATAATATCTTGCCTATCATTTGTTAAATAATTATTCTCAACTATTTGCCAATTTTTCGAAACGAATATTTTAGGAAAAATACTGTCGCTCGTGACATCAAAAATTTACTTCTTTTATTTACTTTGTAGTCGCTTGACAAATATTATTACTGTACAGTGGGATGTTACAGGCTTTATAATGGCAAAATTTATATTAAATAATTATACACCCACGAATTTATTTATGAATTTATTCAGTGATTACTATTAAATTTGTTAGTCCTTTATTATTTATCTAAATCTTTTGTTTCAGGTATGTATATCCTAATCCTGTGTCACAGTACCTGCCCGAGGTAATTTACAATTTTTATTTTTTTTAAAGGGATAGTATATAATGGATGGAATTACTATTTACTTCCGAAATTGTTTAGTTTTTGTAAACAACATTTGAAGTCAATATTCCCCTGTACATTACTATTTATAAATACATATTTGTTCAGAAATTTTCCATACAGTAACTATCCGATGTGGGAGTTTCCTAAGCGGGATTTAGAAAACAAAACCTTAATATTCTCCATATTACGTCACCTTATACAGGGGTTCGGCTCGTTGTATTAAAATTTGTATCATGTATGTGTAGAACTACATCAAAAATAGATTTACCTACTGGTTTCTACCTCAATTCGTTTAGTCAAGACGTGATTTTTAAGGTACTTTATCCACGTTTCCGTATCGAGTGTTAAATTTCCTACAAGACTAATGTTCTTTTATTTTTGAAAATAACCCTTTAGAGTCCGCATTACCTAATAAGGCAGATTGTAATTTTATCATAATAAAGTTGTTTAATATATATAAAAAAAAAGAGTCCGCTGCAGATCAAACTGAACTTTAACTTTTTCCTTTAAGTTACACCAGGATCTCAATGTTGAGTATACAACTCGAAAGCTTTAAAAAAACTGAAGTTTTCCGCTACTTTGTAATTTTCCAGAATCGTTTAGTAAAAACTTGTTGAAATTAAACTTTTTCTACATTCGTTAAGTTTGAGCTGCTACTTTAGTTCCTAGGTAGTAATTTTGAAAATTAATGGGAAAGTAGTCAAAAGTTTAATTAAACGGGAAAACTGGGGTGGGAGCTCATTAAATTGTTCAACAATTTAAACCAGAAACTCACTTGACTTGATGAACTAGGACCAACTTGAGTTTTTGTGTTCTTAATTTCGTTTATTTATTGTAACGATTTGTATAGCGCAATATACATGATAATAATTACCTTTGAATCAGGTCAATATGTATATTAAAAACTACACATTTACTCTAATTGTATAAATTAAAAGATATTTATAATACAAAAAATAGTTATTTATTGAATAAAGGGATGAATGAGTAGGCCGTCCCTGTAGGACAGGACATTTTAACAATTAATGTTAAAAAAGTGTGTATGGTAGAAATAAAACAAAATGTTTCATGTAACGACGAGTCCTCGGATCAACTAGTGTAAAGAGAGTAACATCTGCCAGTGAGCTGATCCGTTGTATGTTAGGTCACTGTCTATCACAAGGTGACGGGATGCTGATCATGTGTCAGGTGAAATCAGGCTTAGTAGAGACACAGGCTAACATAGGTGTATAGAGCTGTTTTTTTACCTGGTGATTACCTGCCGTGGGAAGAGTTACATTCCTCATCAGTATTGAAACTTTATCTTTACATATTCTTATTTAGCAGTGAAATGTACATTTCACTAGTTGATATGTGTCTTGACATTTAGCAAAGCCATAAGAATGCATAGCCTATATATTTTAACCATCGAGAGGCCCTTCAAATTTTTTTCTATGAAGTATTAAATATTTAAAAACTTTGACTGTACCTTTTTTTTTTTTGTATGCCTAATGCTTCTCAAGATATCAGCCGTTAAATTAAAATGTAGCATTCTTTAACGTTTTGTTATTCCGCCATTTCTCAAAAACTAATATACCGAATCGAGTGAGACAAAACGTAGATGACAATGACTAGGGTCATGGGTAACATATGACGATCTGCGACACCGTAGACATTTAATGTAGATATATTTAAGTACGATTAACAGAAATATGAAATGTAGCAATTTCGTGGACTGGCAGATGCTAGTAAAACCAAAATTTCGTCCAAACGGGCACAATCAGATAAATTTAAACTCATTCTCTCGTGCGTAACACGGTGGGGTTTTCAAGCCCTCATACGTCATTAGTTCTCAAGATCTCCCAGTTTAGAGTGAAAAGTGCATTGACTTCATGGCCAATTTTCAGTGTATAGATAAACATAAACAGCCAATGAAACAAATATTCTGGCTAAATCAGGACTTGTATCCGGAACCTCCCGGGTGTACACAGATTTTTTTTCAGGAGGGGGGATTAATAAGAAGGCAGGTGAGCACCACTGGTTACTGCGGATCTATATATTGTAATATTTAAAATTTGAAAACAGTTTTGGGTTCCGCATGCCCACACTAAGTGTCTATAATCGCCGAATTAGGCGTTATATAACTTCTATAAGTTTTTCTTTTTTTTAGAAGCATGAAAACTGATCAAAAAGATGTTATATACAGATGTATATATATATATATATATATATATTCGTGTGAAGATGACAGCAATACAACAAATGGAACAGCTCTGTAGTTTACATTATTAGTATTTAATATGTGTTTGTTAATGTAGGCCCTTAAGTTATTAGTTAGTCTGGTTTATTTTATCAATACATTGCTATGATGGTAGAGGATCGAATGTGGTAGTTTTCTTGAACACCTGTTCCGTAGAATACGTTTAATTTGTTTTACAATAACTCGCCCTAAAAAGCTTATCAATTATTTATCCAATACTATTCGTCACCGATAACATAATAATTGTATCCGTTAGGCAGTTTTATATTTAACTGTAACTAGCTCGAAAACCCATTAGTAAAATCGTGTGATTTTCTTTTTCCAAAAAAAGAATTGGCATTGTAATCTATTTTTTACAGTGTTAGATGCTTCTGTTAATTAATCAACAGTCACGGGCCATAAATGGTCTGGGCCTGCAGAGCGAACACCCTTACAAACGAAATTTATACTACTTACATGACGGTACGTTGGCGTTTGATGTAGTATTTTCATATAACCTCTGCCACGAAATGTATTCTTCTCTTGAAAATATCGAAGTCAAGTGTAATGCAGCGAACAATAAAGGGTTCCGTTATTATTTTGAAAATGATTTTCAATGGCAGTTGTAAGGACTTATGGTAACTGTAGCCTTCTATGGGCTAAGGTCGGAGCACATATCACATGCTCAATTTAATACCCTACTCATGGGAAAATATTTATTTGGATTTTGGGTCGCGTATGAGATAAGCGAAGGTGGTGAATGGAGAATCCGTTACGATAACGGGCTGAAAGTGTACTTGAAACTTCCATCGGTGGTTGAAGAAAGCTTAGTGAGAAAATATCAGTTCAGATGAGAGGACAATGCATGAAGCTCCTACCACAGGTTGAAGAATCAGAAGACGAGGACTAGTCTAAGGTGGAAGGTATCACTCATCGAGTAGTCAACTTTGCAGAATATCGACCAAGACTGGGACAGGTGAAGAACTCTGGTGAAAAAAGCGCTTGATCTTCGTGGTCAGAATTCAACGGAGTGAACGAGAACATAATTTTGATTGCCGTTTTAATAACTAAAATAAGTTATTGATCAGGACGACGAAATCTTTAATTTGGTACTAATATCTGTACGATAGATTTTTTTTAAGTGACTAATTACAATTAATAACACATCATCATGTTGTGTAGGGCTTCAACGGGTTACACAAAAATACCAGAACAGGGAGACAGACATATTCGCGAACACATGAGATTGTCTGGTTGCGAAGAAAACGACACCTTAAAAAAAGAACTTGGCTACTTCAAAATACCCTCAGAAGCGAATACTCACTTGGAGACAGTATGCTAGTCTCTTGTTGAGTGCCGCTGCGTATCTTGGCTCACCTTGACCCTGAGCACAACTCAACAGTGAATTACTTTGTTTATCAATTCCAAGCTGCCATATTTTATTGAATGTACAGTCCGCTTCAGCTCAGAAGAACTTGTGGTAAATAATGTTTTTTACGGCTATACACCAAACTAGAATAGTTGACATGCTCCTACCTAAACTTTTAGGACTGACGGGATTCTCCCCTCACACCACGTCAAACCTACCTCATGCTCTTCTAAGCTGCAACGTACTCTTATCATTACCGCATCCTATATTTCTTACTGCCTTCTAAACCAATCCTAATTATGTATTTTCACAGCGTTTTCTAGTTCGGAGAAAACGTCAGTCAGCTTATATGCAAGATTTTTTATTTTTGTTTGGCAACGTTATGCTTGGAAAATTCTTTCTACTGCTTTTGGTGATCCTAATCCTCTACGTTCATTGAATTCAAATAAGTAGGGGCATAACTAAGTTTTTTATTTTGTCGTTTTAATAAAAAATAAGATAACTGGAATTCGGGTATAAGAAAACAATTTTTGGTACACCTTGGATACTCGGGTAGGTGATTTCGCTTTGATCGGGACAGTTCCTTGAGTTCGGGAGCTTATTTTATTTTGCGGTGGTCCACAGGAATAAACTTAGCATTTCTGACCCGACTAAAAACGATTGGCAACCTCTAGATAGCCTGTACAACTGGCAAACGGTTAATGTTACACCTCGGCAAAGGAACCCATTGTCATATGATATGCATCAGTAGGGCTGTAACTCGTACATCATCTCAGCAGGACCTAATCCTTCCGTCAAGTTATGTTTATATTTAATTTCAACGAACAGATATTATTTATTCAATTACTGGTCCAATTGGACGTTTGACAGTCTCTTCTGTGTGATTATTGATATAAATCCTAGTCGATCGATCTTAATTCGTTAAGGTGTATTCAATAGCCGCCCAGCCTACGTTGTATACCTTTGGGTAACGACGTAATAACGGGAGGTATGGGAAAAATTCATAAACGTTGATAAAGTTAGGCTCTATTTTTTCCAATACTTCCAAGACAGCTTAATTATATTTCACGAATGATTAATTATACCTCTCATATGGTGTAGAGGTTAACAGTGTTTATGAACGACTGACATTGAGTAGCCAATCAAAATTATTGCTGCCAGCTGCTAGACAGGACGATCTGTGAAAGAAGCTCTGTCCGCCTTCAGAGGCGAGCACAAATAGGAATGTCCATCTGCGTACAAGGTCGTTATGTTATAAGTCACTATTTTGTTTAAATGAACTTAATCCTCTACGAACATTTGATATGACGGGTGCTTAGGTTTGCAGTATGTCAGAAACATGTTATCTTAACATGTCTTTTATATCATAAATTATTATTATTTATATTATATTAGAAATTTATTACGTTTACACAACTGGTTCCTGGTTTCAGCCAATAAATAGAAATAATTTAATTATTATTAGAAAAGTAAACAGAGTTGAAGGGTAGAAGATTGAGTGGGGTATAGTGTAACAGAAAGGCAAAGTGCCCGCAAATAATCATTTATAATAATCAACTATTATTGCACCAAGTGCAAGCAAATAATCAACCCCCTTAGCTGTTGACTTAATACCGTTACTTACTTGTTATTATACTGATTCATACAGCTATAAATAAAATTAATTTTAATTAAGTTGCGTTTATTCAAAGAAGATGTGGATTAAACATCTTACAACATTTATTTATTTTATGTATATAATATATAGTTTATAACAATATTTATTTATTTTATTAATATATAATGCTTTGCGTAAGTTTCCAAAACAAAGCGAAAAAATGTTTCCTATAAAAGGGATTGACTATGTCACCAACCAAAAGGATTCGCTTAGAAATCGGGTGTTTAATTAAACCTAATCAACCGTTGTTCAGAGCATTTGCTGTCTCCATTTTAAAAATGACTCGGACAATTGAAAGTGTGTAGTCTGAATCAGAAAATTTTTTAAAAATAATCCAAGGATATCATCCAGCGTTTTTTTAATTTCCTATTGTATAGCTGTAAACTAAATCATTAGTAAGTCTAATTAACAAATGTTAGTAGTAGTAGTAGATCATCGCTTATGTCAATTTGGGTTACACTTTATTGGCGAGTGAGTAATACAGTAAGATAATGTGGAATTGTAAATATTTGAAGATTGTTACAACATTGTAATAATGCCGCTGATTTACTCGTGACATAAATATAAGATTACAGAATCGTGAAGTGTACATTTACATGCCTTGGATGTTCATCTGTTTGGGCTAAAGCTCATATAATCGGATCGTCTGTCACGTCTACTGCATTTGAGGGATAAAATAAATATGATAATTTCGCATGTAAGTTATATGTAACATCAATGTAAGTTACAACTGTGCACATCTAACAAATACGTTAGCTAACAAATAATATACCATGAATAATTGTGTACACTTTAGGTAAGGTTACTATGTGGTAACTCACAAAATATTTATAAGGACATTTCTATCCAATAGCTCAACTCATTATAAAGGATGATTTATAAAAAAAAAAAAAAAAAATAACGTTTAGACCTTGATGAGAAGTTCACATAAAAATAGAATATGGCATTTGTGCACGGGACTTATTCAGACTCATTTTTACCTAAACAGAAGAATTAATTGTGTTATTGTTACCTAATCCGTACTTCAGCAAGTCTGTACATTTTATTTAAAAAAAAAATAATATTTTCCAATTCGCTCCTGTTTTTAGACAGTTTTAATTACTAAGATTTTTTCAAATGAGTTTTTAGCTCTAAAATTGACTCCACCGTTACAGATCATCGCTCTAATTATGTTAATATTATAAATTAACATTATAATTAACATTTGACATCCGGTGAACAAAAGAATGAACACGGTCGGTGGAGTCCTCCCACCCCTACCAATGAATTATTTCCCCAATGAATTATTTCCCCAATGAATTATGCCAGCCCTACACCTGTAATCAATACTATAGTTGTATGGTTCTTAACGAAAACAAACTAGCTACTATGTCAAGTAATTAAATGATTATTATATGAAATTGATATTATTCGTTGTTTGTTGTATTTTTAAAAAAATTATTAGAATACTGAGAACAAAAGTTAGAATTATCAATTAAATATCTCACTTTTTATCATTTAAATAATTAGCGTATTACAATGATTAGCAAATATATTCATAAGCAAAAAAAATTGTAGTGCTAAATAATTTAATGGCAAGCAAAATAAAATAACTATTTTTTTTTAAAAATAATTTTTACAATATTGTCAATTTTATTCGTGCTATAAATCCCACTATTATTAATAATTACTAGTCACATTCCCGATCCTGCCAGTTATTTCTTGTTTAGGCAGCGTTTTAATAGTTTCTTTGGTCGTTAATTTCAATTTTTGTATTTATTTATTTTTTAAACAATTATTACTAAATGTAATAAAAACCTATGAAGTGTTATCATAGTAGGATAAACGACACCTTTAATTGTATGACATATCAGGCATTTTATGGAAATAATTAGTTACAGATCTATTAAAACTTAGTAATTTGTGTTGGATTGATTGTTTTATTACTTTATTATTGTATTATTAGAAGTGTTTTATAGCTTAAAAAATGTTTATTCCTTTCTTGAAGTATGGCCATCCGTGTATTAAAAAAAAATGTATCATCTGAAGTTCTTTATCTGGTTGGAAGAAAACGGTATATGCTCATATACGATTCTTAGCTTTTTACATGACGTCGATAGATTTTTGCATTCGTCGTAAATTACTCCATAAATAATGGTCTGATACACGAATGATCGGAAATCCTCTCGATCTATTCAATTATTATCAGTCACGAACTGAAGAGTGTGACCTTGAATAAGAATATTTATGAATTAAGGTGATAACGAAACCGTGTCTTAGTAGCGGCCTGGAGGTGGTAACTGTGATAGCTTGGCAATAAACAGCAGGATCATTTAAATCCACTTTTCGAAGATTATTTGGATTAGGTTAAAAGATAAAGATTGTTACAGAAAATAAATTAATAAGTAATAATAAGGATTTATATTGAAAAAAATTGACTGGCCTCTAAAAATGCTGCTTTTATTAATATTGTAATGAGTTTTTTGAATGGAGGTTTTGTGAAATTTAGAGAAGTTTTTATTTATCTACAAAAATAATCGCAGGAAGCCTTTTTGGAATACTTTTTGATGTTCTGATTCGTCCTCGCCAAGGTTTGCACCTCGTTTCTGTGACTGATCGCACTCGTTCCTTCGCCCAGTTTATATGAGGAAAAACATAATTTTTAACGGGCATTCCACCTGGATATAAACGAAGCTATAGAAGTAAAATGTAAAATAAAAATTCCTTACACCATGTAATTAGTTATGTAAGATGTAATTGAAGATTTTTTTTATTGTATCGTTTTTTTTTAATCTTAATTCTAAAATACAATAAAATCTTAAAATTCTTGAAAATTAATAGAAATGAATGCAATATTTCAACTATTGCAATGCAAATGCATTTTTTCGTAGTTTTCAAGACTTTGCAACTATATAAATATCTTTGCATACCTAAATCAAAACGTCTGTTAACTGTTGTGTAACTGTTGGATGCAAAATGTATCAATTACTATTATGATTTACTGGGAAAGATATGAATAACTATGTAAATCATTTTAATAATACGCATTTCATTATTTGATTACAGAAAATAATCCTCAATATGATCAAAAGTGTGATCCATAACAATTAACAGTGCACCAATTTTGTTTTTTGTTGAATCGGAGGAAGGCATCTACTTTGTAAAAAATCGAAGCAGGAACGCCTTTGTCATTATTATACCTGTCTTTGCAGTTATTAAGTTACGACAACTTAAAACGTTCACACACAGGAAAGGCTTGTTAAAAAATTTAATTTCTTGTTTAGGGCTAACAAATAATATTAATAGTCGTATTGTCCCACTCAAGCAAAAATCTGCACCGAACGATACCACAAACCCTTGGATTGAAAATGAAGTTTTAAATGTGAACACAATCACGAGTATTAATAAAATACCATTTGTTACACTAATGAATGTAAAATAAGGATTATCTAAATGTCTTATTCATAATTTAATTTTCCTTATTGTCAAACCGATAGATAGGATTTGTATCACGACACAGATCCAGAGTTCGGTTTATTATACTATACCTATGCTTATTATTATTAGATTATAACTTTTAATTTAAAACATGGATACATAGGATTAACCTCAGTTCTTGGCCAATGAGTTATTTTTTTTTTTTAAATAACTGCATAAATGTGTGTTAATTTCATATTTACTTTACTTCAGAACTTTGTGGATCTATCATCTCAAATTGGGACCGCAAGCCACTACATGCTATTTTCAAAATTGAGACGATTTGATATAGAGAGGTGTTCCATACTGTTCGCGATTATTTGTTTGTTACCAATTATTTACTGGTCTATTCTCATGATTTGCCGAAACCGATTTGCCTGTGTAGCTGCTGCATATTCGAATCAATTGATGGAAGAACATTTTTGTAAGCTTAAAAATTTCAAAATACCAAAAATAAAATCTAAATTATAAATATGCACTGCCTGAAGAATGTCCTGCAGAAGTCTTGGCTTTTACGTTCGGTTGTTTTGAGGACTCCTAGCTTTTAAGTAGTGTGGTCGTTCCTTTTTTTATACATTTTCTGGAACTTTGTATACTTGTGGTACTCGTCCGCAGTATTGATATGTGAAGTTTGTTAGTGCAAATAAACTACGGTTCGCTGACATAGAATCGTCAACGATTGACTCAGCGAACTAAATGATATTCTAGTTTCTCCGAGAACTTCATTTTAGCGAGTTGGCTGTGAAGTAATTTTAATAGGTTTTCTAACCACTACGTGGCACTAAGATTAAAATAAACTGTAATAAATTATATGCTAATTTGTTCCCGTACAGAGTTATTCGCATCGCACTTAACAAATCCGGCTGTACCGTACAGAGTTATTCGCATCGCACTTAACAAATCCGGCTGTACCGTACAGAGTTATTCGCATCGCACTTAACAAATCCGGCTGTACCGTACAGAGTTATTCGCATCGCACTTAACAAATCCGGCTGTACCGTACAGAGTTATTCGCATCGCACTTAACAAATCCGGCTGTACCGTACAGAGTTATTCGCATCGCACTTAACAAATCCGGCTGTACCGTACAGAGTTATTCGCATCGCACTTAACAAATCCGGCTGTACCGTACAGAGTTATTCGCATCGCACTTAACAAATCCGGCTGTACCGTACAGAGTTATTCGCATCGCACTTAACAAATCCGGCTGTACCGTACAGAGTTATTCGCATCGCACTTAACAAATCCGGCTGTACCGTACAGAGTTATTCGCATCGCACTTAACAAATCCGGCTGTACCGTACAGAGTTATTCGCATCGCACTTAACAAATCCGGCTGTACCGTACAGAGTTATTCGCATCGCACTTAACAAATCCGGCTGTACCGTACAGAGTTATTCGCATCGCACTTAACAAATCCGGCTGTACCGTACAGAGTTATTCGCATCGCACTTAACAAATCCGGCTGTACCGTACAGAGTTATTCGCATCGCACTTAACAAATCCGGCTGTACCGTACAGAGTTATTCGCATCGCACTTAACAAATCCGGCTGTACCGTACAGAGTTATTCGCATCGCACTTAACAAATCCGGCTGTACCGTACAGAGTTATTCGCATCGCACTTAACAAATCCGGCTGTACCGTACAGAGTTATTCGCATCGCACTTAACAAATCCGGCTGTACCGTACAGAGTTATTCGCATCGCACTTAACAAATCCGGCTGTACCGTACAGAGTTATTCGCATCGCACTTAACAAATCCGGCTGTACCGTACAGAGTTATTCGCATCGCACTTAACAAATCCGGCTGTACCGTACAGAGTTATTCGCATCGCACTTAACAAATCCGGCTGTACCGTACAGAGTTATTCGCATCGCACTTAACAAATCCGGCTGTACCGTACAGAGTTATTCGCATCGCACTTAACAAATCCGGCTGTACCGTACAGAGTTATTCGCATCGCACTTAACAAATCCGGCTGTACCGTACAGAGTTATTCGCATCGCACTTAACAAATCCGGCTGTACCGTACAGAGTTATTCGCATCGCACTTAACAAATCCGGCTGTACCGTACAGAGTTATTCGCATCGCACTTAACAAATCCGGCTGTACCGTACAGAGTTATTCGCATCGCACTTAACAAATCCGGATGTACCGTACAGAGTTATTCGCATCGCACTTAACAAATCCGGATGTACCGTACAGAGTTATTCGCATCGCACTTAACAAATCCGGCTGTACCGTACAGAGTTATTCGCATCGCACTTAACAAATCCGGATGTACCGTACAGAGTTATTCGCATCGCACTTAACAAATCCGGCTGTACCGTACAGAGTTATTCGCATCGCACTTAACAAATCCGGCTGTACCGTACAGAGTTATTCGCATCGCACTTAACAAATCCGGCTGTACCGTACAGAGTTATTCGCATCGCACTTAACAAATCCGGCTGTACCGTACAGAGTTATTCGCATCGCACTTAACAAATCCGGCTGTACCGTACAGAGTTATTCGCATCGCACTTAACAAATCCGGATGTACCGTACAGAGTTATTCGCATCGCACTTAACAAATCCGGCTGTACCGTACAGAGTTATTCGCATCGCACTTAACAAATCCGGATGTACCGTACAGAGTTATTCGCATCGCACTTAACAAATCCGGCTGTACCGTACAGAGTTATTCGCATCGCACTTAACAAATCCGGCTGTACCGTACAGAGTTATTCGCATCGCACTTAACAAATCCGGCTGTACCGTACAGAGTTATTCGCATCGCACTTAACAAATCCGGCTGTACCGTACAGAGTTATTCGCATCGCACTTAACAAATCCGGCTGTACCGTACAGAGTTATTCGCATCGCACTTAACAAATCCGGCTGTACCGTACAGAGTTATTCGCATCGCACTTAACAAATCCGGCTGTACCGTACAGAGTTATTCGCATCGCACTTAACAAATCCGGCTGTACCGTACAGAGTTATTCGCATCGCACTTAACAAATCCGGCTGTACCGTACAGAGTTATTCGCATCGCACTTAACAAATCCGGCTGTACCGTACAGAGTTATTCGCATCGCACTTAACAAATCCGGCTGTACCGTACAGAGTTATTCGCATCGCACTTAACAAATCCGGCTGTACCGTACAGAGTTATTCGCATCGCACTTAACAAATCCGGATGTACCGTACAGAGTTATTCGCATCGCACTTAACAAATCCGGCTGTACCGTACAGAGTTATTCGCATCGCACTTAACAAATCCGGCTGTACCGTACAGAGTTATTCGCATCGCACTTAACAAATCCGGCTGTACCGTACAGAGTTATTCGCATCGCACTTAACAAATCCGGCTGTACCGTACAGAGTTATTCGCATCGCACTTAACAAATCCGGCTGTACCGTACAGAGTTATTCGCATCGCACTTAACAAATCCGGCTGTACCGTACAGAGTTATTCGCATCGCACTTAACAAATCCGGCTGTACCGTACAGAGTTATTCGCATCGCACTTAACAAATCCGGCTGTACCGTACAGAGTTATTCGCATCGCACTTAACAAATCCGGCTGTACCGTACAGAGTTATTCGCATCGCACTTAACAAATCCGGCTGTACCGTACAGAGTTATTCGCATCGCACTTAACAAATCCGGCTGTACCGTACAGAGTTATTCGCATCGCACTTAACAAATCCGGCTGTACCGTACAGAGTTATTCGCATCGCACTTAACAAATCCGGCTGTACCGTACAGAGTTATTCGCATCGCACTTAACAAATCCGGCTGTACCGTACAGAGTTATTCGCATCGCACTTAACAAATCCGGCTGTACCGTACAGAGTTATTCGCATCGCACTTAACAAATCCGGCTGTACCGTACAGAGTTATTCGCATCGCACTTAACAAATCCGGCTGTACCGTACAGAGTTATTCGCATCGCACTTAACAAATCCGGCTGTACCGTACAGAGTTATTCGCATCGCACTTAACAAATCCGGCTGTACCGTACAGAGTTATTCGCATCGCACTTAACAAATCCGGATGTACCGTACAGAGTTATTCGCATCGCACTTAACAAATCCGGCTGTACCGTACAGAGTTATTCGCATCGCACTTAACAAATCCGGCTGTACCGTACAGAGTTATTCGCATCGCACTTAACAAATCCGGATGTACCGTACAGAGTTATTCGCATCGCACTTAACAAATCCGGATGTACCGTACAGAGTTATTCGCATCGCACTTAACAAATCCGGCTGTACCGTACAGAGTTATTCGCATCGCACTTAACAAATCCGGCTGTACCGTACAGAGTTATTCGCATCGCACTTAACAAATCCGGCTGTACCGTACAGAGTTATTCGCATCGCACTTAACAAATCCGGCTGTACCGTACAGAGTTATTCGCATCGCACTTAACAAATCCGGCTGTACCGTACAGAGTTATTCGCATCGCACTTAACAAATCCGGCTGTACCGTACAGAGTTATTCGCATCGCACTTAACAAATCCGGCTGTACCGTACAGAGTTATTCGCATCGCACTTAACAAATCCGGCTGTACCGTACAGAGTTATTCGCATCGCACTTAACAAATCCGGCTGTACCGTACAGAGTTATTCGCATCGCACTTAACAAATCCGGCTGTACCGTACAGAGTTATTCGCATCGCACTTAACAAATCCGGCTGTACCGTACAGAGTTATTCGCATCGCACTTAACAAATCCGGCTGTACCGTACAGAGTTATTCGCATCGCACTTAACAAATCCGGCTGTACCGTACAGAGTTATTCGCATCGCACTTAACAAATCCGGCTGTACCGTACAGAGTTATTCGCATCGCACTTAACAAATCCGGCTGTACCGTACAGAGTTATTCGCATCGCACTTAACAAATCCGGCTGTACCGTACAGAGTTATTCGCATCGCACTTAACAAATCCGGCTGTACCGTACAGAGTTATTCGCATCGCACTTAACAAATCCGGCTGTACCGTACAGAGTTATTCGCATCGCACTTAACAAATCCGGCTGTACCGTACAGAGTTATTCGCATCGCACTTAACAAATCCGGCTGTACCGTACAGAGTTATTCGCATCGCACTTAACAAATCCGGCTGTACCGTACAGAGTTATTCGCATCGCACTTAACAAATCCGGCTGTACCGTACAGAGTTATTCGCATCGCACTTAACAAATCCGGCTGTACCGTACAGAGTTATTCGCATCGCACTTAACAAATCCGGCTGTACCGTACACGGAAAAAAACTTGACGTATTGACCAACGAATACATTTATATACATAGGTCAAAGTAATTTTAGACTTGCTGTTTCAATTAATCATAAAAAAAAAGTCAAGGTCTCTTTATTTTAGCGTTACACATTACTAGCTAAAGAAAAACTATCTCAAACGAGGTCTGACCACTGAACAGCGGATAAGACAGCTAACAATTAATATAATAGCGTAAGCAAAGTAATTCTCAGTAAAATAAAAGCTAAATGGTAGCCTCCTCTGCCTGAAAGAAAGCTTATATTGACTAGATTTCTTGCGACAGTAGCCCACCAACTGGGGATTGGGTAGGTCACTGGTTTAAGTTGTCAAAACATTTTTTCTTTGGCTAATAATTATTAAAAATTGTGCGATCAATACCTAAACGAATAATTAATGTTATTGTTTTATAATTTTGGATAACGACATGTTCCTCGTTCACATACGTTCCTCGCTCACGTACTTCCACATTAGTGGTAGGTTTCATCAATGTTATTTGTAACAAATATCCTAGGTAAAATGTCTTATGTTTTTGCTTGTTTTTATGCCGGGGCGTAATTACCACGGGGCGTGAATTAAGAAAGGTAGGTTCTTTAAGTAAAAGTTTAAAATTTGAATTTCGATGTTTTTAGTTAACATTAATAAAAACGTTAAAATATACATTTTACATATTATTTTACTTACTTACAAAAATTCCACCAGTACGTTCGTGATTCACGCCCCGTGGGAACCTGGCATTATACTCCCTGGCCTTGTTTTGTCGCTCGTAACTATTCATATTAAATGTATACAATATATATTGACTATTGTTTAGTCATTTTTTAAGGTGAATTGATATATTTATTTAAAACACTTATTGAAAAATCAGGATTCAGTTACGAGATAATCAACTTTGTGAATGCACTTGGAATTGTTGAAAACCTCACCTTGACTTAAAATAGTATTTTTTTTTTCAAGAAGGTTTAAAATAAATTTTTGAAACCGATCTTTTAGTCCCGCCCTATGGTGATTATATAATAACAAACTTGATATAGCTTTATTCCTAAATTCACCCCGGTCACATGATGTAAAACTAATAAATGTGCGATAAATATATAATAAAATGATAGTTGCCATGAAAGTCTACCCTTCTGTCATGAGAGCGTTAATAACTAATTTAATGCAGGCTCATCCTGCACTTTTTAAACATTTGTGTGGAGTGTGCATGTCAGATATGCGTGGTTTATTGGGATCATAAAATTTATTATATAGCCTTGTGTATATCATTAACCTTCAAATTATCGTGGAGTGCCTTGTTGTTGACGTAACATAGTGTTTAAGCAATAAGACTTAACTCTTTGATCGATATAAAAGCACTTATTGAAATAAAATGTACTATCTCGCTTATTGGTTAGTAACCAATAGTTAACCATATGAACAAAGATCCCATTTATATAATAGTAACAATTTCGCATTCACACCCACAATATATAGAAATACGCACTTTCATATTCTCTCATCTCTTGTACATAAGTTCCTTATTAATTTTCACCCGATTAAGGCTTTTATTTACTGTAGACTGGAGTAGTCAGAACTAGTTTTTATATTGTAATAGAAGTGACTGTCCTCGAAGATGTCAAAAGGAATACCAGTTTATTTTACGAACGCAAACTCACGATAAACATGATTTAATGGATTCTGATATCTGATTAACGTATTACTATGAATCTTCTTTTATCACATTACCCTCCCTTTTAATCAGTTCTAAGTACTGAATAATAAAGAATAAAAAAATGTATCGATAATTAATAATGATAGTTGTGGTATGTGTGTAACAGTTCTCAGTAATTTTAGGTTTATAACATTGCAGTTGCCTTAGAAAGATGGTGGCTTTGGCGTCTGGTATATTAGAGTTTATAGGAGGTAAGCTTAAGAGGCAGAAATAGACTAAGTTGAAGGGTTTGCTAGGATGGTTCTGCTGCCAAAGTGCCTGACAGAATATTTAGAGGTACCGGGCTTGACTCGCATTGATGGAACTATCTACACTCAGGTTTTAGGCACCTCGAGGAATACCGACAGAGTTCAATTGAAGATGAATGGGATTAAAAGTTGATTAGAGTCATAGAAAGTATCCCGAAATGACTTAAGACCGAGGTATGACTTAGCTTCCCTCCACAGAACACAGTATTCCGAGCAGAGGCACCAATCCCAATGAAAATTTTGAGTATCGCCGCCATAATTCTAACGGCATAGGAAGGTCCCAACGCAGATTGCAGAAGTCTTTTCTGATATGGACGATTAGCGCAGTAAAAATCAAGTCCATTCTCAAGCATTTGGACAAAAAAATTTAGGCATAATCGAATTAACCCATATTTATGTTATAATTAAGGCCAGAATTTTATGTTTCTAGACCTGAACAAGCCTTCGATCCGTCCAAGTGCTATTGTATGGATTGCAACCTTGGGGACTAACCACAACTGCGGAACGAGCATTCCTGGTTCATAAGAGAAAAATTCTGTGGTGTATATATGGAGGAATCCGTGGCTGGTTATTCGGAGAAGAATGGAGAACCATTCAAACCATGAACTTCGGACTCTCATGGAACGGATGTAATTAGATTCACGAGGCCTTGGTGATTAAAATGGATTGGAGTCGTAGCATTTACTGGGAATAAGGATACACCGAAGGAAACCCTAACTAAAGGCCCCCATGAAAGAAGGCACTAACTCAAGGGGGACACGATGGAAGAGCTCTTATAGTCCTCAACTTGCAGAAGTTGATTCAGGAGACCTTCACACTGATACGAGTGATTGCGCCTACCAGTAAGAGTATGTTAATTAATCTGGGTGACGAGATATTTAATATAATATCATAATCAATATGATACTAAAAATAAATTACCAATACTTAAGTCTTATTGTATTGGAAGTATTTTTCATTTACTCGTGTCTTCTATAGGAACTTACATAGCGGTCTACATGGGGCGTAAATTCGCCAGAACAGACCGCTAAGTACGAGGGTAGGCTGAAAAGTTTCCGATCTCAACATGAAGATAGCAGCAGTCGTAAATAAAAGCTAGTGAATTTCGTTGTTCATCTGTTGACAGTTACTCACCGAAGTTTCAGCCATTTTGGACGCGCAGTTGTTTATAACAGTCCTTTGAGTGAGTCGATGTGAGTGTTTTTATGAAAATGGACAAAATCGAGTATCAAGCTGCCATTAATTATTTGTTTTTGAAAGGCAATACGCCTACGCAAATCAAAGATGAGTTGGATTCTGTGTATGGGGAATCTGCACCATCATTTACCACAGTGTAATTTTGGGTAGCTGAATTTAAACGTGGTCGTAAGAGCTTGGGAGGCGATGAACGTTCGGGACGTCCAAAAACTGCAACTACCGACGAAAACATCGCCAAAGTTCACCAAATGGTGCTAGACGACCGCTAAATTAAAGTGAGAGAGATAGCAGAGGTTATGAACATGTCAAAAGAACGTGTTTGTCACATATTAAATCAACATTTAGAGATGAGAAAGCTGTCCGCGCGTTGGGTGCTGCGTGACCAAAAATGTGTTTGAATGAACATTTTGTAAGGCAAACTATTGCTTTTGAATAATACGTTTTTTGGTACTGTATTATATACTTCTAGATGTGGTAGGAAATGTTAATTATCATATCCGGAGTTGCCGGTATAAAAGGGCAATCAAAATATATACATTGTCTTTTGCGTTGAAATGTTTAGTATGTTCATATAAGCATGTAGTAATGATTTACCATCGAAAAATATATTGAAGTTCACATCCAGAACCTTCTTTGAAACTGGCCTTAGATCAGTTCACGGGGCCAAATCCCGGTCCTATCTCCATCACTTTGACTTGGCTTATTATCATTAAAACGATGGGATTACATACCATAACTAGTAATTATTAATGTAAAGACTAATTTACGTATGTGGTGTCTGAAATACATAAAATGCCGCAGAAATTGTAGGTTTAATCGTATATTTGCCAATGTTATGTAATTATGATTAATATGATAATACATACATGGTACACACTAATCGATCTCGCAAATGATGTATACTGTATGTCTCAACACTCCTCTATTCAAACGAACCCGGAGGAAGGATGGCCCAATTTAGCTCACATTTGGTTGATAGTTATAATGTTATGCAATTGGCTATCTAGCCTAACATTGAAAGAAATTGCTTAAATCCGTCTGTAATATGTGCCCAGTCTATTTCTCTAAGTACCTACTGTTTGGCCTGCTTTTCTATACAATTGGTTTTTGGGGATCAGGCACGTATCACATGTACATTTATGTAACAGAACTCGAAAAATAATTGATAGATTATCTGTTGGCTCTGATGTTTAGAATTTCTCAATTCTTGACTGATTGCGTTTTTAGGGTTTCATTAGTTAAATAATCTTTGTAGAGGAGAGTCTTTTAAAAGAAAAGCTTTATTATGAAGTACAAGCAAAACACTGTTATATCCAAATATTAATAGTTACGTTACTATATACTGGGTGGAATGTCTAGGGACGAGTGGGGTCTGGGGCTAAAGCTAAGACACATATGTATAAGAAAAGGATAAGCTTCTGCGAAGAGGGAGGGAGGTCTTAAGGGCTGCGGTTGCTTACTTAAAAATAACGGAACCATCAGTGACTTCCAAAGAAGTCACGAGGGAGGTATTCAGTTCTGCTCAAGTCTCTTGTACTTGTTCTAAGTATTATAAAACTGTTAATGTTTTCAAAATCAGAAACCGTCTTGTTTTCACACGGGTGTCTGTCTGGCTGCCTGTACTAGTCTTTATAAACCCCTATTCAAGTTTGAGATATACAATGATTTTCACGAAGGACCCGAGAAGACATGAAAAATTTAGTCATATCTATAAATAAGACTATCATATCTATAAATAAGAAGAAGTTTCATTCATATTAAGTAGAAAGCCAAATTAAAGATTGTTGGTGCTGAAGTGATCTATAATTATGTCATTATAACTGCCTCCAACGATGCATTAAAAATAGATATGGAATTTCTGGCAAAACGATTGGAGCTTACTTACCAACAATAACCTCATAAAGATCAAATCTCGGGGTGGAGCCTGGGATACATCCCTCAAGTCCAACAGAAGACAAGAAGTCGTGTGGGTCCTATAAGTTCTCGTCGTGTCGGTCACACCAGACTATACCATGGCTTCTTAATGGCTAATGAAACCCGCCCTGCCTGTGGATCTGAGCTTACAGTAGAGCATATTTCGGTCGAATCTCCTGAGTTAAGAGGAGTGATCTGTGGTATCTCCTCTTTTCTTCCTGAAGCCCTTGCCAATTCAGAAGAAGTAATATCTGCAGCACTCAATTTCCTAGAGTCCCGTAGAATGCTTCAACATGATCAACCCGCATACTAGTCATTTATCTCATTATTTATTGTTATATTCATAGCGCTCTTTTTACTGATATACTAACATTTTTCTTTGTCATCAAGTATAAAGTTTCTTGTTATTATATTTCTTCCACTTTTTATCTCGAATAAATGTATCTCCTTTTCTAGAAAAGGAGTTCTAAATGTTGAAGTGATCTAATTGAAGTGAGCCCTGGAGAGTGCTTGTGGGTCGGTGGCCGTTACTCGGGGCTTTGGGTGGCACTTCAGGTCTCACAGAGCACATTTGGTTCCAAGGACTTGGGAGGGTTTGCGCTTTTCCAATGAACATTCGCAACTATGTTAACATCAGTGAACTGTACTCAAATATTGGTAGGCACCATGGTTTTACACAGATCCGTCCTCCCTCATGTTCTCAAAATGAGAATACATGTCCTGCCTACCAGACAGGTGGGACTGGGGTGCCACCCGTGCTTCCGGTCTGATTAGTTCTCGCTATTGTACTCACTCGGGTTCATAATAGCGAATATAATCTAAAATATATCTGTACCTCGGAGAGATACAACACTATGTCCATTTTCATAACTTTACAGGAGAGGAGTTTTAAACTTTTTTTCAACAAAAAGTGTTTGTATTGGCACAGCTATTTATTGAGATGTTGAAACAATATTTTACCAGAACATTCTATTTATTGTTATTTACATCATGCAGTTGTTATAAAATGAAAAAAAACCTTTTTTACGGTTTTTTTTCACTTGGACAAAAAAATGGACATAGTGTTGTATCCCTCCGAGGTACAGATATATACATATGAAAATTTATGTATACATATATACACATAAATTTTCATACAAAATATCATCCCATTATCATATCGTATAATTAGCAAATCGAATTAAAATCAATAAAATGATCATATGCAGGGGACAATTACCCTTGTGGTTGAAATTCCCTTTAAATAAAGAAAAATATATATATTCCCATTTTTTTTGTAATCACAGCTTTATATAAAGGGATGATATTTCGTATGAAAATTATATTTTATCCCCAAATATGATAAACATATAAGCAACCTTATGAAAAATAATTAAGGGTTAATTATAAATCAGTTACATTTATTAAATTCATAATCATACCGAGTATCATATACCAAGTACATTGGATGTAAAATTAAACCTCTCGATGTAATGATTAATAATAATTATTTAAACATAGCCTTGGCGGTTTGTCATTACAAAATGATATTAAAATCATTTTCACAGGCGGATTGAACACTTAATTGCGTGGTGTGTTGGCACTTGAATAGATTTTTTTCCTAAATTCATTAGCATGTGCCATCAATCAGAGGATGCTTAGAGTTTAATACTTTAAAAGCTTCAAAGATCAATTTCTTAAGTGGAAATGACCTCCATAAACTTCATAGTTGACCGGAAGTATGGAAACACTTCATGAGACACATGCGGAGTGTGCGGTAAAAAGAGTAAAAGTACCAGGTCTAAAAAACTCAACATTTTTTTGGTCCAATTTGTATAAATTCGCAAAAATACCTAACATAGTATTCTATTATTATTATTATCAGAATCCCAATTTTCCGTTTTCTTAATTTGTTTACTTGATGTATAGAATATTAATGTGTAGTACAAAACTGTTTATTGTTACTCTGTCGTTCTAAGTAGGAATCTGTATTAAATACCTATACTTAACTATATAAGTACCTTCAAAACCAACAATAGGCTTCTGGTGTATCAAACTTGGTGGGAAATTTTCCCTGTTCTCGGGGACCGTGACCGCACTAAAGAATTAGGCTTTATCTATGATTATCGCTTAGTTAAATTAAACTGTTAGAATCAATATACGCCTCTACTGAAAATTTTTCATTTATGACTTATACTCTTTTTAAAAAAAACTTCTGATATTAATCTGTATTAGTAAGTTATAGGGCCGCGTGAAACTTGAAGGCTTATAAAACGCCACTACGCAAAAGCCAACTTAACGACGTCCTGGCATTATTCGTATTTTCAAATTCTTGCTACTTGAAGACTAAAGCAACTTCTTTGTCAATCATAATACCAACCCGAAATTCACGCAAAGATTAGCACCAATGAACGACCGGATCATTGAAATGACCAATTGAGTCAGGTACTAATTTCCGGTAATCACTGAGAAATTTTCTTCCCGCGAATGAACATGAACAGTCCCGACCGATCAATCCCAATTTTCTGTTTTCTTAATTTGTTTACTTAATGTATAGAATGTTAATGTGTAGTGCAAAACTGTTTATTTTTGCTCTGTCGTTCTAAGTAGGAATATGTATGAAATACCTATACTTAACTATATAAGTACCTTCAAAACCAACAATAGGCACCGTGTAGGACGTCAATGTGAATTCCATCCATCTTCTTCTGGTATATCAAACTTGGTGGGAAATTTTCCCTGTTCTCGGGGACCGTGATTCGACCGCACTAAAGAATTAGGCTTTATCTACACATATCGCGCGTCGGTAACAATAACCCACAAATAAGAAAAACTCATTTTTGAGTCATCCTCATCTAGACTGGCCAAGTTTGAATATATATCTATTCAGAGTATTTCTGTTGTACCAAACTTTCCCATTTGAAAAAATAAGTGGTCATAATTGCAGAGAGACGATTTTGTGCTTAGTCATCATTTTTTTTCTCATACTGAAAAGTTAGGATTTTTGAGTTGTGACGTTATTTAGCGGACGTGCGATATATAGTCATTTCATATCAGCCATATAATTCACTGGTACCCTGTGAGATATGCTGGTTAAAAAAACATTGCTCATTGTGAAATTTATCTGTTTAATCTCGAATAACTTAACAGCGATCCATCACATTAAGAAAATGGGCTATTACTAGCTCGGTTAAGTCCCATTTAATGTACTTCGACGTTTACTTAAAGCATTATCTTGATGAATTAGCGTCGAGAGACGGCGCCGAGCCTGGGGCAAAAACATTTACATTAGCTCCTTGTAAATAAATATGTAGAACTAAGGATCAGTATCCTCACATTTGGTTTTCTTTTCTAAAAAAAATGATTTTTATTTATTATAAAATGTCAGATAAATCTTGAATAAAATTTTATCTTTTTAGATATGAATAAACAACTAGGAAATAACAAAGTGTCGTGTTAAAGGCTATAAATCGTTAAGAAAAATCAGTCGCTTTGAAAAAATATTACCACTAATTAAAATAATGCCCAAAAACAATTTTTTAAAATCGTCTTGGGAGCAGACGGAGCGTTTTATACCTTTATTTATTTTGGCTTTACCGTTTTTTATGTGCCCTTACTCATAGGGAAAACTTGAAATTTGAGTCTTAGGTTGCTATAATCTGTAACATTGAAAAGGAAAAATTGAATTCAAGAGTTTTGTTAGGGCTGCGAAAACGATTTGAATGAAGTTTTGTAACTATACTAGACCTTAGCCACAACACATACACTGTATTATTGATCAGGATATTTCGATCTTTAATTTGATACCGTACTAAAAATATTTAAAAAAACTATTATTTTTGAATTCTATTAAAATAATGAGCCTCCATTTCTTTTCATGAAGTTGGTTTTATTTTTTTCACCATTGTGTCATTAAATGAAACTACTATGCATAATCTTTAAACCATACCCTTCCCAAAATTAAAGATTTTTTTTTTAATACTAAGAATATAATCATGTTTTATGGAGATATCTATTTTTTCCTTGTCTTTGCAATAGCAAATGGGACATATAGGACTTCTGCGGAGCATACTTTGGACCTTTATATGACTATTTTATCCATGGATTAACAAAAAAATACATCTTTTTATTTCTGTAACCATCTCATTCATTAATAATCGTCTTGTCATTCGGAGTGTTGTTGAATATACGTTTAAATTTTCAAATATATTGAATTATTTTTGCACCATCTATCGTAGAACAATGCTGCTGGACAAAAAGCCAGAAGACTATTTCCTGAATCTTTTTGATTACAAACCTGCACGCCTTGGGCATGTTGGCCCCTACATCTTTCACATTAATTTTGTTTTTTTTGATTTACTGATTTTCCTGGATCTACCTGTGTCCTGGGACTGCTGCTGGTCATCAGCTAACTAGTCCAATGGCAAACCTTAACTAGTTGACACTTTTATCAATATCCACACCATTTTAAGGGTTCATTGGCTTTTTCAAAATAAGAAACCCTGATCTTTTCACCTGAGTGCCTGTCTTTGTACCCATGTCTTGAAAAGTTCTCTCAAGTCTTGAGATATGAACTTTTACATGGAGGTCCTCACTTCATTCTGTAAAGACATAACAAATATAGCCATCTCCAAAAAAATATAAATATAAAACATGATTTTCATTAATGAATTAGTTAGTATTAACAAAAAAATGTGTTTTTCGATAATTTTCAAAATCTGTTTTGAGTATAGTATAAAATTAATGATCTCATTGATATCTCTGGATATCAATCCCGATTAACAAATTGTCATTTATGTGTTGTTATAATATTATATTATATTTAGTATGGCCATCTTGGTATTCTAGTCATTAAAAATTGCCGTTTTAACTAATAGAAAAATTTAAATAACCAAAACATTAATTAAAAACAACAACAATGAAGTTGGTTGGAACATAGTAAATATGTGATTTCTGTTTTTGGCTCTCAATTGTCTTGTTTGCTTGCCTTCTTTAATGTGTCGTAAATCATTAAAAACAAATTAAAACTTTAAATGTTTAAAAGCTTCTTAAAAGTATAACATGAAATGTTGGTGGATTGTTAAAATCTTAAATTAAATATATCGAATGCTGGCCCCCCACTTCTTTCACATTAATGGTTTTTTTTCATCCTCATTATTTCATTTCAACCAATGAGCAAATTTCCAGGTGTTGGGAAGAATATACCATTAAAATTTCATTATTTGATATCATAGAACATACAGATGACGGACAGTTGCTCCATACCTGAATGGAAAAAGACTTATATAGATTCGGAAGAACATAGATAAGGAAGCTGACCTTGGGTCAGCAATGGTTGAACATATTGGAGAAGGCCACAGTCCTACCATAGGCTGTGGTCCTAACTGTAATCTATATTTCAATTGTATATTTACCTATTACAAATATTAAGAATTTTTCATAAACTAATTAATTATTTTTCTATTTAAAATTTTTTATTACTTGATGGCCGTGAAATTAAAAGAGCAAACATCTCCTCAATAAATTTGGATGGAAGATATAAAAATTAATAGTTACCAAAGATTGCCGGAACCTATTAGTTATGAAGATATGACAATTTATGCATACATACACACCCATCAGCATTTTGCATTACATTTATGACATGATTGAGATTATTTGTTGTATGTTGCAACTGAATTGGCAAATTCTGTAAAGTTAGTCTAACCAAACTTCGCATTAGTCTAGTAAACATAATAGTCATATTCCTCGTTTGCCCTTTTGTGTTATTTATTAATGTTATTCCCTTTGTTGCAGGTTGCAATAAAAATAATAGACAAGTCTAAGTTAGATGAAGATAACCTGAAGAAAATATTCAGGGAAATACAAATCCTCATGAAACTTAGACATCCTCATATTATAAGACTGTACCAGGTGAGTACCCAGTAGAATATTTAGTATTTAATTCCTGATTCCAGCAATATTAATTCTACAAAAGTGAGTTAAATGAACTCAATAGATCTGACTAGAGTTTTTTTTTACCTGTAGTGCTTATTAGTGATAATATTTCATTCAGTTCAATTTAGGTTATTTTATAGAACTTTTTTTTTACTGTCATCAAATTTTTAAATAATTCATTTTTTCTTCCTCCACTTCGATTCTATGTGTTTTATGTAGCCCATAAAATAACCTCACATTTTTTTAAATGTTAAAATTGTTAATTGTTAACTCTCATAGAGAACAATAAATATAGAACCAGCTTCTGATCTTGGTGCAAAAAGTGAATTTATGATCTAATTAGAGTGCATTAGACTTATAGGCTAAAGTTTTATCTTTGGCTTAACATCTCATGAAGAGAAAAAGTCCATGATAGTTTGAATTCGGGTCTATGCAACAGGCAGTGTCAATGTTAGGAATTACCTCTCAACCTGTAATTCTATCGTTCTAGGGTTATTTGCTCCTTTTTGTAGGGTTTTGTTGTTTTTTTTTTAAATCAGAAACACTTATGTTTTTATCTTAGCAGGTTCTTATTTTCACTCATGATTCCAAGTGAACGTGACCAGACGATCATCCCCCCCTCAGAAAAAATTTTAGTGGGATCATAAAACGAACTTGAGCCTCAGTAGTCAGCTAATAACCCCTGTTTTTTTTAAATTTAAGTAACAGTAAAATGCCTAGAGTTGACCTACTATATCTATACCTACAGTGGCAATCTCAGTCAGTCTTACCGCTTTATAATTTGTTGATGTAATTGACTTATATAAATAAACAACCTTTATAATTTTTTAATGCTTACTTAATTGTTGATTGACATTGTTATTAATTAAGTCCTGTTATTATTAGTACTCTACCTGTCTTCACTCCAGAAATTGTCATGTATGTGTCAAATGACTGCAAAATGTCAGCTGGTGAATTAGTTAGAGGAAAAGCAGTATATTATTTTATCAACAGAATTACTTTGTTTGTGTAAATACTGTATTATTACTTAATTTGTTTTGTTTTTAGGTAATGGAGACTGATAAAATGATCTATTTAGTGACTGAATATGCATCGGGAGGGGAAATTTTTGGTGAGTTACCCAATGCACTTGTAACTTATTCAATTAGCAAACTATCTTGTCCAAATAGTAATTTAATTATATTATTGTACCATATAATATCAAGAGTTCAGAAGCAAAATGAACCAATCCAGTTTTACTATTTTGTGACTTGTTGTATATAGTTTACTTCTTGTTTTATTCCTTGATAAACTTGGGCCAAGTTTTTTTAAAATCTAATTATTTTGAAACTATCATACTTAAAAAAAAATGTAATAACAAGCTTCAATAATCAAATCAATGACACATTACAATCATAATAATCGTAATAATTATGTACATCAACTGTAAACTTTTTCTGGAACCTACATAAATCAATGCTGGGTGTTGTGTAACCACGAGGGACAATTGAAAAATATATTATATCTAGTATGTGTAGTGCTAATTTTCATAAAATATCTGTTGCTGTATTTTAAATATGAAGGATTAAGTATAGTTGTTTAATGATAATTATTTTACAATCTCGCCCCAAAAAAAAATCCTGGAAGAAAAACGCCTAGTGCACTGAACAATTGCGACTATACCAACTTAATCTTAAATGACTGCATTCATTTGTGTAACATTGTAGGATAAAAAACATGATAAGAAATGTTGTCTATAGATAATTTTCATGTGTATTTTGATTTATAAATATTTAATAGCAATAATAATTTCTGATTTAATGACAATATTACAGATTATCTTGTAAAAAACCAACGACTTAGTGAGCAGCAAGCATGTAGGATCTTCCATCAAATAGTAGCTGCGGTTAGCTACTGCCATTCTCGAAATGTTGTCCATAGGGATCTAAAGGCAGAAAATTTACTTCTTGATGCTAATATGAATATAAAATTAGCAGGTATGGCATTTTAAAATCAAATGTTTCTATATAGTTTCCCTCAGCTAATATTTATGTTGACTATATTTTTCATTCAGATTTTGGATTTAGTAATAATTTTGAAGTTGGAAAGAAACTGTGTACATGTTGTGGCAGCCCTCCATATGCAGCTCCAGAATTATTTCAGGGTGTTCAATACGATGGTCCAAAAGCTGATGTTTGGGTTAGTAAAATTTTCTCTCATTCCTTAAAAGAATTATGCTACCGCATTCATAAATTTAACCCATTGGACCAGTCCAAGTTCTCTACAAACAGAATTGTCCTAAATTGTATTCAGAACCTGATTCTATCCAGGGAAGAAATCATTTTTTGCGGTGGTACTTTTTTTTCCTCTCAACTGACATTTAATTTGTGTACTATAAAATTAATTTAGTTGATTGTTAGCATTATGCACATGATTGTTAGTTAAGTTAACGAAAGATAGATAGGCATTGACAAATGAATATTATTGGGAAAAAACATGGAATGTAACTTTTTCCTCTGTTAAAGAAAAAACGTCTTTAAAGTTTAAAATATCTCCATTTAAGCAGAGGTTGGGTGATTGAGGACACTTTAAGCTATAACCTTTAGACTTTCTTACTATTTTGAATACTCCATAAGATTTTCCTCCTCGAACCATATATGTATAACCCATCCAAAATTGATATTTCCTATTTGTTCATAGACCCTTTATCGTACCTGTTAATTATATGATAGGACTCAATATTCTAATATTGCTAAGGCGTTATCATTATGACGATCACAACAGATTTTGTGCTATTTAATTATATTTTTGTGGAAATATTTAAAAACTATTTTAATTGAAAAAATTAAACAGCACTTCATAACTGTTAACCCGCAAAATCATTTCAGCATTCTAGCTCTGGCTAGAAAATGGTATTAACCTGCAGATAACCTTTCTCGCCTGCCCTAAGTGGTAGTACATAGATCAAATATATAATATGAATTAGAGTTTTTTTAAATTGTAAATGTTTTATATTGATGGTTTGTTGACAGAGTCTAGGTGTGGTACTTTATGTGCTGGTTTGTGGTTCGCTACCATTTGATGGACAAACGTTAATAGTCCTCAAAAACAAAGTTCTATCTGGAAAGTTCAGAGTTCCCTATTTCATGAGTGCTGGTAATTTAACTTCTTACTTTCAGTTAGATTATTTCCCCAAAAATATTAATAATTTTTCATATGCAATGGTTTCAGAATGTGAGCAGCTGATAAGGCAGATGCTGTTATTAGACCCTGAAAGAAGATATTCCATCAAGCAAATAAGGGCACATAAATGGATGGCTCAGGTAATTATAAACATTTCATTGTACCTAATACATTATAGAAAACTGGATACATAAATTTTATTGGAAAGAAGTGGTATATTAAAACGTAACTTGCTGTTTTTCGGCGATGGTTTGTCTTATGTTAGGTTTTTTTGTGTTGGCATATGAATTTAAAGCATAGCATTTCAAACAATTGTTTATATTATTTTATGCAAGGAACACTTCGTTTCTATGGGGTTTTGTTATTTTTATTAACATACAAAAAGTTATGAATTTTCTTATTAATCTCTAAAATTATTGTCTTTGTATTCAGGTGCTGTTGGATCCGGCACTTGAAGCTGCCGAGAACTCAACAATTGACCTAGAACCGCCTGAAATCAATCAGACTGTTGTAGAGCATATGCTTCAACTCCCAGGATTGAATAGGGAATTGATAATAGAGGTAATTATCTCAAAAAAACAATCCTATCTTAGGGTCTATGTCTGTGGGGCTTCCATGGACATTATGCTCATCGATCAAAAAGTGTAGTTATTGGAATTAATTGATTCAAAGATTAATAATTAAAGGGGAGTATTTGGTTGGTTCTTAATTATTTTCTAAATGATTAACTTAATGATAATTATTGGTCAAAGATAAATACATTCGTGGCAGCAATATATACTTTTGCATTATGCCGCTCTTACCATTTTTAGCAGCCATGATACATTCTTTTATCAGGCCTCCTTTATTGTCTGAAAATGTCATGAATCTCGATATTTTTTCAATAGTGGTAGTATTCAGCAGGGATGACTCGGCCAGACTGAATAGTACCTCGGGTTTGAATGACCTAGACCTAACACTAATTAAAATTTACACCCTAGGATTGTGATTGTATTTCTTAAAAAATGATTATTGATATTTTTAAATTTATATGTGTTACAATTCGATCTTCTAAAACCCACAGAGGTGAAATGCCAAAAAGGCTAGACTTTAAAAAGAATGGGTATATCTCGTGAAATAGTTGCTGCAAAAAAATAGATCATATTTTACTTTAAAGCTTATTAAACAGTCTACAAAATTATCTGTATTTGCACTGGAATAGATTTTTTGCTTTTATATTTTCAACAAAGAAACTGGAAAGTGCAAAAAAATACCCTGTTTTTTCAGGGTGAAAATTTGAATTTTCAGAACCAAAATTATTTTTTAGGACTAACCATTCTTAGAAAATATGCTGCCAAAGTTGTCATTTAGCTTCCATTGTCATTCTGTTAATCTTAAGCTTAATCAATAATGTTTAAGGTCTCATCCTAGCTCTTTAGGACTGGAGATATTTTAGTTTAAGTTAGAGAAATCTGCTGAGATTTAGCCATCTCATTTTGTATTTTGCTTAATAACGTTGGTTCCAATAGACCAAGCCATATTTATACCTTATACACAGTTTCAAGTTCTCATACAACATCGCAGCTTCATTGCTTCACAAGATATTCCTATTTAAGTAAAATGTGTACCTATTTCATGATTTTAAGCTCACAGATTATTCTTAATTAAACTTCTTCATTTAATATTTTATTTTTCAGGCTGTTCAAGGGAACCATTTCAATCATATCAGTGCAATATATCATCTATTTGTTGACAAACTGGAAGGCAGGATAGCGTCTGTTTCCAGCTCGCCTGTTCCTAATCTTGCAAACTCCTTGTTACCTCAACAACAAACAAGAAGAGCCAGTATTACCACTGGTTAGTTATATCTTTCTGTTGTTAAGTTTTATTATTCAGTAATTTTAACTGAATTAATTAAATTAACTGATTTTTAACAGCATAATTAACATCATCATGCTATAGGAAATTTTTTTATTGTGATAATGATGATAATGTCACAACTTGAATTCCAACTATATAATTTGATATTCTTTTACTGTTTATCATGATTTTCAATATGCAAAAAAATTGTAAACTATGCATTTTCTTTTTGAGCACATAGGGAGAAACTCTATTTTCAAACAGGTACTGAGACAGTCATCTTTCGTCTCCCTGTATGTTCTATGATAGTGCTTGTAAACACGATCTGATCTATCTAAAATTTTAAAAATATATTTTTCAACACTTCCTATTGTGCTAAATATGTTCTGGTTAAAATATAATTCTGTGGGAAAAAATTCTATACTTTTTTTATAACATTTATATTTTCTAAAATCAGAAGCCAAGTTTGAATGCTTACTAAACCTCTCCTTCTGCCTCTCTCTCTCATGCCAATTTTAATAGATTTTATATCAATATTTTAGCTATTTCAATTTTTTTTCATTTGTTTAAAAATTGATTTTTAAAACTAAAAGAAGTATTTTTGATAAAAAAAAAAATCCAAGTATTTGTTTGTTTTTTTTAGACATTTAATAAATATTTAAAAACTCGCCCAAAGTCTACCCTTAACCCCTTCTCAATTGTCTCATGATATTGTTCATTCACTTTCTATGTCCTTTATTTTGTTATATTTATTTAAATTTAAATAAATAAAAATATATATTTGATATAAAGACAAAAACATTTTCTAGGTGTTGTTGAGAGGCTAACCCCTGAAATGGAAACCATCCCAGCTGTGCACCTCATGCAAGATCCATTAATTCTAGAGAAGGTATTTGCAGTTATTTGTAATATATTATAATTTACAATTATATTTTGTAGTAGTCTGAAAAAAAAGTTAATTTTTAGCATTTCAATAGATAACATCATTTATGGTGTTTTCAGTTTGGTGAAGCTGTTGAAGGTGAAATGGAAGAAAGGCAAGAAGGCCATAATGGTGACAAATATCATGTAACCATGAGAAGGCATACAGTAGGTCCTGGAGATTCCACCCATGAGCAGGTAACTAGCAGACTCCTCTTACCATCCACGCGTAGATTATGCTAGCATATTTTAATATTAAATGAAGACAAAACAAAAATTTGAAAAATCCAGTGCCTTTTCGGGATCATAAATTAAAATATTGATAACAGTGTCTAGCTTTCTAAAGTTATGAATACACTATAACTTTAAATGTTATTAGTAACCTGTTAATTAATCTAAAACACTTCAGTAAGTTACTAGAGTTCCTCACTATAGGTTATTCCTTTCCATTAAAAAAAAATGTTAAACAATGTTTACCTTATTAAGATCTGTCAAAGGCAAGAGAAGTCTACATTGGCAATAACTCTCAAACTATCTGAAGTAAATAATAAATAAATAATCCTTTTAAAAGGCTATCTTAAATTAACAGGATTTAATGTATCTTTCCTCCATGAAATGTTAATTACTTAATACTTGTCTTTTAACAGAAGGCTACTGCCATTTGTATTATCAATCACCATAATATTCCTTTTTATTCATTGTAACCTATTCAAGAATGCTATGAATTATATATAGAGTGCTGCTTTTTAATGCATGTTTTTTTCAATAACATGTTGTTAATTTTATTAGGTATTAGAAGCCCACTATGAGTATATGAAGCAAGGTGCTGGCCAAACCCTTCACATATTCCCCGATTCCAATCTCCCTCAGAACCTGCCTTTGGTTCAATACCAACCACCGCATAACTTCACTATTAAAGATCAGCATCTCCTGAAGCCTCCGCCAGTGATGGGAGCAGGCAAGAAATTATTGTTACTTATACATAAAATTTAAACAAAGACTCCATTGGTATATTATAGAATTTTGATTGTTGAGTATAAAAATAAATATAAATGCCTTAATATTGTATTAATATTTTGCCATTTAAGTTGGCTGGAACTATCCTATTTGATAGGTGCTGTTTGTGGATTAATATTTTGATAAATCAATAAGCCACTGTACAGTTCAGTTCATCTCTTTTGTATCTCATCCCTAATTTGAATTTTTAATATATATATTTTATGTTGTGACATTTATTGACACTTTACAACAATGGTGCTCCTACAAAGCTTTTGTGTTGATAGACAAAATTATTGATTTATCATGTTCTATTCATGTTGTTTAGTTGGCGGTTTTGGAAGGAGAGCTTCGGATGGTGGAAGCCACTTTCATGGTTACTCAAACCGAGCTGTTAGTGAACCTGGTAGTCAAGAAGAACTCCAACTTGTAAGACAAATATTATTTTTGATATCTGTAAAAATTATTATTGTATTTTTAATTCTAGGGTAGAGTCAAAGATCTGTGATGTTTTATTAAATAATTCAAACAAAACTTTGTTAACAAAGACATCAAGCTTCGATGCATTTTTTCTATTTGTCAATGATCAACATCTGAGTTATTCTATGCTATTAGTAGAAAAAAAGTTACAACACAGCCCATGAAATAGGTAGAACGTGTCCCCATCTTTTAATCTGGAAGCTGCCGAGTCAGGGGAGTGTACAAATACTATCCCCCCTCCTTGTTATAAAATTAATATATGCTACAAAATATAGATTCTACAAATGAATCTATTTACAATTGCTTCATTATATTTCCTGTAGCTTGGCTACATTTTATACAAATTCTGTTTTCTGCAAATAGTAATCTGCATTGTACAAAAGTATAATTATGTATATTATACATTGATAGACTGAATTTATTAAAAGTGATAGGGCTTACTTTATTACAAATACTAGGTACCTTGTGTCTGATTTTGTAATTGTGACTCTTGTCACTTTTTTCCCAGAGCTATAATTACCATTTGGGATGGTATAAAAGCACAGCACTTTGATCAGACCTAGTATATAATTACAGACTGTCACACCCTAGATCTCTTTTACAAAATACACTAACAGGTTAAGCTCTTTTACTTCTGCTCATTGTACGTAAAAATATTTTCATATACTTCATTGTTTTCTAGGTTTTTACTAAATCATATATACTAAAACAGTGGTTCATTATAAATAATAGAAAAGTGTTATATCAGAATCTAATAAAATTTCCCTATTATTTATTTTCATTAAAATTAAAAAAATATGTCATATGCCTCTTGATAGCTCTAACAGTTTAAGGCTCAGGAATACATTTTGTTTTCCTTATGCTAAAATTTAAATTGTGTATTAAAATTTTATACATACCCAATTTCTAAGATAACAGTTATTTGTTAGTTGCAGCCTGGAAGTCCTGGTTTGGCGCAAAGGTCACAACCTATTAATGCTACAAATCTTGACAGTCCAGCAGAACAGCCTGTACCAACAATAAATGAAGAGCTGTCACCCGATGTATATGCTGTCTCAAGGTTAGAGCTGCCAAAATAAGTGGATAAAACATAAATATAAATTTTAAGTTTGGTTTGTCCCTTAATTATGGGATTTACTGAAATTACTATGATAATATGAAATGAATTTAAGAATAAGAAAAAATTATAATCTTCTTTTTAGAAGTCCAATAATATAATAAATCAATCTTTCTTTTAGTCCCCAAGAAAAAATATTTGATAAAGTCAGCCCATAGTCTTAATTTTGTTTTTTCCTCAAAACCAGAAACCTTTTGTGTTTTCTCATGTGTATTTCTGATTGTTCTGGTGATCTGATGAGGTACAGACCTAAAGCCATGGCTCCACTCAATCCATTTAATGACCTGACGTCATGAAAAATACTGCCAATTTCATTACAAATCATGCAGGTGCCAAGATTTTATAACTTGGTAATTATAAATGTATAGTGTGTCAAAATTAAATGCCTTGACTTCCTGTTAATATTTAATATATTATATTCCTAGACAATATAATAACATAAGTTGTTAGTAGATCAGAATTATAGGTCTTTGTAACTGATATAATTCATAAAAAAATGATGAAGATTCATTTATTAAGTAATTATTTGGAAATTTGAATTCTTCGCTATGTTACAATTTTCACCTTGAGAACCGAACCCTTAATTATGTGAATCAACATGACAGAATTAATTTATATCTGCTAAGTAAGGAAATCTTACAAAATTTTGTGAAATTGTGCATGCATCATATACTCAGCCAAATGTATTTTTTTTTCTCAGGGCTCTTGAAATGAGCTTTAACTTACTTTAGATAAATATAATGGCTACAATTATGAGATAAATAGTGGAATGTTCTGAAGAAATGACTTACATAACTTTTAATTCTGGTTAAGTTATTAATTCATTTTTCAAATGAAGTGATTTGATTTCATGCAAAATTTATCATTCCCATTAATAAACATTAAATTGCTTGGAAACCACTAATTATTATTCAGTGATTATTTTTTGAAATTGTATATTTAATGAAATACAACAGTGTGAATCAAATTTTAATTATTTCTTTATTATATATACATCTGTTGGTTGAAGGTATATGGAAAAGAGAGGCTGTGCAAAA
Source organism: Acanthosoma haemorrhoidale (assembly GCA_930367205.1). Classification (NCBI taxonomy): domain Eukaryota; kingdom Metazoa; phylum Arthropoda; class Insecta; order Hemiptera; family Acanthosomatidae; genus Acanthosoma; species Acanthosoma haemorrhoidale. The sequence continues at coordinate 34,506,967 of OV884012.1, forward strand.
AGGCACACGGTTGCGACAGGCCCTGAAGAGGGCCATAGACTTCAGGCAGTGCCTCCTCAAGGAAGAACGAGAAGATCAGGTTTACCAACTGTAACAGAAAAGCCTCCAGGTAACTTAATTGTTTAACTTAATTCAATAAGATAAGTCAGCTGATTTTATAACATTCAAATAATTTCAACTTTAGAGATCTCTTTATATTTCTATCATTTGACATTTGTCTGTAGAATGTCTTCTCTTTTAGCCTTGTGTTTTTTTTTATATTTAATACTGAAGACATCTAAGGCAAATGGCAAATGCAGCCTTCAAACAAATATTTGGCTTAAATATGAGGGGCTTTATAACCCTGTAGGCAGAGATGACCGACCCTTGTTTTTGTTATGCTAATTGAAATTAATTTGACCTCTACTTCTTACAAGTATTCTAAAAAATAAGATATCAAGTTTATAAATTTAAAAGAGCAAAATTATATTGAAAAAATGTTTTACTAGCTTAACAGGGAGAGGTTGATGTGAAATATGAGAACAAATAAATGTTTAACCTTATCCACCTGGCTTCCAGTTTTCTGGCGAACCCATTAAACCTATTGGATCTTGGGTGTTGTTAGTCAGTAGCTTGTATAATAGCAAACTTGCAACATGCCCACCAACCTCTCCTTTTGTATTATCTCTGTGTTAGGCTGTGGGTATCTAAATAAAATGATATTATTTTCTTTTATTTGTTTACCATTATTATTGTCTGTAGTGTGCATTCATTGGAAAAAATCAAATTTTAATATAGAACACCAAAAATCATGATTGCTGCAGTAAATTTGTTTTTTAAAAATATCCTTTACTTATAAGGTAGATTATGCATTCCAAAGAAGAGAAAAAAAATCATAAATAGCTTTTATATAATTACCACCTTTACCTAAGGAGGGGATAAGAAGTTAGATCCACACTGCAACATGTTTATGTTTGATAAAGATCCCGTATTTGTTTGTGTGTTTTGTTGCTTGACAGTTACAACCTAAATGTTTTGATGAGATTAGAGAGCATCAACAATATTTACTGTTAAAACAGTGATGGTCAAGTTTTTGAAAAGTTACATCTAACACTTAATATAAATAAATTTGACAAGTAAGATCCTCTTTTATTACTCCCATATCCCTTAATAGAAAATTTTTATTGTTATAAGTATGATCTTTTGTTCTATTGATTTGTGATTCAGTTATAGTTTTTTTGTGAATAAAACAAGTGCACTCATTATATTTGAATTTTAAGGGAATGTCTTTTAATTATTGAAAACAGATCAACTTAAAACAATGATCTCCTTCTTGAAAGCTTAATAACTTCTCTTAAAGAGGATCAACTCTACTGTATTTAATATCAATGCATTACTAATTTACCATTTATAGTGGCAATATGAATTTATATTTTATCAGCTGACTTCTCTTTCCCTTCTTCCTTATCACCTAGCATGAAATGTGCATGATTTTCCTAATATATTCTGTTTTGCAAACTACACTATTTTGTAGTCATTAAGTTCACTCATTAGTAACAAATGTTTTGTTGATGTTTGGCTTTTTATTTAAATAATTTTGTTGGTATGTTACTATTTATTATTTTGATTTAATTTTTTTTATATATTTAATTTTATTCACTCTTGCCTGGCCTAAGTTTCTTGAATACAATACTTTTTATTGGTAGGTACCCTTTTTACAATTCATTTCTTTTAGATTACATTTTCGTAAGCATTTATCTATAGAATAAATCAATTTAGACTTGGTTTATAGTCACCGTTTTTGTGGTGTATTGGTTACCCTGACCGCTAACTTTACATTGATTCCTGGGTTCCCTAATTTTTTTTTTTTCTGTGGTGTGGGTTTGGTTAGGATTCACTTAGCCTTGTGAGTAAAGACGAGTCATTTTTTTAATAAAACAGATTTGACCTAGATTTTTTTATTTGTTACACTTTGAGTTGAATTTTCCAAAGATTATATGTTAATTTCAATCTAAATCAGTAAACTATTTCTCTTATGACCCACAAAGAAGTCTTACTTACTTTTTTTTTAATGAATTTGGCAATATTGTTTATATTAATTAATTTTAAAAAGAACCTTAGCTCACAGATCCATTAGTTTTCTACAGTTACTTTTAATTTCTTTTATATATTTCATTAGTTTTGTTTTACATTTACAAAATAGAAATCAATCGGCAAAGTCAGTATATTACTGAGCAAATGTAAATACAGTTTTAGAGGTTAGATATTTAAAAAAAAAAAAAAAAAAAAATGAAGGAGGGAGCAGGCAAGATTTAGTGTTATTCTGAATGTGCGCGTTTGGGTAGAGATAAGCCCCGAAGTGAGGAGAGAAGTGGAGGCGAGGATGGGAAGAAGGTACCTGCCTCAGATGTGCCCTCAGAGTCCTGCCCAGAGGAACAGGCTTTGGAAGCACCACATATTACCTCCACTCCAGGAGACTCAAAGGCTACCACCAACAGGTAGGTGTAGTAATATATATATCCATTTTTGTTTAAATTTATTTTTTATTGATTTTTTTTTAAGTCATTCAACATTTCTTTTGGTTCATTTAAGCTGGTAAGATGTTTTATTTTATTGACGGCAAAGTGATATTACTCTTAATATATATATATATATTATATATACCTATATATTAGTCCATTAGTCATGGATATAAATATATATATTTACTATACCATGATAAGGAAAAGACTGACAACGAGACATTTGTCTCCCATGACAAAAAAGAAGGAGATTCTAAGATTACATCAGATGAGGAATGAGGCAAGGGTGTCATCCTGGGTATGAGAAGTGGGTATTATTAAGAAGGGAATGCCAAAAATAATTGTGGTTTTGGCAGGCACTTTCATTTAGCTGTAATGAAGAAAATCAGGGCATGAAACAAGCTGGTGAAAGGTTTTAGGGAGGTGGTGTTTATGATGCTGGGGAATTATAGTTTAGTGGCCTGCAGGTGTGAGCTCCCACAGCCAACCACCATTCTCTCCAAGTTTCCTAAAAAAGACTTCTAAAAGCAGCTTTCTGAGAAGGGATAGTCACTCTGGAATCATTAATAGTGTTAACCCTTTAACTGTGTGAAACTATTTTAGTGGCTTTAGCCCACCAGGCCCTCTGTGCACAAATACACTATAGTGACCATATTTTACCATCTAACTGCGCCCAAAGCCAATATAATGACTTAGAAAGGAGTATTCTTCTGAGTAACAGGCGAATGTTCAACTAGCCCTGGTCCCACTAGATAGCTTCTGCTGAACATACAATCTGCTTTCTTATCTCATTCAGGAGGAAACTATGAACCCCTGTCAACCAATGTCAATGGTTTTGACCAATGTCATGCCTCTTGTAGAACAGACATTGTTAGTGCACTTATTTTTGCGAATAAATTAAATTTTTTTGGGGGTATTTACTTGAAAAAAATTGAATCAAAATAGCTTCAATTTATGACTAATGCATGTAGATAGGAAACATTGCCAAATAATTCAAAATAAGTACACAAATAATGCAGAAAAGAATTGTAGTGTGACTGGGAGCCAGACCAGGAATCTTGCGCACAGGGGGGGTGGGTGACCTTCAGAGTGCCTTAGCATAGGACCCCCTCAACCCTGCTGCACAGTTAAAGAATTAAAGAGGTCAATTAACTAGCTTTCCAATTCATAGTTGAGAGATAAACATTAATTTGTTAAGGAATGTCTTCGAGTACTTAGGTAATGATTACACTTCAAAGTTGTTTTGGAGAATATAAGAATAACCAAATTTCAATCTTGATATGATATGGGAAAATCATAACAATAAATGTATCTTTTTAATATATGTATATATCATGTATCCTTGTCATAAAATTTGCATTCAGTTTTTATTCTCTTCCAATACATAGGTCGTAACTCTTTGTGGGTTGTGCATTGCTCTCATTGTTCTCATTTCTACGTTTTCAGTTGGTATTGCTCAAAGTATTTTACTTCTTATGCTTTTGCTGCAAGAACCATCTTTATAGACATACTTCTCTATGAAATGAATCTTCATTTTATGCTGATCCATTTATTCAAGCTGGTGGACCCTGTTAAATAAGTAAATAATCATTTCCAAATTAATTAAATGTGATTTCCTATAGTTTGATCTTTAAAAATCGTATTATAATTAGCTTAACTTAATTTAAGTTAATAATAAGAGTTTAAAGTTTAAGTTCTACTTATCTCAAGATCAGCAAGTTAGATGACCCTTCCCTAAAAAAAAATGTTTCAGCTATATATCTTCTGCTTTGGGAAATGAACTTTACCTAAAAACAAGGAAGTGATGACAACTGAGTTTAATGGTGGAATAATTGTCCTTATTCAAGAAAGAAAAGAGCCCCAACCTTGTTTAGACCTTACTGTATTAAATGTTGGCTGTACTAAATTATATCCACACTGATACATTGGCACCTGAGCTCATTCACTAAAAAGCTGTTGAAATTATCCGTATGCGGTTAGAGCAAAGGTCCTCCTTTGATAAAGTCTTTACCATGACGAATATTGATGAGAAAATGTGAGGTTATAATTTGACACTTGGCATATTTTCATAGGTTTCCATGTAACTTGTGACAAAATCTACGGAGTTGCTGTATGTGAGGCAACATTAGTGTCAAGTATTTCTTCTAAGATGATCATTTAACCATAATGGGGATAAGGCCGACCACTTGTCAGATAAGAGCCAATAGAACGATGTGCAGTCCTGTTAAGATCCTCAAGGAACTGAAATGAGATGACCTGACAATTCCCCTGTTTAACCTGGTATTGAAGAAGATAAGAAGAAGGTTATGGAAAGAGCTGAAGGTAGAATCAACTGGCACAGTTCTCAATATGTCTGTACAAGTAATGGCTGATGCTGATAATGTGACAAGTACCATATTTAATGGAAAAAGCAGATCATTGTACATTTGTGTAGGTGTGTGTGTGCACACAGGAAGTGAATGAAAATAAAGCAATTTAACGGTGGTAGAACGGTCCTTGGTAAGACAACCTGTTCCTTTTGTGATGTATCTAGGTTCTGTGAAGAGTTAGTTCCTCAGTTGTTACATGGTCAATAAAACTAGACATCTTCTGACATGGATTATGGCTGGGAACAGGGATTATTTTGGGTGTATATTCTTTTTAATGAAGATCAAAAATAATGTGACTAACTGCAATGCCAAAATCAGGCTGTAAACAGGCATTCAAATAGGTATATGATATGATTTGTAATTACATAATAACATTAACGTTATTGTGAACTGTTCAAGATAAATCAAATCCGGAATTATTTTTAATTGATAGGAGCATAATAAACACTTGAATGTTTGATCTAGTACGCTTTTGCCATTGAAACTGAATTTAAAACAATCGTTAAAATGAGACTATAATTGTATGTCATTAATGAGTTTAATGAGCATCCATTCTTTTTAACATTAGTTAACTGTTGCAAAATTAATATTAAATTCCTTGCTTCTGTTTTTATTGACAATGTTTTTTTAATTTGTGTGTGTCTGTGTGCTAATGGAAATCTCCCCTTTCTGACTGATTCCATGCAGCCAGCTTTATTGGACTGTTACCTCACTATATCAGGTTTTGTATATAATCTTTAGGTTTTACGTTTTTTTATTATTTTACTTTTTTAAATTGTGTGCTTTTGCTATGGAAATAGTCATTGGTCATTGGAGCTTATTGGTGGTGCCTCTGCATGCATAGATGTATCTTTGTATTTTAGTTATGTATTTGCTCCTCACAGTGTTATAATTTTGCACCGTTTTTTTTTTGTTTTTTTTTGTCCTCAATGCTGTTTACACATCAAATAAAATAGTAGAATCCTAAGGAGATAAAATGAGTTTTTAGTATTAAGATTCATTCCTATTAGGTGGACGAGACTGTTTGAAAGAAGTTACTCACCATTTTCCTGTTGGGAGCGAAAGATATTCCCCAGTGAGGCGAGCCAGTGAAGGAGCGAATCACTTCTGTGCTGACCAATCTTCTGTCAGAGCACTTCAATTGGAACATCAACAATTACAGGTATCTAAATTGTTGCCAATTGAGTTTTGATGGAATTAACCTTTACCAAACTTTTAAAATGGCTATCCAAGTTAAATTATTTAACACAAAAAAAATATATAGGCATATCAGGCTTCTTTGACACACTGGCTACCAATGATCCCTGTGAGTACTTTCCACTGGGACTGAGGCAGTCCCTCATTCCACCAATTCATGTTCTGTAGAAAAATTGTTCATCACCACATGACCCCTTCGAAATGCACTGTATTTGGACCGCTTTGGTGTTTTTCAGGTGTCAGAAGCCCTGATGGTTTTTACTTTTTTTTATTACTTAATTTTATCCCAATTTAAGTCAATTTAAAATGTTGAATTCTTGACAGCGACAAAACAATATTTTATCATGTTAAAGTTGTTATTGGCTTGTCGTCAGCTAGCCTGTTATATTCTCAAATCTCACTTAAGTGAAGGGAAGGAAAGTAATGCAAAAAAGCTGCTATTGCGAAAGGGTGGGAATATCACCAGCTGGTATTAGGCTGTTAGCCCGGGGAAGCCCTGGTACCTTTATTATCCTTTATGAGGACCCCCATGGTGTGGGAGGAAGTAGAGAAGCAGGGGAATAATTAAAAAAATACGTAATAAAAATAATTATATTATTTATTTTTCAGAAAAATAATATCAATATGACCAATAACAGTGAGCTGCAGTATCGCCATTGTATCGACATGCAACAAATAAGGGTGAGTCCTTCTCCTTCACCGCCTCAGGCGATCAGTGGTGGTGTTTCTCCTCTCACTCCATCAGGTAGTAGAAAATATATAGAAATATTTTATAAGATCATTTTAATTTAAATCCTAGGTTAAAATTAATATGATGATATTCATCACAAAGATTAAAACATAAATGATTTTTTATGTTTGTATTTTTAATAAGAACAGTAAATTTAGAAAATAAGAGGATGAGAAAGTGTTGGCTGTTCGGCTTTCACCTCACCTTTCTGAAAAATGCTGCTGGTATAGCCACGGCAAAAGAGCCACCACACACATTTAAATGTTATCAGTCAAGACTTCAAGATATATAACTATATCAATTAATTAATGACCTTTAATTATTTTTCAAAGGGACACGATTTTTTTTTTAGTGTCTTTGGGGCATCAAGTAAAACATCCCTGCAAAATATCTTGGCTCTAAGTTAAACTCTTACTTGGTTAAAGTTATGAACTTAATTTTTATAATCATAGTTTATTATTAATCAGGACCCCCGACCTTATTTTCCATGTTGTCACCATGTCAAATGGAATCTCTGTGTAAAATTCCATGTCTCTTAGTCAAATAGGGGACTTACTAAGACTAGAATTTATACTTAGATAGGGGTTGAAAATTTAAGGGTTTCTAATTTGCAAAAAACAAGGACCCTTTTTAATTAGACTTAATAGAAAAAAATAAATCCATCAACATCTTATAAAGAGGTAGAGCCAAAATAAGGTTGTCACTGTAGTTGATAGGTGGCACTAAGGACTTGTTAGGCTGTTACATCTCAATCTTAAGAAGTATTAGGGGGACCGGAAAGTAATGTCCTTTTGTTGTTTTTTTACATTAAATTGAAACAAATAAATTTTTAATAAGTTTTTGTTTTTAATCAATGAAGTAATCACCCACGTTATCAACAACCTTTTGCCATCTAGTGTGCAAATTGATAAACGATAAAAGTCAATTGGTTTTTGAGCAAAATATCTGGAGATGGCATTTTGGACATCATCCAAATTTTCAATTGCCACTTGCCACTTGGAAAATGTTGTAGTGATCAGAATAAATGGAAATCCAATGGCACAATATTGGGCGAGTATGGTGGGTGAGGCAATACCTTCCACCCCAATTCATTAATTTTTTCCAGGGTTCGTCTTCCGCAGTGCGGTATTGCATTATCGTGTTGCAGAATAACGCCTTCTGTTGACAATCACTGAGCACTCTTAAAATTAAAGATTGATTTACTAGATCCAATTGTTCACAGAAAAGGTCTGCATTCACAGAGAGACACTACCTTTTATGTTTGGATTATCATAGAGGACCTATTTTCCATCTCCAGTCTAACCCACCATACTCGCCCGATATTGCGTCCTCGAGTTTCAATTTATTCTGATCGCTAAAAAATTTGCAAATTTGGATGATGTCCAAAATGCCATCTCCAGATATTTTGCTCAGTAATCAATTCATTTTTATCAGTCCGGCATTGAAAATTTGCACACTAGATGGCAAAAGGTTGTTGATAATGAGGGTGATGACTTTATTGATTAAAAAAAAAAACTTGTTAAAAATTTATGTGTTTGAATTTAATGTAAAAAACCGACACTACTTTCCGGTCCCCCGGTTCAAATCTTTAAAATAACTGTAAATAATGATATTTAAATTTTATATGAGTTTGTATTTATTTACTTTTATTATTTATTCTAAATCCCAGTATAGTCATAATTTTTTTTTTCAAATTGAAACTTATTACCTTCATCAGACATAATAATAATGCTGCTTTAATTTTTATTAGGCTCGCCAATCCATTATTCAGGAGTAAGATATTGCGACAACCCTGGCAGCTCTCTCACCCAACATTTTCAGAGCCTTCAACTCCAGCCTGACATGCTTGTCCCTACTATAACTACAGGTAACTTGTTATTCTTGACTATTTTTTATTTACCTTCTATATTGGTGCACGAGAAGCATCTGTTTATTCTAAAAAAAAAGCACACAGATTAATAGATTACATTTAGCTCAAGCATTGGTTAAACAAATTTATGATAACCCATTTTAAAGACATATTTAGAATTTCAGACTTTTCAAGCTAATATCTTTCGAAAAACACATACACGACTTACCAATAAATACTAAAATTTAATATTGATTGACTTTTTATAAATAATTATGTGTCGAATGATCTTGGACATCTATTGATTGATGCCAATTACAGGCTCTATTACTCAAGGCACAGTGAACAGCTTTCAGTTTACCAATCACAATGGAGGAAATCCAGTTCCTTTAGATCTCAGAGTGACTCCCTCACCTCCTTTGACTAGAATTCAGGAAGAAGACTGGACAGGTAAGTGATTCCACATATTAGTTTTTTTCCATTATGTTCCACATATAAACTTTTAATACCTCATTAGGGAATCATACCATATTATATTAAATATTTCATAAAATAATGCAAGATTTCAGATTTTTTTTAGTTTAATCCTCTATATTATAAACTATTTACGTTTGATGAATTATTCTTGTATATGAGTGACATCAATAATTAATACTCTTTCACACATTAATGGTTGTTTATTTTTATGAGTTCAAACTCGATCGGAATGGAACCCAAATGTACAGAAACATTAATGAAGCCTGCGGTGATGGCATTTTAAGTAAGTGCCCTGTTTATAACAGAGGCTCAATAAATTTTGTGAGAGAGATTTCACTCTTGAAGATAAAGAAGGTCATGGAAGAACTTCTATTGTTGACACCATTGCTGGACCGACTTTGCAAAAATTACAGGAGCTTGGATATGAAACTGCCTCGCCCACCTTACTCTCCAGATCTCTCATCTACTGGGTCACTATTTTAGACACCAGGTTAACACAAGAAAAAAAAGTTTGGAAAATACCATTTTAAAATTCTAAGTATACTAATTTATATTTCGATTCATTATCCAAGGGTTTATAGTTATTTTTTATTATTATTTTAATTGATTGAATCTTGTTTAAATTAGAAGTTTTTTTTTATTTTAAGACTCTGAACATGCAATTATTTCCAGACAATTCACTTTTTTTTTATATGTTTTTATTCGGTACCACGTGGGGACAGCTTGCATGATTTTTATATTTCATATCCTTCTCCTTGACTGATTCTGTTTAAGGGCTCTAATAATAACTAATGATACTCATAACTAAAACCAAACAGACAACTGTTCTATGTTCCAAACATCAGTTAAAACTATCCATGTTAGATGTGATTGATCTATCTCCATGCCCTTACATTGACTGATTCCTAACCCGACTTCAGCTTCCGTACAAGGCACATGTTGTTTCTAATTTGTAGCAAAAATAATCTTATGATCCACAACCTCTTCTTGCTGCGGCCTCCTCGTCATTCCAATATTGCACGGAGAATCATGATATTATTTAGTTATTACTTATTTAATTACTATTTTTTATAATCCCAAATATCACTACTATATATACCCAATGCAACACCAGTTTGTGAAAAATATCTAAATTTCAGTTGACAGACGAGTGAACCCCATGATTTCTGTTACTGAGCCTGAATCACCCACTGTTACTTCTCCCCACCCCTTATTAACAACTGAACCTGGAGGTCTTCACAAAACTATTTCTGGATGTTTTCAAGTTCCTTTAAGCGAGCCTTGCTCCCGGCTAGCAACTACTGAAGTGAGTATTTTAATATTATATTTCTAGCAATTTGACGTCAAATACATCAATTAGAGTCTGTATATACAAAATTTTAACATGTTTTTTTAATTTCATGACAAGATGAATAATCATTGCATCATACTTTTGCTTGTTACTTTGTCACATGGAGGCAACTGAATGTAATTCATGCAACTTAGATTCAAAATTTGTCTATAAAGAAGTTTTTAAATCACAATAGTGTAAACATTTCTAGAAAACATTTCAATTAACCTGTCTCCTCATTTTATATACTATCTACCTTCTTTTATACATGAAATTAATATTTTATTTTAAACCCTTCAGAAGACATCTGTATACCTTAAAAAATACTGTGAGGTGTAGCACCAAGGGATTTTACTTTTTATTTATAGAAACTCAAAGCAATGCTCTTTTTTACAGGACCCGCTTGAACTAATCAACTATTTGTTTGAATGAACTTTCATGTATTTATTTTAAGTTCTCAAAATCAAAAATTAATTGGATACAAGCAAAGCAGAAATTCCAATACGAATTATGCAAAATTAAATCTTAACTAATAAAAAATAAATAGGAATATTTGAGTGGATGTACTCATTGGGATATCGGTTCAATGAGATATATTAAACCTTTCATTTCATAATACGTACTACACCTTGCTTACTTCTGTATCCATTCCGTCTCATATAATAAACTGATCCAGACATAATTTTATTTCAAATATAATAGTTTATGTAAATATATCAGTTCCTAACCTTCAAGAAGTATCCACCTTTTTCACAGCAGCTGGTGTTAAGAAAGTTGTTCTTCACTGTAAGAAATTTAGGGTGAAAAATCATACTATAAAATGGTAATTAAAAAAAAAAATTCATAGTTTTGGCTGTTGTAATTATAACCATAAATCTTATGATTGTTTTGTGATTTTTAGCTTTGAATGATGTGAAGTGAACTTTTTGTGCTTAGGTAGTCGCACTACTGGAGCAAGCTGTATCTGCTGTCGCTCCGTCAGAGTTTAGGTGTGTGGGCAGAGGAGACGCCCTCTTCTTAGAGTCCCCTTCTGGCCTGCACGTTGAGCTAGAAGTTGGCAGGCAGCGGTTGAAAATGAGAAGAATCTCTGGCGATCAGATGCAATATTCACAGCTCTGCCATCACCTTATCGCCTCCATCTCCAGCTAACACTTCCATCTTTAAACTAACAAAAGGGTAAAAGCAATCCCTTGAGATGCTTAGAGCAATCTCAGAACTTTATTTAGGAATATTTTTCCATTGTGTATTTTAACATAAATATTTACAAGATATTCATTTATCGATAATTTTTAATAAAATAAGGTAATTAAAAAAATTGTGGCCTTTTATAGTTGAACATAAATTATGCATTAAAAGCATAGTTTTTTTTTCTATTAAAAAGGACTGCGGGGGAGGGCGTGTAGTGAGTATACTTAAAATGTTTACTTTTTATTAAGTAACAATGCACAAATGTAGATTTCTTTGCCTAAGCTTAAGATTCATGTGAGAACAAACATCTCCAAATGCAAAACAATTTCTTCAAGGAAATATTAATACGATTTTTTTCCCAGATAAAAATACCAATGTGAATTTTCTATTATTGGCTTTTTATTGCAAAAGATTGTAATGTTTGGTAATCAATTTCTTATGTACAATTAATTATTTGTTGAAATGGGAAGACAAATATTCCAGTAAATATATATATAATTTAAAAGTTATGTGAAAGATTTATCAATGATATTTATATTCTTGATTAAGTTTAAAAGTCTATATTTTTCATCTTTTAATCCTCTTCAGTTATTGTTTAAAGTGCACTTATTCTAGTCATCCAAATTGTTTGCAATGGATTTTGTTTAAGTTGGAATGTTATCTTCTTTTTCGTTTCCTTTTTTTGTTTAGTATAAAAAGTGATCTCAATCAAGTCGGCTGTGAAGCGTTCTTTCAAAGGACAGTGCACTAGGGCGAAAATTCACCATTTTATAATAAATCCCTTGTTTTCTTTTTGAACCACACTGTTGTACATGTAAAGAGGTGTTGGTTTAACTTTTTCATTCTCAAACAAAATGTTTTGTCTATTTTTTAAAATTTGTAACAATCCATTTTTTTTAATATAATATGAAATAAAGTAAATAAACATAACACAAAATATTTAGCAGCTACAATTATCGAGGTTTTCTTTTGTTTGTTTTATTGATTACAATTGATATTATATTATGTGTTGTATTATTAAAAATATAAATAAGTTGCTTCAGGGAGTAACTTATCTTATGCATTGTATTTATTAAATAATTTTATTATTGTTGCTAATTCAAAATTAATATATTAACTGAGGCATTTAATGTTCAGATTTATTTTTTCAAGTTTTAATAGCAGTATAGAATCTGCAAGGAGTTCAGTTTTACACATGCCAGTTTATTTTTTTGTATAGTTTTAGCTTTTTTATTTCCTATCTTCAATTTTGTTTAATGCCCACCTTTCTGGGCTTGTTATCGTGCTATCATATCCATAACCTTCAAGGTTGCATTGTGTTGTAGTATCGGTAAATTAAATCATATAGCGTGAATCTTTTAACAATGATATTTCTTTGAATAACCCTGTTACACTTGAATGAGTTATATTAATTGGTTAGGAGTGAATTGAAGTTTTAAAATTTGCCCCATGTCATGATGCATACTGTTTCATTATGAATTAAATAAAAAGTATCTCTTATGCATTTTATGTTAATAATAGTAACAAAATTAGAGGAATCTAAGTAATTATCTTTTATTAAAATAAGAAATTTATATTTTAAATTGTACTTCATTCCATTTTAAATATTAATACATATTTAGATTCTTGTCCTTTCAGTTACTTAATTTTACTAACATAAAGTAGCTAATACTGTATTTTCATTGCAATGTTTTAAAAGTTGACTTCTTACTTGCATAACATTTTAGAGAAAGTCATTTGTAAAACACAGCAAATATACCCTTATGAAATATTTGTTTCATAGTTGTGAGATTGTCCCAGATAATAATGGAAACATGCTGCTGCTCCTGGCTACAGTAACTGGAGCAGATGTAACTCTCGGTTTAAACTAAAGAAACCTTTAACACTTATCTAGGTGAAGACATGTAATAATATCTTGATTGATTAGAAATACATAAACAAATATTAATTAAAATTCTCAGTTTTTATTGAGCTTTTATTACTACTCCTGAAATGAAATTATTGAAACAGAAAAATGTATGACAGTTTTTATATTTTGACAATATATCACAAAATATGCCCCTAGGATAGTGGAACAGACCTGGGTATTGGTTACAGTTTGCTGCTTGGCCTAAAAAACACGAGTTTGATTGTGTAAAGACTGAGAAATAAAATTTATTTTGTTGCAGCCCCTCATAATAAATTCAGTGTACTTACTCCGGCTAAAAAATGGCAGATAACCTGTAGTGAATATGTTCCTATTCCCACTCTGATATAGATTAATAAATAACATTCCTACCCTCTCTGCTATAAGTTCGTGTACATAAGTCTTTTAAACCAACATCACAACATTCTATAGTATCGGTGTATCGCATTGACAATGTTTATCCTTCAGTAAAATAGTTCATCCACGGGTAATAAGTTTTTTTATTTTTTTTATTGTTTGAATGATTTTTTTTTTATAGATTTATTTTATGAAAGCATGTGTTTTTTAAATACTTATTAGATGATTGTGAAAAAACCGCTTGGTATTTTGGATTAAAAAAAAATATTTTGATAGTTAAATCATCTCGGTCACTGAAAATTACCTTTTCGGCAGGAACAACATAATATGTGGTTTTTTTTGGTATGTGATTGTGGCTAATGGCTCGCAAAACTTCATTTTCTGGAGCATTTTTTTTTTAATTTATGTTGCTCTCTATAATCTTTTGACCAATGAGTCGAGAAATCTTAATGGTCAGAGAGAAGCGGGGGTCAGTTAACATGCCCCGACTTTTTTCATTAACTTCATATTATGATATCTTATCGAAAATGCACCTCATTCCAGGTTATTATCAAATATATATCCAAAATTTTGTGTTAATTAGTTTGTTTTTTTGGCCACTGCCAATGAACACACACACAGGCGGGCATGTTTGATGTTAGTATTCGACTTTATGGTAAAAGTCTTCACTTTTCTCACTCATTTGAATAATACTGCTGTAGTAGCTGTTCTCAGTTAAGAAATATCATTGCAAGTTTAAAAAGACAAGCGCACAGATTCATATTGTTGATGTAGGAGTTTGGATGGTGTATTTGATGAATGGTATAAAGATTTTACATTGAATATTTACTTTATTGTTTCACAATGTTATTATGGTTGCTTGTTTTACAAATTAATTTAATATTTTTATATACCATTATCTTTTTATTCATAAATGAGCTATTAATTTTCTTTTCTTTGTCATAGTTTCGTTTGATTTTGAAAAAGGTTATTTGATTTGTGCCATAATTTAAACAAAAAATATTGTTATTATTTATTATTTTGTAAATTATTTTATATAGATATGATCAATTAACATTCCGAAAGTGAGATAAAATGTAATAAAAAACAACATTATTTGCAAATATAAATTACTTAATTTATTATTATACATCATTGAATCAGATAGTGCCCAAAATAAAATTATCATGTATTTTCTCTAGATAGCTGTTATTTCTAATGCATCTGGGTCTATTTTGATATATTGTGTAAATGTATTGTGTGTATTTCTTGGAGAGGATTATGTATTTATTATTTTGAAAGTTCAACAAGATCATATTCAATCCAGATATTTTTAGAAATTGCTACGCTTTTGTGCAGTAGATAAATTAGCATGATTTTAAATGAAAATAGCAATCCATTCATGAGTTCTGTTAACAACTCAATTGGAGAACCCAAATCTAGAATTTAGATATAATATTTGTAGCTTTCAATAAAAACTGTGTTCATGTGTAAGCACTTGGTAGTTTTTATGCTAAAAAAATATTGGATGCTTTATAAAACTGTTGGCTGATATAAATTATAATTAACTTAAATTTACATTATACATATTTCTACTTTCTCCCTATTTGATAGTGTTATTTCAGAATTTTTATCTATGCAATTTTTAAGGGTTAAAATGATAAATTTACTATTAAAACATTATATTACATCTATAAAACAAGGTTATCTCTTTAAATTTAATTTCCTATGTAATTAATATTTACAAAAGCCTTGCCTGCACAAATGGATTTTAAATGATTCAATATTTCTAATTATAATACTGTTAACTGTGTATATTACTGTATGAGAATTTTGTACATTGCTATTGTGAATAGTGTAATATATGTATTTGAAAAACCTAGAGAGGCAATAATGTATATTTTTATTATGTTAAATAATTGTAGAATTTTATAAGACTTAGGTGTTTAGTATAATTTAGACAACTTTTATTTAAATAAAAAAAATTATGAAATTGAACATGGGGTTTGCATTGTTTATACATAAATGTTTATTTATTGTGTTATATGGCAGTAATGTTACGACTTTGTTCCTTCAGTAAATGTGGATTTATATTTTGACTTCCATTTAGTATGTATGTCCTTTTAAAAATTCAAAGAGTGAACAGTTAAAAAATTAAATGTTCTATGTATCATTTTTAATATTGGAGACTGAAATTATATTTACCCATTTTTATTATAAAAGATTTGTTTTTTTAAAACTGCTTTTATAATATTTTCAGCAAGCGTAATGTATTATTGTCAACCTATAATTTAAAAACACCGTAAGCATTATAGCTATTGAAAACAAAATTAATAATTAGTAATTTTAAATTAAACTTCATTGTCAGTTATGAGTTCATTAAAATTGAAGTTAATGTTTAGATCTCCTAGCTATAACAAATACTTGTACCATTCATTGCTTCTGAAGTAATGAACTTAAATATTTATATGTTTACATATGTATTTTAAACATTCCGATATCTGTGGTAATAAAAACAAAAATATCACTATAATGCATATATTGATTTTAATATCTAAAATAAAATATTTTATTATTGTTTTATAATTTTACTGACTTATTATGAACAACGAAAATAATAGCTTTTTTTATCAATTTTATTTAATTTTCATCTATTAATTATTAAGTCACATACTTAACTAATACAAACATATATACTTATAGTTAGGATTAATTAAACATCATGTAATATCACACATTTCTTGTATTTTATATAGCAAATTTTTAAATGTTTCTATCTATTTTATGAAATATATTCAGGAGGATGTTAATTAACATACAGAGTATTTTATAATGTTGACTTAATGCATGGCCAAATGTAACCATTAATATTTTGAAGGTGAGCACTTCAGATGCATTGGTTTTAATGGGCGATTATTTGTACTATTGAAAGAAAGTGTATCTATGAAATTACTTCAGCAATAAATTCTAAACATGATGTTATTGCTGAGCCAAAGCTAGAAGCTCTACTTTTAAACAGGTACATGGTGATCTTCTCTTGTTTGTTTGTCTGTCTGTGTGCTATATGATAGCAGCTGTAAAAATGATACATTGGAACTGAAATTTCAATTCACTCAATCTACTCTAAATGTGTTGTGATTTAAATGTAATATCAGGAAGTGTGTGAAAAAAATTAAAAAAGAAAAACATTGGTCACGCTCCTATAAACCTGACCAGATTCTCTCTAACTTCTAAGCATATTTTACTTTTTATGTCTTTTATTTCACAGTTATAGATGTATTTATATATATATATATATAGTTTAAAAGAAAAATTCTTTCTCGATCTTCTCTTTTATGGTCAGGTATTCTGGTGAAAGTAAGCCTTTCGGCTACCGCTTTGGTCTTGCCTGCAAAATTTAGCAGCTTGGACCAGGCAGGCCTTTTCTTTTCCTCCAACAGCACACAGGACTGAATGATATCTTCTTAAGTCTGGTATGCTTTTTCTGCAATCACAGATGGTGTTTCTTCAATCCCATTCAGACATTTTACAAAAAAGTACCTTTATACTATTGTGGTCAGTCTACAGCTGTACAACTTCTACACTCTGACAGGGTGTCGAGAGTGCATTTGTCAGTATTACAATTTTAGAATTGGAACTTCTGTTTAGAAGTATCAGAATGTTTGATGCCTCCAATATTGCCACTTGTTCAGCTCTCTGTAGATGGTAAGGAGAGTACCTGTAGTGATCGCCTCCTCAAAAATGTTTCTGTTTAGAATTTCTAAAAAAAAAAGCGATGTTAAAAAACTAGTATTGTTTAAATATAGACTGCATCTAGATTCCTGGTTGTATTTGTGAAATAAGTTCATGTATTGTGTTTGTAAGTTCATCATATTAAAGCCTGTAAAATCCCTGTAGTTACATTTCAGTATTTTAAATAGTTTCACGGACAAGTCCTCAGTACCATAATGTTTATAGTTTTCCAGTAACCCTCATCTACTTTCAATATGATTTAGTGTGATTTTTCTTCATGCTTTTTGTTCTTATTATCATTTCAGTTCATTCAATAATTGATTAATTCGCAACAATCCCCCCAGGGAAGTGATGTTTTAACAAACAGAATACAATTTCAAGTAGTAGAATATCAATAATATTACTGATATTATAGAAAGCCCTGAAAAATTAGTAATGTTTTCGAAAAACTCATCTTGTACCCTATTGCAAGTTATTCACAAAAGATTACCGAGACCTTAAATTGTAGAAAATATTCTCTAGTTTAATTTGTTAAATGCCTAATTATATCATAAAATCAGCCTAGTATAATGTGCTAACATCTCAAGTGAAATGATAACCACTGGGTGGTGAAGTTACATGCATCTATAAAAGTTCTTTTAGTTAAAGGTTCAGCAGGACAAGTAACACTTTGTCTTTCAAATCCTTTACTAACCAACATAAAATAATAACAACAGGTGGTTCTGTAAACAGAGCTAGTTTATACCTACTATTGAGGTTATCATCCTAAGAGTAAAGAATCGGACACTATCACTTGGCGGAAATTCTTATTTCTTTGAAGCAGACATAAATAACAATGCAAACATAAAAAACACATGCAATGTACACAAATATATACAACATTAAAAATTACACAATGAAATAATTTGGTCCCCTCCAACTAAAGAAAAGTTGACAAAACTGGAGTCTTCTTAAAACAGATATTACTTAAACTTCAGGCATCATCTGAGTATCTGCTATTTTAGAACATACTATTGAATGAACTAATTCATAAAATTATGTAGCAATGACTTCTTTCCAGTCTAAAGTTCAAAAACGTATATTCTCCAACAAACATCCCCATCTGAAGCTCCAACAATAACCTCTTCAACTGAAGTTTTATAAACCTCTTCTCCATTTAAAATTTCAATTACATTTATCTCTGAAGTTTTGAAAACATCTTGTATATTTGGAGGTTAAAAAATATATACATCTGAAGATGCAACATCATCATAACATCGAGACCTGCTTTCTGAACTGTTTCTTCTGTTGATAAACCTGCCATCATGTTCTCTTGACTATCAACAATATTAGGTGATTCCTAAATATACATTAATTTAAGACAATTTTGCTTCTTGAGTAATTAGTCACCCCAAATAATCATGTAAACCAGGACTTTGGTATCAAATGGCTCATTTGGGAAGGTCATGTTAGGAGGATGATCGAAGAGACTTCTGGGTATGACTCGATAGAGCGGAGGAATAGCATAATACCTGGGAAATAGTGAAATAAAGACATAATGGGGAGAGGACTGAACTACAACAGACCATTAAAGAAGCAGCTATAATATGGCATAATCCATTGTATAAATATATTTATGAATAATTATTAGTCAAAGAAAAAATAAACTACCAGGACTCGAACCTGGGACCTCCCAAATTTCCAGTCAGGTATATCACTAACTGAGCTAGTCCTGAACAAATGAGGACCTTTTAAGTATGATTTATCTTTGGTCTAACTATTACATTGACTGTTAACCTCGCACCATAGTGGATATTTAAATAATACTGTTTTAATAGTGTAAATGTTTGTTGGAGTATAGGTCCCACTATTGTTAATAATTAGTTGCACATGAAATAATCTACTGCCAGGATTAGAAATCAAATCCAAAACCTCCCGGTGCTCTACCAGCTGAGCTAGTGCTGCACGAGGTGAGGACCTTGCAGTGAATCATTAAATTACGTAGTAAATCAATTGTATCCAATTAATAAATCTCCTTAATTGCCATATGTACATGAGAAAATTATGTGATTGGACACCAGCTATCCTTATCCAGGGTCTTTAAGGATGTTACATAAGAAATTAACTCATAGACCTACAATATTAGTGTATTGCTTAATTTTATTTGAGAATAAACAATCTGTTTCTTGCCTTTTACCCTTCTTATTTTTTTCCTTTATATTTCTTTAATAATTTATTTTATTTGACTCAATGCTACTAAAAAATATAATTTCATGGAGGAAAAGTTAAAAATCATTGTTTTCCACCAAAAATTTACTGCTTTTAAAAAAACACAATAGATCTATCACATCAAAGAAAAGAAGAAAAAACATTTACTGGTTTGAAATTAAATTGGTTTGTTTATGAAATTTATTTTTTCAGTGCAGTTGAAGAAAAACAACATTAGGTAACCCATAATAACATAAATAAATATAAAGGTTAAAAAACATGTATATTAATAAAAATATAATTCAACATCAAATAGGAATTGTAAAGTGAGTTTTGTGTACTGGAGTTGATCTCTTTTAATTCCTTCATGCATTGCATTATTCAAATTTAAAAATAGTACTAATAAGGACAGAAGCTAGTGTGCATGCGATCTTAACCTAAAATATATTGTTTGCAAACATATACGTTATAGAAACCTTTTTTTGTTTTATTTAAAAACTAATAGAGCAATAATTGTTTTAAATATTTTCTTATCCTAATATAGCGATTAGATTTTGCAAGCAATAGAAAGCCTACACGTGTGGCATTGCATATTGTAAACTTCCGTTGGAGGCCAAGCCAAGCTCGCCATTACTGCTCTTAGCGTCGCTTGTTAAAGTTGTTAGTGTTTCAGTGACTCTGGTGCATTTTATAGATACACAACATGGGCAGACCTTCAAATGTAAGTGTTTATGTTGACCAATTAGTTAGTGCTTATGTGTATTTTATATTTTTGTCATTTAAATTGTTGTAATCCATTCTTTATTTACCGGCCAATCCCATGTTCAACGCTTGGGAACATATTGATCATCGACGTTGTTATTAAGCTTTTATAATTGAATAAACATTGTTCTTAATGTGAATTTATTTTATATCTAATTATTATTTTGATTAGTGATGCTCATATAATAAGTAACATGGTTAGTTTAACCCGGTTTTGTCTGAATTTAAGCACATGAACATGCTAAGCATTTTGTTTTAATGGCCCTTGGCAAACTTTTAAGATTTTATTTGTTTGTTTATTATTAGGATAATAACCCTGAAGCAGAGCAGTTCAGAAAACTGTTTATTGGAGGTCTGGATTACAGAACTACCGATCTGTCATTGAAGTCCTTCTATGAACAATGGGGTGAAATTGTTGATGTAGTTGTAATGAAACATCCCCAAACACAGAAGTATATTTATTTTATTAAATCAAAATATTGGTTTTATTAAATGCATTTAAGATAACTTCATTTATTCCTATTGTTTATCTTCAGGTCAAGAGGTTTCGGCTTTGTTACTTATGCCGAATCTAGCATGGTTGATGAAGCCATGAAAAATCGTCCTCATAAGATTGATGGTAGAGAAGTTGATTCTAAAAGGGCAGTCCCAAGAGATGTAAGTTTTGATGTAATCTCTTTCATATTCTCATGGTCCTTACATTGTTCAGAGCAGTTGTATTAATTGCATGATTTATATTATTATAGGAAAGTGGAGTGCAGACCAATGCTAATGTAAATGTTAAAAAAATGTTTGTCGGTGGATTGAAAGAGCAGACTGAAGTTGAGTTGAGGACCTATTTCGGAACCTTTGGTAATATAGTTGGGATCAACATTGTCATGGACAAACAGACAGGAAAGAGGAAAGGCTATGTCTTCATTGAATTTGATGATTACGATCCAGTAGACAAAGCTCTTTGTAAGTATCTTCGTTATTGTATGTGTTGGTTACAAATTATTCTGTTTGTATTAATTTATAACTTGCTGATTAACAGTTCATTTGGCTGAATATTATAATCATGGTTTTTAAGGAAGAAAACTATTATAGGTTTTCGTCCACTCTGGTTGCAGTTAAATAACTTAGTTCATGTGGCTTTTTAAAACATGGGATTTCAATGTTTCTACAAAAGATTTTTATTATTCAACAACAAGAATATTTCTATGAATCTAGGTTGTTTTCTGTTAGTGAGTTATGATTGTTCAATCGACTATTAAAATTAACTGTTAACAAAGTAAGGTTCATCATCAATTGCTCATTATTGAAATTTTATTGTTACTGTAAAAGAAGCATAAATCATTACATAGATAAATGTTTATGGGTATTTGTAGCATTTAAAGGCTCTATTTTTGTTTAGGATGGTGAGGTCATATTTCAACCATAGAAGTAAACAGTTTGCTTTGCTGTCTATGATATAACCTTATTGTCTTCATTAACTTTTAGTTGTTTTGAGTTATTTTCCTCTCGAAAGTCAATTATTATATTTTAAATAAGTTTGATGCTATCACTGCAGCAATTTTTTCTTTGGTATCTAGCTCATAATTTTCCAAATTATATATATATATATATATCTTTAAGTAGTCTGTTTTTTAAGGTTTGTTATTTTCTTTAAAATCATAAACCCTCGATGAATTTACCCTTTTTAATTCTAGTGAGTTTCATATAAAACTTTGAGAACTGAAATTTGTCATAAAAGGTTTCATTGGATGTTTCGCTGACTTCGTAACTGCTGACTACTTCTACCTCATTGGGTGTTGCTCTCGCTCCATGGTTAAAAAAGAAAAAATATCTGTAATTAGATGGGTTTTTGTCATAGCTAGAAACCTTAATGTTATTACCCCTATGCCTGTCTGACTTGTTTGTTGTAGTCTTATATAGTCTCCTATTTGAACTAGAGACTAAATAAATAAATATGTCCTTAATTTATAATTTTATAAGGTAGAAATCTAATTAAAAAATCTTGTTTTAAGTGTGTAATCTTTATTTTAGCTAGCTAGTTTGACCTTGATAATAATAACTTATAAAAACCTTCCATGTGTCTACAATTTTTAATTGAATTCATGTTTTATTTAATGATCCTGATGGTGCTTAAAATTAAATTAGCCCCTCAAGAAATTATGAAGGGTATGGAATAATAAAAGATTAGGATATCTTGATTAATAATAAGCATTGGGTCAGTTAAATGCTGCAGTTACTCAAGTCATTTTAACAGCTTAGTTAGTAATAGAATATTCCTTTATAAAATGTAGGATATGTATATATAGAGATATATTTATTAATAATATAATATTTATTTTTAATAAATTAAACTTTTTCAAACATTAATTTTTTATAAAGTTAATTAAAAATAAAGTGGAATGAAATTTTTACTGGGGACATCTTAGGCATCTATTCAACCTTGTTTTCCAATGTATCTTTGGTAATGAGAATTTGCTATTGGGATTGATACAATTAGCTGGGCTGGAGGTTGAGATATTCCATTAGCGGCTGTTCCAATTTCTTTCTAAATATTTTTTATTAATAATATTAATTTTTTATATTAATCCCTTTTGGAGCCAAGAAATTAATTTGGTCCTAGCTATCTCTTCCTGTCCTTTAGTGGCACTTTCTGAAAGCAAACAAATTTACTCTGTTGCTTAGTGTTACACCTTTTCCTTAAAGGAATATCCTTGGTGGGGTATTAAGGAAGAAAATTATATTCACTCTGAAAAAAATTTAACATTTTTATGAATATATAATTACCCTTAACCATTTTATGTAATCTTTATACTTAAATTTTGATATTTCTCAGTGAGGAAGGACCACACAGTTGGAGGTAAAAGTGTAACAGTCAAGAAAGCCGTAGTTAAAGAATCAGGAGGTGGTTCAGGTGGCAGGAGTGGTGGTGGCGGCAGCGGTGGAGGTGGGCAGAGGGGCTCACGAGGAGGCCGGGGCTCATCAGTGAACACTTGGAGTGGTGGTAACCAGTGGGGTGGTTCAAATGGCTATGGAGGTCCTTGGGACAGCCAAGCCCAGGGCAATGGCTGGGGATCCTCTCAATGGGATCAGTACGGTAAGTTCACTTTAGCCAGCTAATTAATAATATCTGTTTTGTTTATGTATTACATCATTGCAAAATAATAATAATAAATAGAATAAACAAAGGTGAAAACAGCATTTGTTATGGTCCAGTCAAAATTATAATTTAAAGAAATAATACAACTGATAAGTGATATAGGCTGTTTTACCAATAAACTAGGAATACTTTAATTGATTATTAAATAAATATGCATATTTGATTGGTTACCTGAATTTTAAAATATATTTTAATTAACAGGTGGAGGCTGGAATACCAATGGTTACCAAAGCTATGGCGCTGGTGGTACCGGAGGTGGGCCCATGAGGAGTAGTTACAGTGGGGGACAGAACAGGAGTGCTCCATACGGAGGGGGTAAGTAAAGACCATGCTATGACAGAAGTCAATCTCGCTTATTTGAGTCCAAATGGTGTGCACTGTCCTTATCTTTTTGTTTTTAAATCCTTGTTAACTATAAATTAGGATTAAATGATTAATTGTGAACCACAGATATTCTTTAGAAATTTGCTAGATTAGCCGAACAATAAGTTTATTATTTTCATATATTGTTTTCTCCCTTTTCTTCGTGGCTTTTGGTTTGGCAATCTAACATCAGCTCTTCCTTCCTCAAGTATCTGCAATTAACCAAACAATTTAATTAATGCTGTAAAGGACAAAACCAATAAGCTACTACTAGTAGTCTAGAACCTTTCAGAAAAAGTCGAAATCATTTATATTAATAACAAACCTACGGTTTAAGATGTTAAATTTGTATCTACTATGCCTATTAAAAAATCAAGTTGATTCCTAAATTTACACTTATAATAAAATTCCATTACTTATTGTAATGTCAATTAAGTATCTCATCAAATTCTGATTTATTATTGTTTATTAATTTATTGTTTTATATGGTATTCATAAAAAGAAAATACCATTCCTTCGATAATATGAAACTAAAGAAAATCTAGCTTAAAAAAAAGTTCTGATTAATCCACTTAAGCAATTTTGAAAATAAAATTTTACTATTAGTTACCAATATTGGTCACACAGAAACAGTGCTCACCATTATACCCTAGTTTTTATAATTACTTGTAAAAATATATTTTGTAATACGACGGACATTTATGCCAATAAAATACTGAACAAATTTTCCTCGTTTGGCATTTATGGATTTATTTGCATGCTTTTTTGGTTCATTTTGATAATTATAACCCCAATTTTTTTGTCTTTTGAATTTCCTGTCCCCCTTATCATAGTTCTCTTATTATTTTTTTTATGATTTACATTCTGCCTTATACTTTATTTTAGGGCTAGAAATTATTTTGGCAATGCTTAAGTTTATTTTGATTATTCTATCTTACCATAGACATTTTGTTTGTTTAACCTCCTCATTATATTGTAACATCTATTAATCTCACTATTGGCTTTGAACCCGTGGATGCTACCACCAATCAGCCTTTTGCACTTACCAAGGGTGTTGTTTTGAGAGTTAGGGCTGAATCGTAAGGTTCAAGTAGGCACCTTTCAATATAACCGCTATTAGTCTTTAATCCACTCATAACTTGTTTGATGTTTTTATATTTTAACATAAAATTTTGATCAGTCCAAATAAAACATCTTAACTGAAAAGTTTGTTTTTGAAATTTGAAATGTAATGCAGGGATTGATCCTGAACTTTACTATGGCCAATTCTATCTATTGATACCTTCTCGAGTATGATCTTTTAAAAATTCAATTAATGCAAGACTTTTTTTAAATGTATCATTTTGAGGTGGTATAGCTTCTTTTCTCAAAACCCATTGTGATTTATACTTCAGTGAAGCAAGCACTGTGATACTTAGTAACTACCTTGTAAACTAGTTACCATTAATCCTCGTGAATGGCACAAGCATCGCAGGGAGGCAACCAGTTTTGTGGTAGTGCTGTAGTTAGTCAAATGATTAATGCTAAATAAACAGTATGAATTTTCTGTTTTTGAATTGCTACTCTTGTAATTTACCCTTTACCCTGACTTTCAATATTTTATTTTCTGCTGCATCTCGATTTAATTATGTATTGTATATCCTGTTCAGAAATATCAGAGATATGTTATGTGGATTGGTCTGCTGAGGCAGCAATATATTAATCATATGGCTAATATTAAGGCATATTAACTAATTAAACAACCTGTAAGATTTAATTAATTTAAATTAAACGGTAAGACCAAAATCTTATAATAATTAATTTAATAAAAAAAATTAATGGAAAATAAAAAAATTTGTGAACTATATTATCCAAAGCCTAGGTGTCTAGTTAAGAGTAAAAAAATATTTTTACTGGGCCTGGCATTTACCAATCCTGAGTCATTGATTCCATTGGTTAACCACAGAGATATCATCAGCCTATCTGTTAAAGTTTCTTCAGAGCATTATTCCTATCTAATATTGAGCTTATATTGTTTATATACTATGAATAATTAGTCTTCTCACTATTGTTAATAATAGCGGAATAAAAAGGAGTAAGACGGGGTCAGGGCTCATGCCTGGGACCTATCCAACTCATGTCCAGAACTCCCTTCCAGATTGGCAAATATTAATTCTATTTTTAAAGAAAACCAAAAAAAAATTTTAATGTAAACACCTATTTTATTAAGTTATAATTTCAGGCATATGTTATTACTTAGACTGATAATATTTGGAACTGAATTGTAAAATAAATGAGGAATGGTGCTTAACAGTTTCCTAACAGATCTCTTGATATTAAGTAGTACTATCTTCTGATGTTCCCCCAAAAAGTTATTTTTCTATTGTTCTATTCGTTGCTTTTTTATCTTTTCTTGAGTCTTAATTTTAATCAACAAATTTTGAGGGAAAAAATTGTTATTTTTAAAATATAATACTCGATTGATAGTTTTATCCACAATATTATCAGGATAGATATTTCTTACAATATTTTAGGTGACATTTATTAAGCCAATTTTGCGAGAACCCACCTAAATTTCCCGCCCTAATAGATTTAAAATGAGATATTTATTTATGAATATTGTGTACTGTGCAAACAGGAGGTGATTATGGTGGATCATCTTCATGGGGGAACACAAGATACTAAACTTTTCCTAGATAGGACATAGGTAGATCAAATTATATTTATTTTATATTTTTCAAGGTAAAGTGCCTAATCCAACTGAGATTAAAATCTGCTTTCAATTCTAACATACATATTTTCACAAACAGAAATGGTTTAGCAAATCCTAATCCCTTTTCCTTGTCAATGTTTCTCAAGTAATAACTTTATGATTATTAATTATTCTTTGTACTTTTTGTTGATAATTTTTTCTTCAGTTTATTTACTTTTTTTTCAGTTTTTATTTTAAAATTTGTGTTTAGAGTTTGCTTACCCTATATTATGTTGGTTATGGTTAATATTAAAGAGTTTGGTTGTAAGTTGAAGTTTTGAATAGGCAAACAATATTAATAGATTTTTATTGATATTTATGTAGGTAGGAGGGCGCCACGTTAAACTAAGATTGACTAGGAGAAGAAAGGAATTATATTAATAGGATGGTATTAAACCCTAATAAATATTAATTTATATTTAACTAAAGTGTTACTTAACTAAATCTTTGAGTTTAACAAATACGTTTGTTAGTTCAAAAGTATCGTTTGTAAAAGCATATATTACTTCATATGAAAATTTCCTTTTGATTTATTTAAATTAAACTGTTAATAATTTTATGTTTTGTAGAGACTGTAAGAGCAAATATTTATGTTAATATTTTTATTGATAAGGAAATCGTAAAAAAAAAATTTATACATACAAATTAGTTATAAAAATTGTTGCATGGATGATGATTTTAGAAATCAGAATATTTAAAATCAGTATTTTGAGTAAAAATTACATAAACAATTTACTATGTTTATTGTTGATGTATGGCTCATGCGACATTTTTATTTCTTTTTGTTTCCCTTCATTACTTCCTCTTTTTTTTTTTTCTCTTTTCGCACTTGGAGTGTGTAATGCTCGTTGGTTAATCTCGATTGTAATTTAAGGGATCTATACATAAGCGGACATTTCTCGTAGATTATTGTACCACAATTTGTATTGTATTTGATAGTGAATCTTCTACTTTAAACATTTGACAGTTGTTAATAATTATAATATTATCATAATATATTGACAGACACTAGTTGAGGGTATTTTATATTCTAACTTTTCATCCTGTAATTATTTTTGTTAGAAATGTGGTTGAAATCTTGAAGGATGTTTAGTTTTAATTAGGAAGATTAATTAATTGCCTTCTCTTGAAGGTTTTTTGTATTAGGTTTAAAATATAAACAGAGTTTAACATATTCCATCTTTTTTTTTGTATTCATGAAATTTGAAGATTCAATTTTTTATTGTATGTGATTTTTGTGTGTATTTAATATGTCTTAGCATTTTTATTTATTTACAAATAATGTCAAACAAAATCTGAAATATACAGCATTGTTCAGTAACTCTTAGTTTTTCCAACATTAGTTTTTATCCATTTTTTTTTTTTTTTTTATTAAGGCCTATGATTTATTCATACATCAGATGTATTTTTTCTTTGGTTTTTTTTTTTTTTTTTCTTATAACCTTAAAATTTTCATGTGTAAGTTTGAAATAATGTTTGCATAATTGGAGGGAGTGTTTGCAGACGTTCTTAGACCAATAATAGTATTTATAAAGGGTCTGTGGAATAAGAAATAGGAACTTTCACGAAAACATTAAATTTAACGTCTTTAAATTGAGACATTGATTTGATTGTTGTTGTTTTTTACCTCTAAACTTTGTAAGTATCCCTAATTATTTAAATTGTATTTATTGAAGTTACATAACCTAGGCCCATTCTATTGTATTATAAGTGTTTTTTCAGGTTCTTCAGGTAATTTTTACTCTAGGACTGTTTTACGGGAAACCTTCTCTTTGATAGGAATAGAATCTTAGGATTTTGTTGGCTTATTATCAACAACTAGGCGAGATAATCAACAATATGAGTATTTTCTTCACATTTTGGTAATATTAGTTTTCTTATTCCTTATGCTATACTTGAAATCACTTTTTTTTTTTTAACTGATTTTTCCTTAAAATTAGAAATGATACATACACACTGTGGGATATTTTTGGGGATATTAGTTTTTCCAGGTACGGCCTGAAGATTTTTTTGGTTTATGCCTCTGATTAGGTATAAAGGACTTAAATCTGGAAGCTGTTGATGTCTATTTTTCACCACATTTGTTTGATCAATAAGTATACATTTTTTTGCATCTTTAATAAGTTAAATTGCAATAATTGGGTTAATGTGCTGTGTAATGCTTAGTCCTTAATTCCTAATTATATCCTCTATTTTAAACTATTATCCTTCCTTTTCTATTAGTACTAAGCGTGAACCACGCCCGATTTGATTTTTAATAATTCTTTTGATATGATATTACAAATCATTGCATTACAAGCAGTTTAACAAAATAAAACAATTTTTGTCTCTTAATTTGTTTTACGTGAACGTGTTTTTACTGTGTTGAAGGTTGAAAATTACAAATGGACAACACATTTGGAAAAGTTTTTTGGAGCTGTAAAGTTGATCTGGATCATAAAAAAAGAGGTATATAATCAATTGGAAATAATTTTGGTAATGTAATTGATAAATGTATGGTAATTTTAATTAAAAGTGTTAACCAAATTATATAACTACTTATTTAGGTAGTCCTGATTTCCGTGGTTTATTATTAGTAACTTAGTAACACCTCAACTAACTTTCCTTTCTTACAAATAAATAAGATTTTTATTTAAAGTAAAATATAGCATAATGTAGTTCACTATTAGGTGTAGGAGCTGAATGCGAAATCTTAAAAAAATTCTATTTAATGATTGACAGTCAAGTTAAATCTAAGCTTATCTGAGCCGGTTAAAAATTAATTTAACAAACACGCTATTTTCAAAGCATTCAAATCTTAAGCTCTTTTGTTATTTTTTTCATTCCGTCTGTTAATTGAATCTAATATAAATATACTTGTAGCGTGATTATCCTTTTAGTTCTGGTATGTAAAAGTGAATTATATTTTACGCTATTTTGATGTATTACCAATTAAAATTTGAGGGATCTCAATACAAATGACTCCTTATTAAAAAAAAAATAGTTTAATTTTTGTGTGGTATAGACATCAGCGTTTAAATTTAAAAAAATGTTTTCATTCTCAGGAAAACAGTGTACTTAACGGATGCTGTTCTGCATCGCGATTAATGGGCAGAAAGAGTCACGTGGAAGGAGGGCAAAGAGAAGTAAGAGGTGAGGTATTGTCTAAATAATGATGTTAACTATTATTTATGCATTGAAACTAACTAAAGTTCTATTTTGTTTTAGATGCTGATGTTAGTCCTGATTGTTGAATATACTGTATATTAAATTATATTGTAGCATTATTTTGATTATAAGCTGTCTTTAATTAATTTGGTTATTTATGTTTCCTTATTAACATTAGTTTTTAAGTAAGTAAAATATAATAAGAGGTTTAGTTGTTTTTTATCTCAAGAAGTATATGCTCATTTCATAGTCTAAAACTTAGTTGACCCACAAGATTTTCTCATTGGACTTCATAAATATTCGCTGGTATAGTGTATAGAAGTACCACAGTTAAAATAATAACCTCTTTGTTAGGCCATACAATCTGTTCTATTTTTTTTTTCAAGTTAATTCCTAATTCGCAAATTAAATAGATAAAAAATATAACTTTGATTCAGGGTAGTATAACCTCTGATCGATCCTACCTGTATCAGTGATGTCTTCATGGAACTGGACAACAAGGGCCTGAACATCATATTTAATTAAAGGGGTAGACAAAAATGTTTATTAATTTAATGATATTGCTAGTAACAGATTAAATATATGGTTTCAGAGTGAATATTATAAAGGGTTGGCCAAAAAGTCCGTTCGGCTTTTTAAGCGAAAATAAGACTAAAACTTATAAACACAAAGTGATTTATTCAATCAATGATATAATTGCCGTTTTGTTCCAGTATCTTCTGCCATCTCATGGGCAGATTCATAATTCCTTGCTCAAAGAATTTCCTGTCTTTACTGGCAAAAAAAATTTCCAAGTGGATTTTTACATCTTCAGAGTTAAAGGTCTGTCCATTCAGTGAATTTTAAAGAGACCGAAACTGGTGGAAATCTGAAGGTGCAAGGTCCAGGGAATATGAAGGGTGCAGCAAAACATCCCAGCCAACCTCCAGTAACTTCTGCAAAGAAGTGTGCGGTCTGGCATTGTGATGGATGACCATCCCCTTAGTTCTGGTGGATCTCTGCATTTAATTTGTCAAGCTGGTCACTGTACCTATCCGAATTAATAATCTTGTTCATAAAAAACAACGCCCCACCAAACCGAGAGCATAACCTTTAGGACTT
The DNA here is from genome assembly GCA_930367205.1 of Acanthosoma haemorrhoidale. Classification (NCBI taxonomy): domain Eukaryota; kingdom Metazoa; phylum Arthropoda; class Insecta; order Hemiptera; family Acanthosomatidae; genus Acanthosoma; species Acanthosoma haemorrhoidale. The sequence continues at coordinate 34,538,024 of OV884012.1, forward strand.
GTTTGTGGTAATTTGCCGTGCTTCCCCCATGATCGTTGGCTCTCCACATTGTCATAGACGATCCACTTTTCGTCCCCTGTCATCATTCTCTTCAAAAAAGTATCGTTTCCGCAACGCATCGCAGATGAATATCCTTTAGGCGAGGTTAGCCTCACTAAGTTGATCGGGAACCCAAACATTTTTCCCAATCGAAATCTTGAAAACCACTTCTGGCACACGTTCTGTAACAGCACCCTCTCCGTATACAGCGCATATCTTCTTGCCATTTTTAAAATAAAAAAGCATGAGGTGTCGATAATGGTCGTTTTGGTTTTCCATGTTCAGGATGATCCTAAACACACATAATACAATCAGTCTCGTCGGAATTTCGTGTCGAACTACGTTGAAGTGTCTAGTATCTGACGAAATTTTCTGTTCGGTTTGGTTCCCTTCGGGGCGTAGGTGTGGTATGGTATATTAGCTGCTTTAAGAGCTGTTGTGGCTGTTGTTAATAGGGCTTGTTCCGTGGCACAAAACACTTAAGTATCTTGCTGTCCTTGGACTACGTTGTATCCAGTGATTTGTTCTTTTAGGAGCCGTGTTAAGTCGTAACTATTTAATTTGCCCATGACTAGGGGGGGGGTATTGGTTTCGGCTTGGTGGTCACGGGCTCGGTTAGTAAGTTATGCCCATTTGAGTGCCAGAAGATTTTCTGGAGCCTTTACCGGGTGGGCATTGTCTCTGTGGATACGTGTGGCCCACGCCCAGTTGGGGGGAAAAGCACCTATTCACTTAAAATTTTTGCTTACAGTTTATCATACTGCTGCCCCTATCGCTTCCTGTCTTCACGAGAAACACTAAGTTCACTGAATATCTAATGTCTGTGTCAGAAGAGCTCCTTTCTCAACGAATGCTAGCATGCTAGCTGGTCTTGTTCAGGTCATTAGGTTTTTTTTTTTATTTCAAAACCTCAAAACAATAATAATAAAATATTTGTATTACAGATTTCTCCTCTTCCTGCATTCACATGCATTTGGAGGAGTGCATAAATATAATAGAATTTTGTTGTGGTTAAAAGTTCATCGTTCTTATACAACACTAGGTGATGAGGCTTACCTTCGCCTTGTCACCGATACCAAACACTAAAACAAACAAACAAAATCTGTACCTAGGACTAAAGTGTTCCAGCCGCGACAGCGTCCTGCCATCGATGGGGAAACGGAGCGGGGGTTATAGTGTTAAACACCGGGTTTGTTAAATATTGTAATGAGTCGCAAAATTTGATATGTCTACGCTGGATGAATTCATCCACCGTAGGCAGCTCAAATATCTCATGCAGCTCACTGTTTCTTCGCTGCTCGAATGAAGTACCTCTGACCACTTTCATCAGTATACCGTTTTGGTATTGTTGTAGTTTCTTAGTTGTCGTATACGTCAGACAACGATATAGCGGTGCACCATACACCAGAGTAGGCCTTAGTATGCTCTTGTATATCAATAGCTTGAGACGCAGTGATAGATTGGGGGAAGTTAATAAGTGCGCAAGCCGGTAAGACTTCGTGCGTGTTAGCTTCAACTTCTTCGCAAAATGGAGACGTCTGTCCATTTTAATTCCCAGATATACTAGGTCGTTGGCTGGTGAATTTTCCTCCGTTCCTACTATGTAACTAGTAGGGAGTGGGCTTTTTCCCTTTTGGAAAGAGAAAATTACAGTCGGTCTTACCCGCGTTTACAGAGATATTGAGTCTCCCCAATATCTCACTGATCTGGTTACAGGCTACTTCAGCTTGTCTTCGAGCTACCTTGGTACTCATGCTGCCACTGTACACCGCTATGTCATCCGCGAAAGCAGTAACTTTGGTAATTTTGTACTTGGCTCCGACAATCTCAGACGTGTATACGTTGAATAGTACAGAGGATAAGACGGCTCCTTGGGGTACTCCACAGGTCAGTGGCACAGCTTCGGAGAAGCTATCACCCACCCACACCCGCAGGAAGCTAGCCACAATTGAATATAGTTGCTCCGGGCATTCCCGGTCGCAGAGCATTTGACACAGTGTCCCGTGAGACACCGAGTCGAATGCTTGGGTGCAATCAATGGAAATCATAGCCGTGGCTTTGTTTCTATTCATATTATGGCTAGCTTCTGACTGTACCTTCAGAAGGGGGTGCCCTGAGCTCATACTGGATTGGAATCCAGTCTGCTCTGGCGGAATGATGTTGTTTTCCGAGCAGTAATTTTTGAGATAATTCAAAAGAATTTTCTGAAAGATTTTTCCCGTCTGTTGTAGCAGACTGATCGGGCGATAGTGGGCTGGGTGATCTCCGCTCTTGGCTGGCTTTAGTAATGGGAACAAGATGGCTAGTTTCCATGTGTCAGGAAAGTACCGCAATCTCATACAAGAGTTGTATAAGTTTGCTAATTGTACTATCCCTCTCCTCGGCATTTGTTTGAGCAGCACTGTTTGTATCCCGTCGTGCCCTGGTGCTCGGTTTCCCTGACGCCGGCGAAGAATCGCCTTGAGCTGCTTCGGTGATACAAACATGTGGTTCTGTTCAGCATCTACCGGAGAAGGCATGTGGTAGTATCCCGTCCTAGCCGTAATATCCCTAGCGTGATGGTCGGCCAGTTTTGTTGCCTGTTGCTCAGCAGTCAGAACATTGTCGCCTTCGTGAAGCGGACAGTGGCTGTCTTGCCTTTTGTAGTCTTCAACAGCTTCCAAAACAACATGTGATCTCCGTGAGTGCTACGAAGTTTCTCATGCCACTGCGCTGTTTTCCAGAGTTTCATCAAGCCCCGGATTTGCGTTGTGAGAGAATTCACAACGACCTTGGCTTGCTGATCTCTCGTCCTGTACCATCTATTCTTCCAAGTATGGTGCAAGGCAATAATTTTAAGGATGTGGTCGCAGAGACGGTGGCATGGGAGTGTACTTCGGGATCGCAGTGTTGGCTGCGTCTATGATCCCATCAGTTATGAAAGTTAGTTGAAGATCTACTTCCTCTTTCGTGTGGAGAACTGGCACCGTATGCAGGTAAATTTGCGACCGATACAGATCCCAGTCGGCACGACGGTAGTTGTATCTCGTGGGGTGAGGGGTCACCACTTTACCATCCACTGCATACAGTACTGGCCTGTGGTCAGAGGTAATAAAGTCAAGGGCGGTGCATCTAGTGATATGGTGGGTTAGTTTTGTCAGTAGTAAGTCAATCGTCAAGGTAGCTTTGGGGTTACCTCTATGTCGAAAAGTAAAAGTCTAGCGGTGAACGACCGTAAACGGCGTCTTCTTTCTCTGGGTAAATAGTGACCTCTCTTGAGTAGTTGGGTCAGGTTTTTTTGAGATCTGGCGGTGGCTTCTTGGGCACTTGAGCCACCGAATGTGGGCTTTCCAGTGACTTAGTGGCCAAGGCTTGAAATTTGTTTCCAACCTTGGTCGGATTATTGGCCTTTGCACCTTCACCGTAATCTTCGGGAAAGTGAAGTCCTCTTCACTTTCCGAGTCTTGTGTCGGTGAAGCCGACCGCTTCCGGGGTCTCCATCTCCATACTTCCGAAAAATAATACGAGTCCAAAAACAGCAAAATATTTTAATGGGGTGCCGTCCCCATGCGCAAAACACTAACACAAATACGATAAAATGTACCTTGGGCCACGTAAGATGGTGGCAGAAGATGATAGCGGGAAACACTGGCAGCAGAGATGTGTACACTTCGACCTGCTACAGCTAACTTCTAAGTGGAGGAGAACTAAGCCATGTCCTTGACTGGAGATAGGAGCTGCTTGACCCTGAAGGCCTGATACTAAATAAAAAATTTCTGATAAGAAATATCAGACCTGTAAGGTCTCTTAGTGCAATAAAATGCCAAATATTGCTGTTTAGTTCCAGCAGAAAGTGCTGCATATCAATTTATTCAATGAAATACTTCCATCTCACTCTAAATATCTTTCTCGCCCTAGCCCTAGTATATACTGGAGCTAGTTCTCTTTCCACTCAACAGATGGCACTGCAATGCGCTCACTTTGCTATTTTTTTTAAGTTAGTTCCAAATGTAACCAATAAATCATGCTAAGCTATAATTATTAACATAAAATAATCACTCAAGATCGTAAAATTTAAAATCAGGAGACTGAAATCATTCAATCAGCATATAAATTATTTATCAGTTAAACTGTTTTATCATGGAGTACACGAGGAATATAAAAGTAGTGACAATAGGCTCTGTTAAGCTCCAACTTATTCAGACTTTACTGCCATAAGGTCCCCTCAGGGCTTCGGACTTGAGAAGTGGTGACTGTGCCAGCTTGGATAAATAGGATGGTAAGTAAAAACTTAGTTAAACAATTAAAACTAGTTCAACCATTACTTGTTAAAAATTCAGATACTTAAATGATTAAGTTACATGAAACTAACTTATTCTGATGTACAAAACTGACGAATAAATAGTAAAACTTTCATAGATAATTTAGATTATCACAAAACTGATCTGAGGTTACTTACTTGTGATTCAAAAATAATAATAATTCTGATATTTCATAAAAAAGCTAAATGGATTAAAAAGTATTAATTGGAGTTTCCCATTTATATGTATAGTCTGATTTTATGTATAAAGAGTAAACTGTCACAAGCTTTGAACTCAAGAAAATGATCCACAAAATAAACTATGTAGATTAACTTGGTTAAACATCATATGCAATATTATTTAATTCATATTTTGATGATAGTTATATGTGCGTTCAACTTGCAAATATTGTTGTGCAGATCACATAAAGTACATATTTCAATTGACAATACTTTATCCTACGTATTTAAAACCTATTTTATAAACCTCATAAATTATAAAAAGAAAACATTACTAATAAATAACTTATTTGCTGATTGAATGATATATTTCAGTCTTCTGATTTTAAATTTTGGGGTCGAGATTATTTTATATAAATAATTGGAATGCATCACATTCTATTGGTTACATTCGGAACTAACTTAAAAATAAACAAAAACTAGTGCATTGCAGTACCATCTGTTAAGTGAAAAAAAAACTTGTTGGAGATCAGACAGAGAGAGGGAAGTATTGCGGTAAAAAAATGTGCATGCAACACCATCTGTTGGCGAACAATGGAAACTAAACAGCAATATTTGGCATATTTATTACAAGGTGGCGCATTCTGTTGAGCATCAAAAGAACTAGTCCAAACATGGCCGGTCTTTCTCATCAAAAAATTTACTTTGGTATTAGGTATTCAGGATCCCGCAGGAGCTAACTAGTCCAGTGTTCTCCCTCCACTTCAGAGTAGTTAGCTCCTGTAGACCTGATACTAAATAAAATTTTTCTGATAAGAAATATCAGATGGTTAGGTCTCTTAGTGCTCAACAGAATATGGCACCTTGCAATAAACATGCCAAACATTGCACATTAGTTCCAACTAGTAACCAACAGCTAGCGCTGCATGTAAATTTATTTGTCGAAATACTTCTCTCTCTGTATTCCAACAAGTTTTTTTTTTTTCACTTAACAGGTGGCTCTGAAATGAACTAGATTTGCTTTTTTTTAGAATTTAGTTCTGAATATAACCAACAGATTGTGCTGCATTCCAATTATTTACATTAAATAATCTCGAACGCGAAATTTAAAATAAGGAGACTGAAATCTATCTCTTAATCAGAGAATAACTTATTTATCAGTTAAGTTTTGTTTTTATTTTATATGTGGATTATGAAATAGTTATGTAATTTGTAGGATGAAGTATTTGAAAAAATAATTAAAATATATACTTTAGTGTTTATTGATCTTTTATGTGATTTACCCCATAATACTAGGAAGTTGTTCTTACTTGTAACTGTTTACAAAATATGAACTAAATATTGATGTATACGAGGTTGTATTAACTTATCCTACAAATTTGAAGTCATGGATCATGAGTTTGATTGAACCTAACAGTAGTTACTTCTTTAAATTAGAGATGTTCACAGCTCTTCCTATTTACTTATAATGAGAATATATGTGTATGTGTGACACTCCAATTAATAATGGATAATTGATATAACTTCTTTATGAAATTTCATAAGTATTAAATATTTTCAAAACTAGATTAACTACATATTTAAGTAAGTAAAGTTAGATTAGTATTGTGATGAACATGAATATTATCTATAAAAGTTTTATTCATAAGTTCTATACACAAGAATATGTTAGTTTCATGTAAATAAATCATTGAAGGGTCCAGATTATGTTAATAAATTATTCTAATATTTGTTATTTATTAATAATATTTTAATTATATATTCTTTCATATAATTTTAAAAACTTTATATTTATAACTTTAACGTTATATCAGGGTTCTGTTAATAATTATATAGGAAACTTCTGGCAAAAGGAATATTGGTTTTATTTAAACACATTGAATATATAAAAATTGATATACAAAAAAAATAAATACGTACTTAATAAAGAATACTATTAAAACTAACATTAAAATGGTACCTTGTAAATTATTCGTAACTCTATACTATACTGGCCAGTGTTTCTCTGCGTTCTTCTTCGGTGGTAATCTTCATTTGCGTGATCCGAATCGTCTTCCTTTGTTGTCGCATCTGGTGATAGTGAAAGTCAGACCTCGTGCACTACGAGGCGGTGGGTCGCCACAGGTGAAACCTGGGCTTCCTTCTCTGCCTGCCTTCTGAAGATCGAATGTCTTTTTTTTTTTTTTTTTTTTTTTTTCTAAACCTCATGAAGTTATACAATGAAAATATTAAAAGAAACTTTGCAAATTTCTCCTCATCCTGCTATGCACAGATGCATTTGAAGGAGTTCGTGTTACTCAACAATACAGATTGTGGTTAATAGGAAAATAATATGAATACAAATCTAGGTGATGGGGCTCACCTTCAGTTTAAAAATGTCCTTTTTCGAACTCAAGCGGATCTTTATATTACCTACCGCTGCCTTCTTGACTTTCAACTGGTTATTTAATGCCAGTTGTTTCGGATATTTATTACTTTGCTTAAATTAGAAGTTTATATAATAAATGTTTATATTAAATATGATATTATTTTTATTTCAATTATTAATAATTAATATGACGACAATAAAAACGTTCATACTTTCAAAGACATAAACCACGAATCGTTATTAAATTCTTCAATGCTTGCTTTTTCCGAGATTATTTAAACAAACATCATTAAAAATCGTCATTTTAAAATATCACAACAAAATAAAGATTAAATCAGTTTTTGATTGTTTAACTGTATTTATTTGACCTGAATAGGCATCCCATTACTTCTTTTCAATTATGAAAATTTAATCCTCTCTATTCAGGATAAGACTTCTCATGAGTTCATTGTCTATAAGATACAAAGTCTATAAGACATGATCATGCACAGTAGTTTGTATCATGTTGAGAAAGGCACAAAATTAAAGTTCCCAAGCCTTTTATTAACGACATGTAAATTGTGTTTATAACATTTAGCAATAATCTTTGGGTGTTTTGTGGACTGCAAGTAAAAACAAAAGCATTTACAGTAAATCTGTCTGGCCAATTTACAAACCATTCTTGCAATTGGTGTTAATTACGTTTTATAACTAATTAATATCTTTATAATTACAATTTTAAATATATTTTGCATAATATTGAGTATCGAGTTGAAGATCTGGTCACCTTGATTGATAGCTAATATATATTTTTTTTATTTTTGAATTGAAACTACACAAACTTATTAAAATTGTGTTAAGTTAATTAATAACTTGATAATTAAAAAAATTCCTTTCCTATCGAGAAGTATATAAAAATAAAGATCTTGTTACCCTGATTAATAATGTGTAAGTTTTACTGTAATTAGTAGTCATCATAATTATGTCAAAACTTGAACTCAACTGGAGATTTTTTTTGAGTTACATATTTTGGGCGATAGTTCCATTTTATGCCCCCAACCTCTATAAAAAGTAACAAGTGCCATTAACATTTTTTCCCTAATATATTGTAGAAGGCATCAAATTAAAGGTCTGTTGTTTAAGATTATGTTTAATGTATTAGGGCTTGGTGGACTATAATTACATAAAATCAGATTAATGACCATGGTTACAAATCCTCATGTACATTGCCAATCAATGGAGCTTACTAAAGAAAATGGTTTTGAATGTGTATAATAATAAAAATAATTGAATGAAACAAAGAAAATCAATCAAGAGTGAGGAATTAGAAAGGATATAGGAAGATCATCAAAAACCTTAACTGTGTAATATTGCTCACTTTAATCTTTTTTAGTGCAAAGTTTATTGAGATTTTGTTGCAATCAAGGAATCGGGATAGTGATATTTATTTATTTTTTAGATATTTAAGTATTCAATATAAATGGACACTAATTCTTTGATCAAATTTAATCCATAAAAGTAACTTTGAAGTAAAAATTCAATTCAAATATAGATTTTTTTGTGAGAATTCACCAAAATATTAAATGGTATCAAATTCCAGAGAGGAACGTTTAAAATTTGAAAATGTAACGATTATAACTTATAGTAATTATAACTTATAGTAATTATAACTTATAAGTGATTATAACCTTTAGTACCATTGTACTGAACATAATAAGGGATAACAACATCCCTACATTTTAATAAAGAGAGATTAGCATCAAGGCATCTACAAAAACAAAAGTTTCACAAACATTCAATTACACTTTCTAGTTTGTATACCTTAAGCCCCCATAAATGTTTATGGTAATACAACATACTCATTGCTAGGGAGCTGCTCATATACTCAACTTTCCATGTATCTAAGTTTAGATTTAACAGACAGCTCTATGATCAATCTTTGGTCTTCGATTCTAAACAATCGGCGCTGATATGATATAATCCTGAGCTTGAATACTGCATGAAAGCCTAAGTATGTGCGAGTAATTATATACTCTTACAAAGCAGTGGCTACTGGTTCCCCAGATGTAGCAGGTGCACAGGAGTATATTGGCAAAATATTAGGAAGTGCTCCAATGAATTATTAGCACAGTAAGTAACTCCTAGTAGCTCCTACTTAGGTCATAGCCCGGATTTTGTTAAAGGGGGGGGGGGGTCAATTTTATGAGGGATAACCATAAAAAGACTCAAGTTTTATAATTATTAGGAAAAGAATTATTTATTTTAAAAATTGTGTTTACATAATTTCCTTGTGAGACTCCACGCAAATAGTATTTGGTCTATAAAAATAAGCAAAAAAACTCCTTTTTTCAACATTTTTCAGGAGAACAAAAATAAGATTCACCTATATTGTTTAAACATTATTGTGAGGAAAAAAATAAAACGAATTCATATAAAATAAAGGAGGGGGAAGTTAGGAGTTAGACAGTACATCCCCAAACTCCCGATATAGTTGTTCCTCTGATCACCTGTTCTTTTCCGTTTACAAACAATGCCCAACCTGTCGCTTCGTCTCAAACTGATGATCTATAAATGTGTCCTCCGGCCAGCTCTGCTGTACGGTGCCCCGCTATTTACCCACTTAACTGATAATACAGCCAAATATCTCCAACATTTCCAGAATGGGATCATGCGAAAAGTGGTCCGACATACCTCTCTTGAGAGGTTGAAGAACGCTTTGCTTGGTGTGCCGTCGGTAGGTGAGTTCATCTGCCGGAGACACATCAAGTTTTTTGACTCGTTGTAGCACCTAACCAACCCTGTGTTTAACACTATGACCCCACCACCACTCCCGCACCGATGGCAACAGACTGTCGGGGAAAAATTAGGTTAAGAGTTAATATGTAAGTTAGTTTTAAGTTTGATCAAAAAGGTGAGCCCCATCACCTTTATTAGTCAGTTTAGTCCTGTCACGTATAATGTATATCATTATACTTGTTTATTCATTATATAATTTTTATAAAATAAAAAAACCTGTATATAATGTAGCGATGCTACAGGAAATGCAAAAATAATTTGTAAATAGATTCACCTCATGATCTATAATTGTATATAGTTATCTGTAAATTTCAAGGGGCTATGAAAGGGAAAAAAATGCCTTAGACTGTTTTTCTCCCACTATACTCCACACATCTGTCTTAGAGCTAAAATATTGCGCCAAAATCACAAAATCGAAAAAAATGTACTTACACTGTTTTTCTCTTGGTCTCTTCATATCTCATTAAATATAAAGTATCTTTAAAAGATAAAAAAATATAAATGAAACTAGCCAATTTACATCTATAGCAACGAACGATGAAATGAAAAATGTTAGATATTTTTTTACGTTTGAGTCTCTGACGTTTTGTGAATAAAAATCAGTATAACTTTAAGTAAATTTCAGTTCACCTAATTTATTTTTTAATGCTATTTTATTCAGTGTGAGGGGGGGGGGGATCTGGATTCTTCATTTCGCTAGTTTCTTGGTAGGAAGCAAAAAGAAGGCTGCTAAATTAAAAAAAAACACGTATCTCAAATATATCAAACCAATGCTTATCTTTCTCTGTGCATTGCTCACAAAATTATAAAAAGACACCGTAAACCAAAATTAGAAGATATTCAAAGAGTTAATCTATTGGCAAACGTTGGGATTATCGGATATTGGAGAACTAAAGCGATTGGCAAATGATAAATACATGAACAAGGGATTTCCGAAGGCTCACAATCGGATATTGCAAGGTATTAAGGGATATCTAAAAAAGAATGAATAAATAAGACGTGATTATTATTATTAATAGGTTAAGACTGGTGTAGCTTTTCAGGCCGATCTACTTCCCAAACTCACTCTTCGTTTGAACTTTCACAATGAAGCCTTTTCGACAAGAGTAAATCTTAAAACTGCGTTAAAATGCATTAGGTCCTGCTAATTGCATTAAACTAACCGTACCGATCACTTTTACATATATCCTGGATAAATACGAACACTGAGGAATGAGGACCTCTCCATCCTTCTCATTTTCAGATATTCGGAAAAGAACAAATATTATTCCTATTCAAAAACATTCCGATCCCACGCCTCCATCGCCTTTTGTATACGTGCGTCCTCAAAGCCCCTTGAACGCTATGTTTATTTATAACTCTCCACCGTCTTACGTCAAAGAAATATCTTTGATCGTCTCCAATCTGACTCCCCCCTTCCTATTCATTGTACATAGACCATTCTATTAACAATAACTCCTGACATCCGACTTGCCTTGAACGAAAAGAAGTATCTTGAGTTTAGTTCAGCATTACACATAGTAGACCATGACCTCCTTTTTATTAAACTCAACCCTTTCCCACGGGGTAGTTACAGTTTTTTAGGATGTTTGAGAGGCCTGAGAGGTAGAGGGGAAAGTGAAGTGGAGATAAAGATAATAAGCCTTGCGGTACACCTTTCTGGATATCCACGAAGATAGATTGGGACATGTTAGGAATTGCTACAGACTGATAAATCTTAAAAGGGAAGGATTTAAGCCATTTTAAGTGGCTTTCGAAGGGCGGGAGAGGGTGGAGTTTAATAAGAAGGAGGTTATGGTCTACTATGTCTAATGCTTAACTATAGTTAACTTTCTCCCTTCCTCTGTCCAAATTAATTTTATTACCCCCCCCCCCCTCACCTTCAGACGTAGACTACTGCTCCATTGCGTAAGCTATATTGAAGTAACCTTAGAAACTTAAACGAGTGATAATGCGTGATTATATTCGCACTGGGTCACCTAAGATATTCTAGAATGATCCTCTTTTATTTTGGGTTCAAATGGCTTTCTCCATACCATCGTTGCAAATACATTCTTGGTATCTTCCTCTACAAACTCTTCCTTATCCAGCACACTTCATACCTCTTCTCCATACTTATCACCTACGCATTCGTACAATTAAGCCGAACCTGCTGCCGACAATCCATCCTATGTCCTCAAACACTTACACTTTTACGCTCTAGTTGAATAATTAGAATATTTAATCAAAAAGGGATGCCATCTAACTACTCAACTACTAACAGATTTCATCAAAGGATCAAATTCTGAGCGTATTGCATTAGCTTAAAGTTATACCTTGCTCCAAAATTACTCAATTAATTTATTATCTGTGCCAATTAAAATAATATAGAATTGTATATACAATACTTGCTTGCTTGTACAATACAGTGCTTGCTTTCTTGCGGCCTCCTCCAAAGGAACTTGCTCTTTGTTTCTTGCGAGGTCTAGTGTAGTGGAGTGATTTGGATTACAGAGCTTTTTCTCCCCAAACAAACAAGACGTTAAAAACCTAAATGATTGTGAACTGATTAAAATACTTTGTGTATTGATTTCAATTCAATAACGATATTTCTATAATATATTAATTTATAATTGCAGATAGTCGGTCCTTAGATTGATTGCATACTGTTTAGAGTAGTTTTTTTTTTTTAACAAATACTTGTTACATTATTTTTTGTTATGAAAGTGTAAATTAAATAAAATGGTTTTCGACGCATAAAAAAAATTGTATAAAACTTTTATTCAGAAATTACAATTTTCTTGTCCAGAGTTATAACAATTATACAAATACTATTAAAAAATCGACTTGCTTCAAGGATTTCAGTAAGTCCAGATTGTTCCAGTCTTCCAAAAGTCTTCAGTATAGATGGAGTATATTCAGTATAGATCAGATGGAGCCTACTTAAAACAAATGAGTTTTAGTAACCAATCAATATAAACTATTATAATACACTATACATAAAATATATATATAACTTAGGGGCAGATATGAACCGCAGGTACGGGGAGGCAAGGACTAGGCATGGCGAAGCACCCTTGACCCTTGAACTATGTTAACAAAGAGCAGAGAGAAAAAGAGGTGGGGATGGATCCGGAATGACCCCATCTAGGTAGGGTGCAGTTCGGAGTACTGAGGGAGCCCGTTTCCTTGCTCACGTACTCTGCTGTATAATTAATTAAACATTTATATTAAACCACGTGTGTACCAGTGGTATCAGAGGTAGCCGGGTCGGGAGCAATAATGGAAGGCACGAGATTTAAATAAATGTTTAATAAATTATAGAAGTGTGTGTATTCCAGCGTGACTATGAAATGCCTCATTTTCGTCAATAAATTTCTTAAAGTAGGATCTCCAATCATTTTACTACGAAACCTCAAACCACCAAAAGTTTGTAACGGCACAAGGTATTTTGTAGAGAAGATGGTCAGTGATTTTATTGAAGAGACTAGCTAAACAGTAGATGGCGAAACAGTCATACAATACAACCTTAGTTATACGAATACCTACCATTCCGACATATCTCCTTTCTTCTTTTAACAATAAGAAGCATTGCAATTTCCGGCGAGACTCGATAAATCACACGGACAACAAAATATTAATACCTAAGACAGATAATTTCCAGAGATATCTTCCATATGCAAATAATTTTAACGTGTAACCATTTTTTAATAGATATTTCTATTTTGATCTTTTAAATGTTTGAGTTATTGTGTAACCGTCATAGCCTGAAAATTACAGATGTGGGCTGTTGAAAGCGTTCGTAGATAATGAAAAATATTGAAGAGAAAAAACGATTCGTGTCATTTAAACCTAAAAAATGTAAACGAATACTTAAATAAAATTTACGAAAGAAACTGAAAAATGATATAAGCACTAAATATCTAAAAATAACATGAAAATTTAAAGGAAACTGAACAATAATTTTTATTTGTAATAGGCCTCCTCTTTCCCTTAGCTTTGTACAACTTCTCTGCAATTCTTCGTTGTGCTTCATTATGTTTATAAAACATTGTCATTCTTTAATAGAACTATAACCTTGTTTATTGAAAATAGCCCGTATTATTCTTTTCTATGAGCTAGTTATTCCCGGCAAACTGATTCACTTAGTGAAGATGATGTGCATTACAAAATGAATATTTACGCTTTAGTAAAAGGCGATCTCCCGGCCGACTCAACCGAAGCCACAATGACCCCATCTACCTGTGTAAGCAGGGTCGACCTTCCGGCCGAGAGGCTGACTCATTTCAGGCCCCTGCCGGGGCAGGCCAGGCTTTGCCTGGCCGACTACAATCCATTGCCTAGGTGCCCCTAGGCTCAACCCTTGGTAGACTCTCACTACCTTCCTGATTCCATCCGCCTTTTTAGGCATTCCACACCCTATATCCTTCTCATACATCCTTCAAATGGGGGACTCCCCTTAGTGAAAGGTACTCATTAGCCCAAAATAATTTTTCTTTATTTTTCCCACATCCTATTTTTATGTTTGAGAGCTAAGGGAAAAAAAAAATATATATATATATATATTTACGCATCGGATTATTTTTTTTTTTTTTCCATTGCCCCTTTTAATAAGATAATTATATATAATTATAGATCCTCAGGTGAATCTATTCAAAAATTATTTTGTATTTCCTGTAGCATCACTACATTATATATAGGTTTTTTTTTTTTTTTTTTTTTTTTTTTTTTCCCCTTAGCTCTCAAACTTATAAAAAATAGGATGTGGGAAAATAAAGGAAAATTATTTAGGGCTGATGAGTGCCTTTCACTAAGGGGGGTCCCCCATTTGAAGGATGTATGACAAGGATATAGGGTGTGGAATGCCTAAAAAGGCGGATGGAATCAGGGAGGTAGTGAGAGTCTACCAAGGGTTGAGCCTAGGGGCAAGTGTTATTTTATAGAAATTATGTGTCTCCCGGCGGATGAACTCACCCACCGACGGCACACCAAGCAACGGGTGCAGGTCAGCGTTCTTCAACCTCTCGAAAGAGGTATGTCGGACCACTTTTCGCATGATTCCATTCTGGAAGTGTTAGAGACATTTGGCTGTATTGTCAGTCAAGTGAGTATATAGCGGGGCACCGTACAGCAGAGCTGGCCGGAGGACACATTTATATATCATCAATTTGAGACGAAGCGACAGGTTAGGTGAAGTTAGCAAGTGTGATAGCCGGTAAGACCTTTGTCGTACTTTTTCTATTTTATTACTAAAATGAGTAGAGAAATGGAGATGCCTTACCATTTTTATACCCAAATAGTGTATTAAGAAAGCCGGTGAGCTCTCTTGCCCTCCCACGCTATACGATTTTGGCAAGGATTTTTTCCCCTTTTGGAGGGAAAAGATTACGCAGTCGGTCTTCCCGGCGTTTACGCTGATGTTTAACACCTTGCGGAAGACTATTGGCTACTATTCCAGTTAGTAGGCAGTTTTCTGGATTATGGATCTGAGGTTAATTCACGGAATGATGCAGCGCTAGATATATAGAAAGCATTTATTCATCTTAAACGGGCTTCAAAAAGATATGGCTTGATGATGAATGAGGGAAAACAAATTATATTGCACGTTGGCGGAGATGTAATCTTGGAACGATACTTTGCTAGGGCAGGAGGATTATGGCAGCCAACTGAACTTGCAAAACAAATTCACTACTCTGAAGTGTCTAAGGCCCGTCTTTATAAAATACACCCTCTGCTCACACATGGATCCGAAGCTTGTACCTGACAAAAGTGGATGATAAGGGACCCTTTGCCTCACCTATGCAAGAGCTGTTCCCGGGGGAACCTGACAGGGATGAACAATTCTGAGATCCCCGCGTGTAGTTCTGTGCAAGATGAGGAGAGTAGGGGACCAAGAAGGGAATATATCAGGGCGCAATAGATGTACATGCAAGGTACCTTCTGGACCCCAGAGATTGGGTGGGATTAACATAAAAGAACTAGCTGCTAACCACGGAAGACTCCTGGAGGAGGGAAAGACTTAATAGTGAGTTATTGTATTACTGATGTATGTATTTTGATTTGTCTGGAAGTATGTTGTTATGCTGAAGCAGATTTACAAAAAAAATTAAGGAGTTTGATTAGAGAATATTTGAGAAGGAGGTCCCAGTTGGTGCGGGTATCAGGTGGTGTTGAAAAACAGTCTTGAAAGAATTGGAATTGGGGATCATAGACTGTTTGACATTGCACAGCGCTTAAAAGAGAGGCTCTTCTTCAGGGTATCTGCTAATTTTAAACCTTCTGGCTGTTGTCTGACAACTAATTCATTTCTTGATTTCCTGACTCATCCGATTTTTTGGGTGTGGTGAGCTCACAAGGTTTTGATAGAAGCAAACTAGTTAAGAAAGGTGGGGAGATTGGCAGTGAGACGTATGGAATTAGCATATGTAAACAAATATTTGATGTCACATTCTATCACCACAGAACTTTTTTCCTGATAGGAGAATGGAGTTTACAGTAAGTGGAATTGAGACAATATTTTATCAGACTTAAGTTTTTATTCATCGGACCCTGTATATTTCAGGTTACCCTTGCCATAGATAGAAAGTCAGGTAAATTATCCTCAGACTACTTTGGGGATCAATGTGACAAATAAGGCAAAGTCATAAATGGAAAGATATTTTTAGAAAAGTTTAACTGACCAAGATTTTATTAAAAACAAAATAGGCTTATGGATCTATTATAGGTCAGACAGAACTATATGAGAGGTAAATTTCTTAACATTCTAAAAATAAATAAAGTTATTTGAAGCCACATCAAGTAATTCAGCTAATAATATTTTTAATGAGGTAACCCCTTTTTAATTGTTTGTGATGCCACTGAGTCCATAGGATTCACTCCCAGTGTCATTAGTGTTTAAAAAAAAACCACATGTAAACTTGCAAATTGTCAATATCAGGATTACATGATCTATATAAGTGCCACCACATCCCAAGTACATACAGTGGCCAGTGTTGAAAAAGATTGTTCTTTTCTTTAAACAAAATCGTGTACTTACCTTGTCAGTCCAGTGTATTTTAAAACATCCCACTGAGGATTCAAATGAATCAAAGCCCTCTACATGCCCTTCAAAATCAATACAACCGGACAAAGTCATATTTGCTTCATCCAATTCATAAAATCTGAAGCAAGCAAAAGCTAATATTTTCAGGAAAGGAATATTAAAGCAAACAGGGGGTGGGTTTTTTACTGTAACATAAAAAAAAATATTAATTGATCTTTTATAAATTCCTGTTGCATTGAAACATCTCATGGGATCACTTACATGAGAAGTCTTCCTGAAGTAATATCTCATTACCAAAAGTGACATTCAGTTCCACACCGTACTCTTCTGCATGATATGCCATTGTTAGGCAAACTGTAAATAAAAATACCATATTAGTAAAAATGATTGTATTTAAACATAAAATCAAATAAATATTACATATAGCTTCAATCTTACTAGCAGTTCTATTAATATATTTGCCTTCAAGTATAGTACAGCAGTTCCATACATAACCAGTGGTTTTGCATCCATCTAGACAAAAATTGCAATGGCATATTAGCATAACATTAGTTTTATTATATAAATATTGAATATAAATTTATTGGATTTGATTTGAGACAAAAATTACACCGTAAAAAAAAAATATTTTCTAAAGAAGTAACTCTCGATATAGGAATTATTAAAAATGTATCAAAGAATCGCTTGTAGGTGAGAGATCTATTAATTAAATCATTTAAATATTATAAATAAATTTGTTACAGAATTTGTGACCATGGTGATATTTCAAGACATGAGATTTAACAGTGGTTCATTATTTGTAATTAGGAACTAATAATTTGCATTGATATAAGGTACGATACGATACGAGTCCAAACAAACATGCTGGAGCATGCGGTAGAGTTGTGAGGTCCCAACTCACAAGAATGTGCAATTATGTAAATAGATTGACTATCGTAGAATCTATCATTTATATTAATCATGTAAATTATTCAATATATGGATATAAAACTCAAACAGCTATCGACCCACAATTGATTCATATTTTTTATTCTTAACATTCCTACTTGTTGTTTGATTCTTATTCCCTAGTTGTATTCTCAGATTGTTTTATTGATCACAAACCGATTTCTAACTTGCTAGGAACAGTTGTGTGGCAGCAGTTTGAGTTTCTGGTGAGTACTCTCTGTAGTAAGTGTGAGTGGTTTAATTGATGTCAATACTTCACCTGTCTCTACCAGTAAGTAATTCCAAGTTAAATTTTTTTAAAATAATCTTACGTAATTTATAATGTTATGGTTGGTGAAAATTTATTGTCTTTTCCCTAAAGTTTAACAGCAATAAAAAATAATAATTTGAAATTAAAAATTGTTCAAATCCTACAAAATGGAAAGAGTCCTTGGTAATTTTTTTATAAGATAAAAAAAGCTCAACTACGACTAATGTTAAACTAATAAAAAAATTTAAATTAACAACTTAAGAAAATCTATATACATATTTATGGCGAATAAGCAACACACATCCTAGTCTATTGATGCTCACTCATTTGGGTTTAGATGAATATCTTGGATGTGATTACAAATTTTTCTGTACACATTCCTTCAAAGATAAATCATAAATCTCTAAATCTGGCATTAAAGATTTCTAACTGATTCATGTTGTGAACAATTTTATTTGTTTACTCTCTGGGGTTTTTTTTGTTTGTTTTTTGTGGGTTTTTTTTGCAGTACCTATCCATTTCAACTAGTGTTGTGATATTCATGATGAATAAGAAAAAGTAAGTTTTAGAAACACAAGGTTTTCCCAATTGTATTCTGTTTATTTCTACTGATACAATGAAATGTGAAGAAATCAAGATAAATGCAGATCAGTATCAGAAAAAATATTACTTAATTGACAAATCATTGACTCAACATACAATACATACTCTAATATAACAAACAATAGAACCGTAGATCTCATCATTTTGAAAATTTTACCTACCAGACTAAGAATAGGACTTATGCAACAAACACAACTATAAATGACCAGAACATAATAATTTTAAGATTTCATAAAAGTTTAATGAAATTAATTACTGGCTAAATCCCACCCATTATGTAATCATTTAAGAATAATTTAAAAAAGGTAGTCAGATTCTGCCAAAAAGATTTCATTTCTTTTAATATTAAAATATTTTAAGATTTTTTTTTTTTTTATAGCAATGCTATAAATCATAATATATGATCAGTACTAAATGTCTATTGGCAAACATCTTCTTCATTGTGAATTGTCATAGGAACTGAATTTTATAGGTAAACTAAACATTTGGAGTAGTTGTGTTATAAAGTAAAATAATTATATTTAATTATTACAACTTCTTACCGGTATATTTCCCCTAACTCCTTTTGAATCCCTAAGAGTTGTGAATAAAATCTGAGGCCAGCTTCTTGGAAAATTACTTGCTACACAAGATTCCATGAGAAAACAACCCCTCTAACTTTGTTTATAAAAATATAAACAAAATATACCAATATAGGTGAAACACGTACAAATAATTTATAAAATTAGGGGAAAAGTATGTACAATAAAAGTTGCTTAAATAATCCAGAATGCCTTCATGGATCTATACATAGCTGGTAAATGATAATAATAAGAAACAAATGTAAAAAATCTAGCTGCTATTAATTTCAAAGGTAGTTGCCTTAACTTGTTTTTTTTCCAATGGCGACTCATAACTGATTATTCATTTGAGTTGTACAAGGGTTCATGGTGTGGCTCATTTTTAAGTTTGGTATGGTATCGGCAAACTATTACAAATTAAGTTATGTATTGGTTGCCACTTTAATTTAACTCTAACACTCATAGCTCAATTTTTTTGGCAAGTAAAATTACTTCTCTGGGCAGGACTCAAACCAAAAATGCCAGTATGATGGTCAGACACTGACTATTTCCATCACTCTGGGTCCTAGTTTACATAACTAGGAATATTTACAGGTGTCCCTGAATAGGTTCACCTATGGTCCACCTGAGGTGAGCCAAATGTCAGGAAAAGACTCACTTGGAAAAAGAACCCAATGAGAAAGAAATCATTTAAATATAAATTAAAGAATTTGTTATCCCACTTAGCAATGCATTACCACCCCACATTAGTAAAATCCTTCAATAGAACTTTACACTGATTGAAGCTCTGCCTGAACAGATTTCTGCAAATATTTCTTTTTTAACAGATATTTCAATTATCAACTATCAGTATGCAGGTTATAGTTAAAGTAACTTCATAATCCGAAGGGCCTAGGACCAAATTTCTGAGCATTTGAAGTTTCAAAAACTAGAAGTTGTTGATTATCAAAATCATAACCTTCATTCATGCATTAAGCTTGGGAACATGTGGGTTAAGAATCTCAAAAAGAAAAGAAATGAAAATTTTAATTAAAAAAATTCTATATCATGGTCAGCTTTGAAAAAATATTACTATTTCCAATGTTTTCAGAGCATTAACAAGACTCGCATGACTGAGGGAGGGCACAGGATAGCCTAGTTAGAAGGGTATCTGAATGGAAATCTGTCTGTTACTATTTTTTCTCTTTTACCAATAATTAATAAAATCATCTTACCGCTCTGAGGCACAATCGTTTCTGTCACAGGTTCTACTTTGTCAATTTCTGCCAATACTTTTTTTAGACTGGTTGTGGATTTTTCCTCCTCTTCAATCAATGTTCCTTCAGACCTTTTGAACCACAAAGAATGTTTAAGAATTATAAACATAAAATTTTATAACTATTGTACATTGAAAACTTCAGTTCATATTCAGATTTATTATTAAACTATCTATTTTCCTTATGAAAATAAATTACATTTACTTACTGTTGGAATGAAAATATTAAAAAGGAGAAAACTCCAGAAAATACAGTATATTTCTCCATCTGTCTTCATAAAAGAAAATATAGACAATAGTCTGTAATCTGCACAGGTGATTTGAAATCAGTTTAACTAAGATTAACAAGCCCCTCTACCCATTCCATAGGTTTATCTTCTATAGACTTTTATAAATTTAATAAAAAAATTATCTAATATAAATTGTATACCATAGTTAAAATGTACTTTTAATTAATTTTTACGTACCTTCCCCCCCTCCCAATATTTTACATACTTGTTTTTTCCCATTGAGTGCAGGAGCCATGCATTTCTCTCAAAGGCATTAATAAAACTTACTTTTTATCAAGAGATTTGAACTCAGAACTTTCATTTCGTAAACCAGTTCCATTAATGACAAAACCATAGGATAGCCCTAGCAATGATAAAAATATAATAACATTCCCCTTAAATGGTCAACTTCTTGTCATCTCCCTTTCTTCTATGTACTCAATTTATTTCCCTTTTCAGTTAGAAAATAAAATTATAAGGGCTGTGTAATAACATTATTTGACCAGAAATAAACCAGTTTGTTCAAGAGGTCCTCAATATCTTAAAACTGCTTATCATTTTTCCAAAATTTTTGAACCAATTTTTTTAATGACTAATTTATTTACATTGTGCTTAAGCAGTCTTCAAAATGTATTTTGTAGCTGCAAAATCATCCAGTATCATATTAGTAATTTTGAGTTTTCTGAACTGAGCTTTGTCAATTTTGTGCAGTTTTATCAAATGAATCATGAAAACAGGTAGATAGATCATAACTATATTTCCTTGTCAAAAAAGTATTCCCACGCTTTTGCTAGAAAAAGTAAGGAAAATCTTAAGAAAACCTAAAGTGCATAAGCTACATTAGCATAAAACAAAAAACTTAAATAAAAAAAAAAACTTCCCTTTGATTTTAGTACTCATATATCTTTAGAATAACTTAAAATTGATCTATTAATTACATATCTATAGTTTATTCCTAATAAGTTAATTTTGATTTAAAATAATTATTTTTCATATTATTTACTTTTTTTTTGGGATGGGAGGATTTTATGCCTTTATGCACTATAATTTAGGCCTCAGTATTGCTATATTTTCAAATTATACAAAAAATAAAAACTGTCATAATATAATATATAAGCTTTCTATCATAACTACCTTATAGGATATTACAAACACTTGGATGTTCTGGCTATGCCTCTAGAGCAAGCTCTCAAAAGAATGAATTGGAAGCTAGGTTTGAAGGGAAACAACCTAGAGGACTCTCCAAACACTTGGAAGGGGAGTACCATATGTCACAGGTAACACTATTCGGAAATAATGGACAAATGAACTGGAGGTTTATTACGTAGGCTCTGGATTTGATACTGTAAGGTATCTAGGAGATTGATAAAGGAGAATAAATCGATAAGGGATTATCTGACGGATTCGACAGCTAGGAAACTCCAACAATTCCAAAACGGTATACTGATGAAAGTGGTCAGAGGTACTTCATTCGAGCAGCGAAGAAACAGTGAGCTGCATGAGATATTTGAGCTGCCTACGGTGGATGAATTCATCCAGCGTAGACATATCAAATTTTTCGACTCATTACAATATTTAACAAACCCGGTGTTTAACACTATAACCCCCGCTCCGTTCTCCCATCGATGGCAGGACGCTGTCGCGGCTGGAACACTCTAGTCCTAGGTTCTAGGTAGAGATTTAGTTTGTTTTGTTTTGTTTTCTTTTGTTCCTAGTGTTTAGTGTTTGGTGTCGGTGACAAATAGAAGGAGAGCCTCATCACCTAGTGTGAATATAAGACTGAGTAGTTTTAACAACATCAAAATTTGTTTTCAGGAAGAGGAGAAATTTGTAAGTTCGATTATTTTATTGTATATTTTATCACTTGTATTATTTGTTTGAGGATTTGAAATAGAAAAAATGTTTTAAAAAATTTGCAGAAGGATGGTACTGGAAGGAGACCCATTCCTGGAAGAAAGGAATATATGAAAAAAGTTCATCTTTTTTTTTAGATGCAGTAATACTCAAAAAGCAAATTTAAATATTTAGAAAAAAAACAAACAAACAGGTTTCTATTTCATAATACAATCATCGATGGTGAAACATTTATTACAATAAAAACATAAAAATGAATGGTAGTTATATGCATATTAAAAAAATTCTGTGCCACTATTTAAACATTTGACAGCACTACTCTGTTTTTCATCAGCCAAGAAGCTTGCATCACTAAGAAGATAATAGGTGTGTCTTCTAGCACTCGTTCCCTATCATTTGTCCCCTTATAAATTTAAAGCTTTATGTACCTAGTAATATATTTTTAATAATAAATTCTTGATTGCGATTCAATTACAACAGCAGGGAGTGAGCCATATATTTATTTTGTTCGCTTCAGAGCAGTTGTTACTTTTTATCCGAATATTTGTTCTATCATTTTTGCACTGTAATGAAACTGAAAAACAAATATAAGAGTTACATGTTATAGCGCCCAAAGAAATCTTACAAGTTATTATATACATGTATAATGGTGCAATACATTATAGATAGCAAAACATTAACAGGACAGTAACTAGAATCCACAAAAAAGAATAAACACTGCTTATGATCAAAAGGCTGAGAGTGGTCAGCAGGGCTGAAAAAAATTAATTTCACAGAAGTAAAATACCATTCCTTGGTAGCAGAAACATGTGTATGTCAGTGGTTTTGAGATCTTTAGGGCTGTCGTCTGCCATATTGACATATACATTTGTCTGCTATATATTCCCTTATACTATTGTCTCAATTTTGTATAGAATGTATATTTCAATGAAAAACAACAACAATGATTTATTCCTACATTATTTGTATCGTTTGTTTGAATTATTTATAGATAATTGGATCTGTTTTGTTTTTGTGAACAATTAACCGGATAACATGTTGAATATGTTATATTGAGTCCTTTACCGCATATCTCAAGTAATTGGCATTTATCAGCTAACTCCATTGTATATAGAGATGACCCTAAGCAACATATTAAAAAAAAAAATATGAACAGTAACCAAGATCCACACCTACCTATGATCTGATGAAACTGCAGTTACTGCCTGCTGATGTAAAAAGAAACTTCATTGTATAGATACGAATTACCGGCCCATAAGTAGGAAAAAAGGAGAAAATAAGGCAACCATTGCACATTAGACAAAAACAGATTGCAGAGACCACAAAAGATAAGTAAGGAGAATTCCCCATAACGCCCAGGTGCTGCTAGATACTTGCCTAAAGGTCGGACGAATATTACCCCATAATGAGGGATTAATGGTTATTACACCACCCACGATAACCGAGCAGTCAGAGGAGTCCTAGAAAAAACTATGATGGGTGTAGTTTTGAGTTGATTTACTCCTCAGTGTAATTAGTGTTTAAGAAAGGTGAAAACTTATAGAGAGTTTTACACAATCTGTCTAACCAAAGATTATATCATAATTCCAGCCATCAAACTATAGTCCATAAAGTAGCCAATGTATAAAAAATATGGTTCTTTTTCTTCAATATACTTACTCTCTTTTCCAACCAGTTCAAAGGTATTTTAAAACACCCCATTTCAAATTTAAAAACTTTGAATCCTTCTACATGCCCTTCAAAATCAGTACAGCCAGTAAATGTCTTATTTCTCTCATCCAAATCATAAAGTCTGAAGCAAGCATCAGCTATCTTTTCCAAATAAGGCACGTGAAAGCAAATAGGGGGTGGGTTTTTTACTGTAATATAAACAAAAATATATTAATTGATCATTCATGAACTTCTTCAATCCCCTTGAAAAAATCATGGAATTACTTACATGAGGACTTTTTGTGAATTATAACTATTCCATCAATAGTGACATTTAGTTCCAAACCATACTCTTCTTCCAGGTATGCAATTGAAAGGCATGCTGTACATGTATAATACCTCTATATTAGTATAAATTATTTTATCTAAACATTAAGATTAAGACATATAGTGTACTGTAAAAATAGCCAGTATGTACTACTTTTTTTCTTTTCTATTTTATAACAACCTAATGGTTTTCATTTATTGTTGTTTTTTTACATCTATTACAGCTTTTTTTGTTGTTGTGAGGACCCACCGTTGATTTGCCAAAGGCAGTTCAATAAACTTATGTTATTATTATTTTTTCTCACTCTTCATTTCATGTTGTTGCTTTTTTTGTATAATATATTTTTTTTATTTGACAGACATAAAAAGGTATTCTGAGTATTATAGTAATTCATAGGGGACTTTGTCCCGGAATAATTTTTTTTTTCTATCCTAATCTACAATTATCTTTTTTAATTTTATTTTTACCTGTAAAATTCATTTTGCTTTCGATTCCAACACAGCAGTACCACACATCACCCTGGGCATTGCATTTTTCAGTGATATCTAGACAAAAATCACAAAATGTTTTGTAAAAGTAATTCTCAGCCAGGGAATTCTTAAAAATATATCATTATATCACTTTCAGTTGGTAAGAAATCAATTCCTAAATCATGAATTCATCATAAATTTTTTAGTTTTAAATTTCAAAATAAATTTAAGTATTATCTATTTTTATGTACTTGTGTACTTTGTGTATGACAAAAATCCATTCTCTCTCCTAAAGCAATTGATCATAAGATGAAAATTTGATGGACAAGAGGGAAATGTTTTGTCATTGAGCATACAAACCTTCTATGAAAATTAAGAGGACAATAAGAGACTCACTTTCCACGACAGACTGAAAGTTGGTTAATTTGATGATATGATACAAAGCTTGTTTTTTTTGTCATTATTGCAAACATTAACACAAAAATAAACAATAAATGACATAGAGCACCAGGTAACAGTAATAAATACAATATTAAAAGAATGAGCAGCATTTATATGGCTGATAGTATGTAAAGAGAACTTAACTTGGAAGTTACACTTGCTTGGGCACATGAAGAGATTTGAGTGGATAAGACTTCTAAGGTAGATGCTATATGGGGATCCTGCAGGTAGCCAGAGGTGTGGCTGACCATGCACAAGATGACTGGATGAGAAACAAAGCAACCTGAAGAGGAATGTCATCATATATATATTGAAATGGCTAAGAATCGGCCAATGATTGGAAGAGATTGTTAGTATGGAAGGACTTAAAGATCCATGGAATATGATGACTGGGACTCATAAAACAACTGACAACTCTGAGAGTTCAAATTGACGTTACAGTGATGTACCTAAGAATTTTGGAGAAACTGACAGAAAGAGAATATACTTACTAATTATGTTATAATACATACTATATTAGGAATAGGCATGAAGCATAACAAAGATATGTCTCTTTACAAAACAAGAACCAACTGAAAGTATTTCCATGAAATATAAACTGTATTACACCACTACCGTCGCCCCTAGACAAGTTACAAGCCCCTCAAGACAAAGTTTGATTGTATTACTGACTGGCAAAAGCCTACCCATTACAAAAAATATTCTAATATAAAAATAAAATTTGATCTGTATGACAGATTATAACCAACTTTTTTTGTTGTAGTAGCATTACAAATCTGACTTTATGATAAGTATTAAATGGCCGTTGGTAATTATTATCTTTATTTTAAGGCTTATAAACAAATGTTATTGAAGCAGAATTCTGTGAAGTAACTACAGAACAAGTAAGTCATGTCATGGATGCATACTAAAATAACAAATGCAATCTATTTCTTCCTCATATTTCTTCACACTCCCTTTGAATCACAAAGGATTGCAAATGAAGATAAGAATAAATACTGAGTTCTTAGAAAATTACATACATACTTGGAAAATAATAATAAAATAATTTTAATTTATTCTTTCAAACCAAATTACTTTGCACCTGACAATATAAAAATATCTTACTTTTCCATCGCCAACTCTGATCGTTCACAGTACCAACATTACCAAGTTCACTAAATACTTCATTTATATCAACATTGGGTTTTTCCTCTTCAATTAAATTTCCTTCACACCTTTTGAATGAAAAATAATATTTACGAATTGTAAATACATTTTTAAACATTAAAACTAACAACTAATTTATATTAAAATAATAAAAATAAAGAACTTAATGGTTAGCTCCAATACATATTTATTTCAAATTGTGACTAGTTTAAAAGTGTATTATTAAATCATCTCCAATAACCATACAAGATAATAATTTTACAGTTAACCTGTTTTTATATATATTATTTTTATGATTACGGATAGAAATTTATTTACTTACTGTTGGAAAGAAAATATAAAAAAAAATAAAATTCCCAAAAATGCAGTATATTTTTCCATCTCAATACATTAAATAAAATGTAGACAATGGACTGTACTCTGTAATGTACTGTAATCTGCACAAGTGATTTGAAATCAGTGGAGCTATGATTAACAACCCCCTCTATCCATTTCCAAGGTTTATCTTCAAGAGACTTCTTTCTAAAAGCTATCTTATAAAACCACTTTGATTTAATAACAATATTAGACTAGCAGAATATAAGTGTTGACCGGAATAATAATCATAAAAATAAAAGAACTGTAACAGCTCAAATCTTATAGATGTAATGCAAGATGTTGGCACCGTTAATTTCAAAAAAACATTCATTTAAGTCTTTATATGTCATAGTTTATAATTAAACTAATAACTATTTCACTAAACAAATGGTTCTAGCTCGATGCATTTAATTACTCATGGCTGCGTGTTAGCTTGATTCAATGTTTATAAAAATTCAGGATTTTGGTTTAAATTTTTATGTTTTTCATTTTAATTCTTCACTGGAGACAGTTATGCTGATAATTTTAATATCATTTTAGAAAAGAGAAAATTCCGAGTACTTCTATTGCTTATACTACATTTCTAACCATTATACTTGGCGAGATATTTTAATCTGAAGTTGAACATTAACTACGCAAACCATTTAATTAAATAATGACATAGTTAAATTTTCCCTACCTTTGTGTAGGAAAGTGTTCTTTGTCTAATTACTTTAAGAAGTGTTGAAAAAAAGTAACTTAAATGATGGCTAACACCACTAGCTCAGGTATTCTCACATTCTAAGTTTAGTTTTAGCTCAAAGTTATTCTAGAAAACATTTTGTAAAATTTTCCCCAGTATTAAAAACAGTTTAATGATAGTAATACTGAAATTTCAAAAATTGAATTATTGAAAACCGATACAATTTTTGAAAAAGCAATGTGCAATGACCCACCATAAAGGTTCATAAAATAAAAGAAGTACATGCAAAATATTTAAATTTTTTTAAATGAGAGTCACAAAATTGTGCTGTATAGGGCTGATTTAGGGCTCCAGTTTTGTTTTATATTTGTTTTCTTAACCATATCT
Organism: Acanthosoma haemorrhoidale; assembly: GCA_930367205.1. Taxonomy (NCBI): domain Eukaryota; kingdom Metazoa; phylum Arthropoda; class Insecta; order Hemiptera; family Acanthosomatidae; genus Acanthosoma; species Acanthosoma haemorrhoidale. The sequence continues at coordinate 34,565,889 of OV884012.1, forward strand.
TTTGTTTCCATAGGAAGGATGCATGTTTTTCCTCATGTGATTCTGACAATTACGTGGCAGCAGTCAAAATAACTCCACTATCATAAGAGGACTGTCACTTTCCTAAAAAACTATTGAAATTCATAAATGCATGAAATCAGAATTTAATGGGATGATGTGAGCTTCAGTATTTGTCTTTTATTGTTTCACAGTTATATATCAGTTATTATTCTGTTCTCATATTATTGAAAATGTCCTACATTAGTGTCGAATCCACAGTTTTCAGGGTACTGAGATGAATATTGACACCTCTTATGATGGGTTCATTCACCATCATAATTCCATGTTCAACCACCATCATCTTGGGGCAATTAGCGAGTAAACCAACATTAGTCTCAAATCCATAGTGGAGTCACTAAACTGATTGGGAACAGTCCGACTACAACTCCCGAACCTTCTAAAAGATTGTTAAAAGGGATGAAATTCGGTGTCGGTAAAGACTTCCGGAAATTTGTAGAAAGGGAAAGAACCCATCATAACTTTCTGAAAATTTATAGTAGGATAGAATTCAGTAGAACCTTCTAGAAGATTGACAAGACCTACTTCACGCAGATTGCAATGAGCAATGCAGACTGGCAAGAATGGGCCTTGACGTCACTCTGAGTGGAATGAGAGAAAAACAACTCTCACAATAAATAATGATCAGTGGAACTCTGCCTGCCATCTCTAAGTCAACACCGGAGGATGAGGAGGTCCAAGCATGATTATTTTTTGTGGTGACATGTGCCTAGGGGATGAGAGTGCTCAAATTTTCTCAAGCGTACTACTGGAGATCGGAGAAGGTAGATAAATTGTCACCCGAGTCTTTTGGTAAAATAAAATTTCCATCCGATTTTTGTAAGTAGGTGTCATCCGTCGTAGATACTAGATACAGTTTATCCGACTGTTTTATAAAACTATCACAATTTGAACTGGTTGCGAGAGGGCCATTTTTGCAGCTAAAATGAACAAGTCCACGAAATAAACAATGCAATACTTGCAATGTTACAGCCTTATAGTCACTGAATATAAGTTTATCGATACTACAGTGGATGACAATGAGGTCAATTTACCTTTAGAGTTCCGAAACTCGTTTCATCCCGCTTGATTGCTACCACTTCGTCTGAGGGAATATGAATTCCCGGATCAGCTGCAGAACCTGATGAGATCCTATCTTACAGGTAGAACTTTTTCGGTTCGTATAGGCACTACGTCTACGACCCGAAGAAATTACACTGCCGGTGTCCCCCAAGGATCGGTCCTAGGCCCCCTGCTGTTCAACATTTACACCGCCCACATCGTAGGAGCCTCGTACCCCAACTGCGAGTTACGGCGTATGCAGACGACATAGGTGTTTACAGCACTAGCATCAATCCCACCAGAGCCCTGAAATTCGCTGAGAGCGCCAGTCAACAGATCGCCGAGAAACTCGATGCCGTCCACATTAAAGTCAAGACGCAAGGGATTATATTCAGCTATAAATCCGGAAGAAAGAAGCTCCCGAAATCCTTCGTCTTAGACGGCAAAGAGTGCCCTGTAAGCAACAAGCTATGCTACCTTAGGATTATCCTCGGTGGACACTTGTCGTTCACAAAAAATCTCGGCAAGAAGTTAAAGAGTGTTAGGAAGAAATTCTTCACCCTCGGACACCTACTTCACAGCCCGGCTTTATCGGTACGCCTCAAGCTGCTGATATACTAGAGCGTCCTAAGACCTGCTTTGATGTATGGAACCCCTCTCTTCAAGTATCTTACTCCTAACACTCTCAAAACGCTCCAGCAATTTCAGAACAGAGTTCTCCGCACCTCCCTCAAACATACCCCGTTCGACCGAATGAAGGCAGACGAGATGCATAAAAAATTTGAAGTGCTCACCATTCGAGATTTCATCAAGAGAAGGCACATCAAATTTTTCGACTCACTCCGACACAGCCACAACCCACTATTCTCCAACCTTCAACCACCACCAATGCCCGTCAGATGGAAGCACTGCTGGACCGCCGACCTGCACCCCGTTGCTTAGTGTTGCCATCGGCGGGCGAGTTCATCCACCGGAGACACATCAAGTTTTTTGACTCGTTGGAGCACCTCACAAACCCAGTGTTTAACACTATGACCCCACCACCCTTTCCACATCGATGGCAACAGACTGCCGGGGAAAATTAGGTTAAGATTTTGTTGTTAGATGTAAGTTAGTTTTAATTCTATGATTCGTACCGTGAGCCCCATCACTTTTAAGCATGTTTAGACACGAATGTATAATATACATTATACTTTTGTAACAATCACAAATCGCATTGTAAAAATATTATAAAATGTAGTCAAGCTAGCGGACATAGATACAGGACCTACTGTAAATAGATTCATTTATGTAGAATCTATACTGAATTCCATAATTTATAGTAACTAGGGGACATGAAGAAAAAAAATATAAATAACTTATCTTTATTTTATATAAAATTATCTTAGTCAAAGAGACATACTATTAAGTACTGAGAAGTTGAGTTGAGGTCGCCATGTTTCTCCTACGGACAACTTTACTTGGTTGCTCAAGGGTGAATTCGTGAAAATAATTTTTATATATTTGCTCCCGGAGGAAAAACTAAAATCGTTGCTTATAATCAAGATTTTAATTTAATATTATTGTGAATTCGTGAACATATACTCTTAATTACTTATAAATAAAATTACTTCAATACAGTTAAAATTCAGTCCTTTTCCCGTCAAACAGAAGAATAATTACCCAGCCAACGCTGGGTTATGAACGTTTGTTTATATGAAATAAATTCTATAAAAGAACTGCTGAACGCATTTAGAAAATATGTAAGTTTACGAAATTCCACAGTAGCCTTTCCAACCACCCTAATCCTGTAGCACAGTCACTGCACTGCGTCACTCATCCCTATAATCCTCCTCGGAGACTGAAACGGCAGTGGCCTCGTGACCTGCTATAATCAAGTGACAGTGGGAGTCCTGGCAATGGCCAGTTTCTCCAATCATGTCCTGAATGATTGAGCGAGTGAATGATGAAATGTAAATATGGTATGAATGATCGTATATCTTAATTACTTATTGCCTAGCAAGGCAGATTGTAATTTTAGCACAATAAAGGAATTATATATATATATAAAGACTTTCAGACTAATTCTGCCAGGGGTTGGACAGTGAACAGTATAAGATTTCTTCGCGAGTGAAAACACTGGCAAAAAGCTCCAGCTTTATAATATACCAATATTATAATTTACATTTATAAGTTGTCGCAAACAAACGCTTTCAGACTTTATTAGATGTAAAAACTGAATATTCCTCTTAAGTCCCGAAGGGTTGAATACGTAATGCCAGAGTGGTTTAAATTCAATCAAAGGATGTTACTGGAAGGAGGCCTATTCCTGGAAGAAAGGAATTTATAAAAAAAAGTTCATATCCTTTTTATAGATGCAGTGATACTCAAAAAGCACATTTAAATGTTTAGAAAAAAACAAACAGGCTTTCATTTCAAATACAATCATCGATGGTGAATGAAACATGATCTTTAGGGGATGACATACATTTATCTGCTATATATTTGATGTTCGAAAAACAACAATGATTTATTCCTATTTCAGTTGTATTGTTTGTTTGAACGATACTTATATATACAATATATAATATATATATATATAAGTTAAGCTCCGGGCAGTATCATTATCCAACTTTAATCCCCTAACTTCGGGATGTAAAAATCCCGAATGTAAATATATATATATATATATATATATATATATATATATATATATATATATATATATATATATATATATATATATATAGAGAGAGAGAGAGAGAGAGAGAGAAAGAAAGAGATTTTGCCACTATTTTTTAATCTTTATATAGTATTTAGGTTTGTTTAAAGAATAATATAAGATTTTGGAAAATAGGTGTAATGGTAGATTGCATAGCTATATATATTTCTTCTAAGACTCTAGAAAAATAAACATTATATTGGCATTGAAAACAAGGCAGGAACAATTAAACTTCTTCAGCTGCTTCCTCCTCGTCAAATTCACCAACTTCGTCTGAAGTCGCTTCTTGATACTGTTGGTACTCAGCCACTAAGTCGTTCATGTTCGATTCGGCCTCTGTGAATTCCATTTCGTCCATCCCTTCTCCTGTGTACCAGTGCAAGAAAGCTTTCCTTCTGAACATGGACGTGAACTGCTCAGAGACACGTTTAAACAGTTCCATGATGGAGGTGGTGTTACCGATGAAAGTAGAGGCCATCTTGAGCCCCCTCGGTGGTATGTCACAGACGGCAGTCTTGCAGTTGTTGGGTATCCATTCGACGAAGAAGGAAGAGTTCTTGTTTTGCACGTTGAGCATCTGCTCGTCGACTTCTTTCATCGACATCCTGCCCCTGAAGATGGCAGCGACTGTCAAGTATCTGCCGTGCCGTGGATCGCAGGCTGCCATCATGTTCTTCGCGTCGAACATCTGTTGCACTAGTTCCGGCACAGTCAGGGCTCTATACTGCTGCGATCCCCTGCGCAAGGTAAATATCTAGATTAATCCTGGTCGAACATACTCCAATTACTTAAATGTAATATCTTGCAAAAATAAGAAAATTAATGCATAGATATAATTGTTACCATTGGGTGTATTGATCTAGTCTTGCATATCTTCAACATAGAGGTTTAAATAAAGACTTTGGGATTACGTTACTTTGCAGCACCAGTGCATTGTACTTATTTAACAATGTTTTATCTTTTGTTGATCACCAAATAAATATCTCAAGTAAATGTTGACATCAGAATTAGTGTTGAGTTTTAGTTTTCTAGAAGATATTCCTGCAATTTGATTACCTAGAAGTGAGTGGTGCGAAGCCGGTTATGAAGAAGTGGAGCCTGGGAAATGGAACCATGTTGACCGCCAGCTTTCTGAGGTCCGAGTTGAGCTGACCAGGGAACCTAAGACATGTAGTGACTCCAGACATTGTGGCGGACACCAAGTGGTTCAGGTCACCGTAAGTCGGCGTGGTCAGCTTTAGAGTTCTGAAGCAGATGTCGTAGAGTGCCTCATTGTCGATACAGAAGGTCTCGTCCGTGTTCTCCACCAGCTGGTGAACGGACAGGGTGGCGTTGTATGGCTCCACCACCGTATCTGACACTTTTGGAGAAGGCACTATCGAGAACGTGTTCATGATCCGGTCGGGGTACTCTTCGCGGATCTTGGAGATGATGAGAGTTCCCATTCCGGACCCCGTGCCCCCACCGAGCGAGTGAGTCATCTGGAAACTACATAGGGTGTCATTGGCTAAGCGAACTGTTATAGATCGCCCAAAGTGTTTGTCAACTCTGACATACTAGATCTTACCCTTGTAAACAATCGGAAGACTCGGCCTCCTTCCTGACCACATCGAGAACGCTATCGACAAGCTCTGCTCCTTCGGTGTAGTGGCCTTTTGCCCAGTTGTTCCCAGCGCCGGACTGACCAAACACAAAGTTATCCGGTCGAAAGATTTGGCCGAAGGGTCCAGACCTTACAGAATCCATAGTCCCTGTGAATGGATCAAGCTTATCAACACTCTATAAAATGGAAGTTGGGTTTATTCGGACCCCCCTAAAGCTACATGTTGTCCATACATAACCCAACATCCCTGCCCTATGAGTAATGAAGCACTCACCTGGTTCCAAGTCGACACAGACCGCACGTGGCACATACTTTCCGCCGGTCGCTTCGTTGTAGTATACGTTGATCCGTTCCAGCTGCAGGTCGGAGTCACCGTGGTAAGTACCGGTCGGGTCGATCCCGTGTTCGTCAGATATCACCTCCCAGAACTTGGCTCCCACCTGGTTACCGCATTGTCCCGCTTGGATATGGCAGATTTCTCTCATCTTTTACGTTTTTGAAACCTGTAAAATATATCAATCTGGAGAAAGTGCATATTTATATTAGACAATTCTTAACTTCGAGATATTTAGTATGGATACTATCAGTTAAAAAAAGGATTATGCAGCCTAACAATGTTATCCACTAATTATTTATATAACTAATAATATAATTTTTTGTCATTACCTTGTAAAGTTATAAAAAATAAATGATTTCAATGCTTACATAACCTAATAATAAACATGTGTTTTTAATTAACAATGTGTTCCAACAGTAATAATTACCAAATAAATTAATCTGTCGGTTTTATCAGATAGTAATTACTTTATTTCATTGAATGTTATCTATCAGTTTCGCAACTAATAATGAATGCTCCTTAACGTCGTTGTGACAGTTTCATGGAGGGTTAACATTAGATCAATTTTAAATAACTTAATGAAAATGCCTGTTTAATTTATATTAACTGTTTTCTATTTCTGAAAAATGCGTAAATATAATAAATAATATTAGCTTCCTTTTGTCTGTCGGTGGATGAATGGATTCATGTATTAGCAACCTCGCCTAACGTAATGTTTACGGTACTCTCTAGCATACTCTCACGACATCTTTCAGCAGGACTTATGAGCTGTGCCCCCCCCCCCCCCGGTATTCCCGTTTACATACAACGGGAATACGGCCGTTTACTATCTTTTTTAAAACTCATTTTGGCATAGTTTGTATGCATGATGAATGCTGCAGTTATTCATTCCAATTCAAAGCTATGGGATGCGAGTATGAAATATTTACTATCCACCAACAGATGATAGACTTTACATTTGAATGAATTAAAAACTACTATACTGAAGAAAATACAGAAATTGGATTTATTAGTAATAAAAAGAACTCTTCAAGATAAGATAAAACAAAATTTTCTTTCAAGAATGTCTCTATGCTCTTCGCAAAAAGTTACTGTCACACGGAATAAGTAATATATAGATTGAATTTACATACTATCAAACTAATTTTAGCGAAATTTTGGTCATTTCAAAAAGTATAATATTACAAATGAATGCACTCACTTTTTGTTCTTTAAATCACTTCTTTCCTTGTGTAGAAAATTAAAGCTACTGGCAATTATCCCTTCTGGTTTAATTTGCCTTTTTTTATTTTATTTTTTCAAAACGTGCAAAGTCCTAACACAAGCCTTGGAAAATCGAAACCGTATGTTACTAATTTTCAATCATTACTCATATGTTCAAGAATTCATTATCAATATGTAGGTAAGTATTTTTAAAACCTCCTCTATCAAGATCTTTAAAATCTTGATAGCACAACGTGGTTGTGAGAAGAGTACTTGACGGCATTGTGATTTCGACATGATTATTTAATAATAATCTATGTTTATTTCCATTCATGACCAATTAAACATTAGTTTTGATTTACTATATTTATTTTGATTACTGATGCCTATAGCCGAATGCCCACATGCATCCGGCTATCATATAGAAGTAATTTTGAGTTATATAGTTAGAAGTATAGTTTGCAAATTGCATTAATTTTCAGTTTTTATAACTAGAGCAGGTATTTTATCAATGAAGTTAACGAAGTCCAGTACTAATAAACAAACAAATCAATGACGGATCACTTGACTCAAGTAAGTCTTAATAAGACCATGGTCCAGAGCCTGCTAGGACTTAGTATACGATGGGTATCCTGGTACCTGCTAGGACTTAGTATACGATGGGTATCCTGGTACCTGCTAGGACTTAGTATACGATGGGTATCCTGGTACCTGCTAGGACCCCCCTAGATCTTATAAAAAATTAACGAAGATTTTTATTTTATGTTGTGAATTCGTAGTTTCGTTAATAATTGCCACAGGTAGGTATTGTAATATATCATTAGAAAGAGATGGGCGTGTCAAAAGTTAGAATATGTTAATAATAAGGAAAATTTTACAAGGGACGTGAGAAGTTTTTAAGAAAATTAAACCAAATTTCAATGTGGGGCAAATGGATTAACTAGCAAACTGCTAAAGGTAGCGTGACTTTGTGCTGTTGGGCTATTTTTCATGGTTCTTTACATATTGTGTATTTTATTTTTTTTCTGGATATTCATGCTAATGTTATATTATGTCAAGAACGTCTTCGTCTTCTGACTTAATGTCAGGTATCAAGGTTACATCCTTCCTTCAATAATTTTTCCGATGATGATGAATAAATTTGTGGGGAGGCTTACAGAAAATTCTTGAAGACCTCAATTTCTCAGATGACATCTGCCGCCTGAGTCACAAGCTAAAAAGAAGTAAGAAAATCTGGGTAAAGAAGGGGCTGAGGTAGGGACGAAATTAATGTATCGAAGACTGAAGATCTTAGGATATCTCACTTTCTGGCAACGAAATTGAAAGAGTAAGTAGTCTACCTACTTATATTCGGAGTGTTAAAAGTGTAATAATTAATAATAATCAATTATTCAGCAGTTACAAAAAAAAGAAAAGATGTTTCAATTATATTTAAGATGGTATTGAATTCCGCGATATTACTATTTTCGTTTCGTTCTTTGCCTCCTAACTTCCCAACGGAAAGATCTACAATTTTCGTACATGGAGCTCATTGCTAGCCGTGAGTCGGTTAATGATTAAATTTATTCATGGAAATTTAAGATATCTGTTTTATCCCCCTAAGCCGATGTCCCAACAAACTGATCCGGTCATTAATCCACAATTTTTATTTGTGTACCGTTTAAAGGGGATGAAACCCACAATATTTATTTTCCTTATATGTTTATGGTGTTAGGTATTTATGAGATATTTTAATCTAAAGTCAGAAGTCATCTCTTCGAAACTTTTAATTGAAATATCTTTGAGCAAACCATCCCGGGAAGCACCAGGCAGTTTTGCTGTTGGACCGGACCATGATTACGGGATGTCATTAAAACTGTTTGCTGCCTTGGCGAAACTCTTAATTGTGATAAATAACTCTTAATAAATCACACTAACTATTTTTATTTGGGCTTTAAACCCTTATCTTACCCCACCAAGAAGGGTACTAGCGGGCTATCCTATTGGGAGCAACCTATTTCCATTGCCGAAATATCGATTGCGAAATATCAGACTGCTTAGGGATTTGAACCCGTGATCTTCCTATCATGAGCAGTTATGCTAACCACACTAGAGCAAATGAACGCCCCTGATGACCCTGCTTATCCGTAATAATACCGTTACATAAGACCGGCCCTCAGTCCCTGGGTGCAGCCCCCACCAACTGACTCGGGGCCGGTGGCTCAGTCAGTCATGGAACCGCTCATGAAGGTGGTTGCTGTTCTCCAGGACGAGGGAGTTTTGCAGCCAGCTGGACAGCTTTGCAACTTCACCCAGCCACGCCTGCTCCAGGTAGGGAGGCCTTCACTGTTTACTAGTGCGCAACCGAAAAAAATATATTACTAGTGGATCCATGGACCAGGAACCTTGCCATTTTTTTTAATTTTATATTTTAAAGCAGTACTGATTGGAATATTTTAGATTTTTTCTCCTCAAAAATCAGAACGTAAACCGTAAAAGCTATTAATAGTAGAAATAGTAAACGGACACTATTTTTCCATTATTTCATTTTAATCAAAAACTAATCAGCTAACTAATCATGGTGTGGAATATTACTTTGAAATGTCTGATGGATTGTATCATGGATGACCGGTATCGAAGAAAATACATACATTACAGGTAGACCTACATAAATGTAGAACCACTTGTTTCGGGCTTGGCAACTAGTGGATCCATGTATCTTCTCCATTTCACTAACTAAAATATTGTCACTATATCTATTAGCTAGGCTCTTTATTTATTTATTGCTCTAGTTATTTTAAAGTTTACTGAAACACTTAGTACTAAAATACCAAAACACTTTTCAAACAGGTAAACATTAGTTCGCGACGAAAGAGTATCTAAACATTGCCTGAAGCAAGCCCTTGATTTTCTCTAATATCAATCAAATGATTGTGGAAAAACTGTTAAAAACTTTTTATTTGTTAAATAAACTTGGTCTCCAAACATTGTAAATAGCTAAAATACTGACTATAAATTTTGGGATGCTTTTCAATTTAATTTTGCGCTGCTGTCATAAGTGTGTTCTTGACCGCTGTCAAAAATCGGATGTTAAATCTCAAATATCTTCTGAGTTGTAAGTTGAAGCAACGGAACATATTTTTTTTTTTCAATTTTCCACCTTCCCATTCTTTCCTTATTGAAATATAAACAAAAAATTATACTATACCTAGGAGTATTTGCCGGAGTGGGTTTATAACCTTGATAGCTAAATTATTTAACTTATGTCAATTATTCAACTGGTGTCTGCCTTATTTTTTAAATTTCGCTGGAGTTTTGAAAATTCTAGAACAGGGATTAAACTAAAGAAATTAATGATATTATTGACGGTATCGGATCGATGGAGTGTGCAACAGACAATACGAGTATTTAAATTAATGCAAGGTCACAATTGATAAATTCCTTTGTGTCTCACCAAAGAAATCTATGGATATGAATCCAGAATGAGGTATTATTAAATCTATATATTAAAAAAATTAGTGTCAATTGTAACCAAATCATTGACATTGGTGACCAGTTAGTAGAATACGATCCAAACGAAAAGTTAATGAAATTATTGTTATATGTCGTACAACCAAATGTGGCACAGCAAATAATACTCATAATAACTCAAACCTAAGCTCCTCGTCAGTGCTTCACAATTTGTCACTAATGCATTTTAAACCAACACAAAGTTTAAGTCAAGGCACTCTATTTCATATTGTATAGAACTGGTGGAATACTTAAATGGAGGACTGCTTCCTAATCTCGTTTGCGCATCACGAGCGCTCCTATTGAAGAAGTAGCTTATCAGCCCACTACTGGTCACCAAGGTATTACCGAGACTTCTAAACCAGAGGTTTAGCGATGTGGATTCCTTTAAGACCCTTAATAGTGGAAGTTTGGATGGGATATTTAGAACAGCGTCATATATTGTCATACATCGAAGTTAATGATCGTCAACGAAAAACTTGAAGAAAAAGAAAAGAAACCTCTTGAAGTCACCGATTGAAGTCACAGATCGAAAGTTGTCACAAAACTGCTTTATTTATTCAAACTCGCCTCTATCTATAGGACATATATGTAAACATATATACAGATAACATATGTTTAGGGATTAAGGCTGGGCACTAGCGGCGCCTGGATTTCGACAATATCCTGTACTCAGTGTGATTGACGTGTTGGAATGTGTGAAGAGCTAACAGTATAATGTGAATAATATAATGCACTACATCAAAAAACATTACATTGAATGTAATTACATAGAAATAGAAAATGAAGGAAACATAAACTTTCTGGATTTAACCAATGGTACAAACAACATAAGGCACATTTTTGATATTTTTAGGAAATCTTCCACAACGGACACATCCATTCATCAGACTTCGTCGTTCCACCACAACAGCCACAAAATAGACTCATTAATTCTTCTCTGAACTCTCTCCCGGGCGTCAGGAGATCACAGACAAAACCGTGATTCATCTGAAAAAAGTATTCGGCTGCTACCATTTCACAAAGAAGGAGCTATGGGGGACGAGGAGTTATGATTTGGCCTTGGAAACAACGGCTGGCTACATAGAGATTTTTCTTTCAGAGGCTGTTGTCCAATTTTCACCATATGTTGGAGACGAATTTTTGATAATGGACGGCCCCCATACAGCAAGGATTGTTTCTCAATACCTGGGAAACGTTTCGATTCTATGTTTAGGGGGGACAGCATGTCCAGATCTAAACCTGATTGAACATGCATGGGATGAGTTGTTAAGACGAATAAAAAGACCAGATTCGCTTCAGGAGTTGCCCCAACGGAAGGATACGCAAAAATATTCCTTCGAAATATATTCCAAACCTTATTAGATCGATTCCCTATGGAATGCAAACCACTACAAACGCAAGAGGCGTTACAAAACACTATATTTCGTTAATTTCAAATTATTTTTTTAAGTACCACTGGTTGTTTGCAGTTTTAATATTCCTAATATGTTCCATATGACCTGTTATTTATCCTAAAAGTATGGTGAGACGTTTATAACAAACTGACTGGAAATTAGTACAAATACTGCAGGGTCGCCACTTTTTTTGCCTCTCAGTGTATGTGTATCTATGTTGGGCATCTAGCGCCTGAGGATGACGTTTTAACACATCGAAAGCGCTAGTATTTTTAGAAATAAAAAAACTGTAAAAAAAATAATACTAGTTAGCGTTTTTGGAAATATCTTTGCAATTTCAGAGAGATTTTGTAATTTTGATGACCACTCACGAGAACAGTGAAACCAGATGTGAATGGCTTCCTGTTTCAAAATAAGGACCCTCTTCTTCTGGCTCAGTAACTAAATGTGGTAAACTTATTTGTTTTATGCAGGCACGTGATACAACTAAAGTGATGAAGTAGGAGGTTTGATAATGTTCATTGTTCGTGCTTTTGTCTGCTGCAGCGATAAGCAAAAAAAAGGTTGAAAACAATGGCCTAGGTCCTTATTCTTCTTTTGGCTCTGACGGTATCTACTAGAACTACAGAGCATTCATGTCTCTATCCTTTTCTCATACATTCTCCGAAATCTGCCTTAAGGTGGAAGGTCTTGAGTGTTTCTTGCCTATTGGTTTTGTTTTGGGCATATGTCTTTTCTTAAGAATCCGTAATATAATAATAATATTGATTATCAAACGATGTCTCAGATATCACGTTTTGCAGTACTTCGATCTACTAGAAAGGAAAAAAAAAAAGACGAAGAACCAGTTTTGCGAACTCTTCAAGGTCAAGCAACAATGTTCCACCGACTTTCACGGTTAAATTATTAATAAGTAAAACACTGTCATTAGAGCCATTACATCACACCTGAAAGATACCATTCCCTGGTGTGTATTAACGTAGTGATATGAAGGTTATGGGCTCAGATACCATGAGTGACAGTTATTTTTTTCTTTCACGCGCAACCAGGCTAGAACTGGATGCCTCCCGATAAGATAGTCTCCCATTCCTGCTCCTTTTGGAGGTAAATAAATAAACAAAGTCCTTTGGTCCTTGTAAGGAAACGCTTTTTGAAAGAGAAGCGTACTTACAATCCATGAGTTAATAATAACTACTCACTATCTATAACTGTAGAAACTTTTTATCGCATTTTTTTCATCCTCGATAGCCGTTATAGATATTAGGATGACGAGAGGGAACGCTCAATTTTGCAATCCCAAGAATCCTTGGCCTTTATTCTTAATTAGCTAAAACCGCCAATTCTTTGTTAGAAACTAATAATTGTGAATGATCACTAATATAGCTTGGTATAGTTGGTTTCGTGTAATCTTTGGTGAAGCTTTGTTATTGCGGAGGTCCTGGGCCATATATTTGACAATGGCTCAAGCCTATCCTCTCCCAAGAGAGAGCCCTAGCAGGACCAAAGGCCTGCCGGCGCGTCCATACAAGTGCCTCGTTGGCAAGACTAACACTTCGTCAACTCCGGAGGCTTTTGGACAGATCTTTTGTTACTTACGACTCATTATATTCCCAGCATTGCTGAGGGATTCTTATGACGGAACGAGTATAATGTTTTTAGGCGCAGCTAGCCTATCTACGTTGGCTTTAAACTGTTTAAAAACTATGAAAAATGTGATAGTGCTTCACCTATTTCTTTTATTCTACAAACACTGTTGAGAAAAGACTCAACTATGGCTTTCCTAAGTCTTGCATCTAATGTGATAAGTTACGCAGCCACAGTTACTGGAATGACAAGGTCCTAACTCAGTAATTTGAACACATTAATTGTCAAACCAAACATCTTCACAGAAACTTCCAGACCGCCCAATTTAACAATAGTTTCTGAGAACTTGCGTTCCATGAGGTAAATGTCGTCCCGCATACTTAACTCTTCCATTGCTTCATCCAGCAACATCGTTGACAATATGTTTAATGATGATATATTTCTATGTAATAAGAGTTTAAAATGGTACATGGAGGATTTGTTAGGTTTTTGTTTAGTTGCGAAAGAGTTTAAAGTATACATTTTATATGAAATATATTTGCTAAAAAAAAAAAAAAAAGGCCTTTTGATCATCTTTTAATTAAGAGATAGGAAAATAAGCAACTATGTATTTTGGATTCAGGAATATGGTGCTTTACATTATATGCGTACATAATTCGGGCATAAGCCACACCTAATACAGAATATCTAAATGGGGTATCTGGTGACTCAATGGGTAATAAGTTCTTATAAAGATGTTAAATTTATATAAACGCATTACATAATAACATCGTATGTTATATTTTTATCAAAGTAGGTTTAGAAGACATTTCCCATTGCGTCTCACCGCGCAAACATATCTGTGGCTATCGAATGCTCTATTGATAAAAAATAGAATAGAAACTTGTTTTTAGAATTGATAATCTTGTTCTAATTTAGTGAATCGTAACAATCAGAAGTCGGTGAGGCAATGTATTTCCTACCGTTGTTCCGACTATGTTTATCAGCTTCATACAGGTATAACACGGCGTCTCAAACTGATCGTGTATATGCTTAAATGAAGTTTTGCAAGCTGGCAACGTATATCCAAGAGAAAGTATGAAGGTGAACAACCTAATAACGGTGAAAGCAGCAGGTTCTCTTGACAAGATTGACTGTAAACATTATGTTTTAGCTCATATTTATTAAATAACAAAATTATTTGCCAGGAATAATTCTCTCTCTCTCTCTCCCTCTCTCTCCCCCTCTCCCTCTCTCTCCCCCTCTCCCTCTCTCTCCCCCTCCCTCTCTCTCCCTCTCTCCCTCTCTCTCACCCTCTCCCTGTCTCTCTCTCTCTCTCTCCCTCTCTCTCCCCCTCTCTCTCTCCCTCTCTCTCTCTCTCTCTCTCTCTCTCCCTCTCTCCCTCTCTCCCTCTCTCCCTCTCTCTCTCCCTCTCTCCCTCTCTCCCTCTCTCCCTCTCACTCTCTCTCTCTCTCTCTCTCTCTCTCTCTCTCTCTCTCTCTCTCTCTCTCTCTCTCTCTCTCTCTCTCTCAGCCAACACTTACGTTGAGCTGATAAAAACATCATCTCTTGGGTTTTCCCCTTTTTCAGTCCAACTTTGGAAACATGGCCAAAGACAGTTTTCCTTTAGGCCTTCCCTCTATTAGTTTCCTGGTTATTGGTTTTCATCTATTCTACAGAAACGCCCGAACCACTTCATTTGTCGTTTTTCACAGCAATCTAAAGATCTTCTCTTACCGTTTCCTTCCTGAGCAGATCTCAGGTTTCCCAGCCACTCGTCGAAGGTATTTCATTTCAACTGTTCAATCTGCTTGCTTTTCTATCTAAACTGACCCAGCCCTATGCTCTCTGTAGGAGAGTTGGGATATACACCACCCTAAAGAATGAAGCTTGACTTCTTAATAAGTGGGGAAGTTTGGAAAATTTAAATTGAAGAACAATTTAAACAAGGGAAGCTTTAAGCTGAGTTGAAGTATAGTAATATAGATGCCTTTTTAATCATGTTACTCAGTTTCAAGTACACGATCCTGCTTATTAATGAACCAAGGTAGGTTTAATCTTCTGTAGTATCTATTTCTATTCCGTTACATGAAATATATCTTTTCTGGTTTCATCCCGAGCTCAATTTGTAAATAAGTGCTTTACATAAAGTTCATTTGTTTATAGCTTTAAATAAAAACTAAAATTGTATTTTAATGGGACTTGTTGGTTTTTGTTTTCCTATAGGCAGAACTGTCGCTGACCCTTGGAGAAGCGGCAACAGAAGAGGAGCTATGGAACACTTTGAGGAAGATCACCAGGTCGTCGATCAAGACCTGCCACCCGGGCTTCCTCAACCAGCTCTACGGTGGACTGGACTACTACGGGCTAGCTGGCGAGTTCATTTCTGCAGCTCTTAACACCAACCAGTAAATGTCCCTTGTTCATGTACATAATTAGTGAAAAATCAAGAGTAGCGTGGTATTCCGAAGTTGATTCGTACACTGTGCATGGTAAAGTTTATATGTACGTCTTCAGTTAAATTGAATACTTCAATTTGTTTCGAGAATTCATTACTGTAACAGAGCTGTCATCAAGTGCATCAAGTCAGTATTAGACAGATTGAATGAGTGAGTGACCAATGGACCAAAGATTTCACGTACAAGATACGGATACTGATTTCCTTCTATTTATTTTATCTTGGCACATGACCACGTTTCCACGACAGATATGATGTCAAAAGGAGTGCTAGTTCATCATTGAACTTCCTTCCGTTTTTTCAATAGCAGAATAATAAACCTGCTATGTCCTTTGTTATACGAAAGAAGAATACATATAAAAAGGATTGTAAGAATATTTTCCTAGTTATATGTTGTATCCGTACGAGGAAAGGGTTGTATCGTAGGACATGGTGATAAAAATAGGTGTTATTTTGTGGGTTTCGAAAAACAGATGAGGGTGAGCAAGTTCCCAAACTCGTGATTTATATTTAAAATACATATCAATATTGTATAGAGTTCATTATTTTTATCATTAAATTAAAATTTAAATTCCTTTATTGTGATAAAATTACAATCTGCCTTTTATAAGGGTTTTTTTTTTTTTTTTTTTTTTTTTTTTTTTTTTTTTTTTTTTTTTTTTTTTTTAATCATTAACTAAGTATTATAAGCTAAGTGTGAGTAGTAGTAATCTCTCATCAAACTTGGAAAGTTCTAGTCCAAGCTTTTTAAAAAAAAAAAGGCACCTCCTCAGAATCCGATAAAATGGGGTCCTCTCCCAACCAGGAACTAAATTATATCATTCAGAGTATCCGCCATCTACAACAGGTATTTATTTACGTATCGTAGGTGATATGGGACTATAGCATACTTATTATTATAATTAGTTTATCTCTGTTCAGAAAAAAAATATATTAGAATAACAATTGAACCAATGCCACTCCCCCCCCCCCCTTACGAATTCTGCATCAGACACTAACATTAGATTAATCAGCTTTCTGGCATAGAATAGTGTGAAAGTAAAACTCCAAATAGACACTAAAACACTTAGAAGGGTAATTTGAAAGAATTTCAAAATTGGAAGAGTTCAATTTCCAGCTTTACAACTCATTTCTCTTACTTATCGAAATCTCCCCTCTAAATGACACACAAGGAGAATCTCGTAGTACATCGTAGTAACATTTGTAATTATCGAAGCACTTCATTATTTAATTAAATTAACCAGCCAAAGCCAAAGGTGATTTATTAAGATCTTTATATGTATACTTCAATTTCCGATTATCTTAAGTATTTTTATTAAATTAAAAATTGAAGAAAATAGTTCTCAATTGCTTGGATCCGAGCACTTAATTAAAAGTGCACTTGTCCAATACCATGCGATGATAAAACCTAACGCAGTATTCTGCGTCTTTAACAAGTTCAATGCGGATGCTTCACTATATTGAGCATGATGACACATACTGGTCTATCATAACATCTTGGAAATTAGAGAATATGTGATAACGATACCTTGTGTACACAGGTGCAATAGTACTCGGCACGTTTAAATAATTGAACATTTCAATTAAAGTGGGAAACAATTGTTTGTCGATAATGATCCATAGTGGGTAATGACGTTTTTGTACGTAATCTTTTTAAACAATTACATCAACATTAGATTGTCGTGGTAGAAACATTTATGTGTGAAACTTCATCAAAATTGAGTCAAACGCCACCAACTGCAGTTTTCTATCACGATCTGTTGCAAAGATATGTTTTTTATGTTTTTATTAAGAAAACCCTTTTGTTTGCTGTGATAACCTAGTTACATCTTGATGATTATATCTACTGCCATTCAACTTTTTGCCACAATTTGTAATCAGCGCTAAATTTCCTTAAATACAAGGGTAATTTAATTTTTTAAATCTCCATCTTGGAGCAACAGTAGCGGCTTAAATTTTACAAATATTAAAAAATTCAAATTTCTGAAAAACATTAAATATTCACTTTTCCCTCCACAAACTTCTTGAAACTGTTAACGTATCCCCAAACCTTAATTCTTGATTTTGTCAGGACTGAGAGATTCCAGGATGAACAGTATCGTGGGATGGGTATAACACAAGGGCTGATAAAAAGCGCCATAGGCCTATATAGTTGTCAAACCGATGATTTTTATGGATCCCCCATTTACTACATGTTTCTATCCTTTCGAATCTATAGCTTTCAAATTGTGTACTCGTTTTAAATTGAAGAAGAAATGTAAGAGAGAATTCAAAATAAATAAATAAAAGAAGATATTATTCAACGAATTACTGAAATATAATAACGAAAAAATCTTTAGATAAGACAACATAAATAATACTATAAACTTCAGCCGATATAAATATTAAAAATTTGCCATCATTTATTCCAGCTACTGTAGGGTTGTTACAAATTTTACTAAAGAGTAGGACTTTGAAAAGAGATGAATTATTTTGCTGAATTTAATTGAAGAACACGTGGGTATCAGGATTTTTTTGAGCGTAGTATTAATTGTTTAATATATGAAATCATCTTAAAGTGGTTTTTAAAATAATCTCAACAAGCTCTTCATTCAGTTTGTAAAAGTTATTGCTAGGAATGACGTAATATCAGCAGATATAGCATAAAAACAGTTTTTGGATTGATAAAAAAAATTAAATATGTGTTACTGATAAATATTATTTATCAGTAAATATATTTACATAAAACTTAATAGTAAAAAAATAAACTCCAATTAATGAAATGACAAATGCAGTCTGTGTTAACTCTCGCATGAATGTCACCATGCATAATGTTACCAACGGAAAATACCCGTATAATGGATCTGTTTAATCACGATGTGAATTATTTTGAAATCGACATGGATATTGTTCTTGAATCCATCTTTTTTTAAATCAATATTTTTTCTAAATATATCCACCTTAATCAGAATTTTAAAAAAGTTTAATTTTATTTTACTTTTTATTACAATTGGTACATTTTGGCACCAATTAGGGGGAACCACGTAACCAGGAAATAACAGGTTATGTACAAGTTTACACCCTCTTGTAACATCCATGGAATTAACACCCATAAAACTTGGAGTTATATCACCAAATAAAATAAATTATTTCCTTATGGCGGAACTAGAACCCTCAACGCCAGTGTGTGAGTCAGGTTCTTAGCCATTTGTCACACCGTTGCCTATCGTCATGAATGATAATTACTTTCAAACATTGTACGCTTTTCTAATCATTTAGAAATGCAATATTAATCTAACAAACCGGGTGACATAAGCATGATAGCTAACACAAATATGAAAGGCGTGTGTATTAAACAAAGGGAAGTTATAACTGATGTTCTTAGTAAGTAGACGAATTAAATTTGTTGTATTGACAGGTACACATACGAGGTTGGACCAGCCTTCACACTGTGTGAAATGGAGGTGATCAAGAGAGTTCTTGTAATGGTGGGCTTCAACCAGGGGGACGGCATTTTTACGCCAGGTATTTACAGAAAATATTTTTTAAATAATTTAATTGTAGGAAAGTAGTTTACTTGTAGTGCTTGATAATATAAATAAAAAAATATATATGTATCGATTACGTGAAGGTAACGTAATGGTGCGTTTTTGGCTGATTGCAATTCCGAAAATTGAAGTAGGGCCAATTTAAAAAGTAATTAAGATGCAAATAAACGTTAACCTAACCCTGCAAAATAAATATATTTTTTATTATCTACATTTAGTGGGTTGGAATCTGTAATATAACATTAATGATACATGTATTGACAAACATAAATAGTAATTAATGACCATCATGACCCACTATAAACGCGTGACAGTGGGAGTCCTGGCAATGGCCAGTTTCTCCAATCATGTCCTGAGCGTCTGTGGCTCTCGCGCTCTTGGTCAGCCTCCACTGGCTAGTATCCGGTGACGCGGCTGACGGAGGAGCGTGGGGGACTTCCCGAGACTCCGCTTTCTCTTGGCGGTGGATTTGGGGGGTCTTTGACTGCTTATGGAGGAAATGAAGAAAGAATCGAAGAAATAAGGAAATTTTCGACATTAGTGGCATTATTATGGATTTCGCTGGTTAAGAAGAGGGGGGGAGTTAAGATATAAGTGCTGTGGGAGTGCTTCAGATCTCCATCTGACGCAACCCAGGACCCATCACCACGACGAAGTGTTTAATATGTAATGGTATTTTAGGTACCAGAGTCAATTGCTCTGATTGGATAAAGAGGAGAGGTAAGCATTAAACGTTTGGGTTCGGAAGGGTGGCAATTATCTCTTTAGCAAATTAATGTTTTGATGTACTGCGGCGATGTCCCGGGTTCGTTGGCATAAGGCTTTGGATCGGCGTTTGATGTGGATAAGGTCAAGTAAGTTTTCAGGTAAAGAATTTGCAATGCACATTGTTGGATTGAGGTAGTAAATTAATGTAAGGCATTGTCTAGATCCTGAGATGTTTTAGGGCAACTCTGAGGTCAATTGAATTAGTTAAAAGTTCGCTGAAGCGGATCAAGTTGACTGAGCCCTTGCTGAATGAGCTAGGACGTAGTTTGGGGATTGGATGTATCGAAAGAGTGAGCAGTAAAGTAAAGGGGGTTGGATGACAGACCTTTGAGCCGTTTAGAGGACGAATTTACCGATCCCGGTGGATGAAGACAGCAAGGAATAGAGCAATAGGTAGGAGTATGAGGAGAGAGAGAGAGAGAGAGAGAGAGAGAGAGAGAGAGAGAGAGAGAGAGAGAGAGAGAGAGAGAGAGAGAGAGAGAGAGAGAGAGAGAGAGAGAGAGAGAGAGTAGAGAGAGAGAGAGAGAGAGAGAGAGAGAGAGAGAGAGAGAGAGAGAGAGAGAGAGAGAGAGAGAGGAGAGAGAGAGAGAGAGAGAGAGAGAGAGAGAGAGAGAGAGAGAGAGAGAGAGAGAGAGAGAGAGAGAGAGAGAGAGAGAGAGAGAGAGAGAGAGAGAGAGAGAGCTGGAGTTTGTCGATAAAAGTGGCGGTGGATTTGGGGGGTCTTTGGGCTGTCTGTAAATATTGGATGAATGAGCGAGTGAATGATGAACTGTAAATATGGTATGAATGAGAGCATTTATCTTAATTACTTATTGTCTTATAAAGGCAGATTGTAATTATAGCACAATAAAGGAATTTTAATATAATATATAATTAATGACCAGTGCCATGACATATATCGCTAGGCCACAGCCGTTTTAGCTGACGAGGATTGTAATGTTGAGTGTTGCTGGATAAAGAGTTGACAATAGGATTTGAATGAGTGGAAAGGTTTTTGTGGAATTTGGAAATTCTTGAGGGTATAAGGTTGAGGGCAGTTGGCACATGGAAATCTCAGTGAAGGGATGAGCTTTGGAAAGTTGTAAGGGTGCGTTGACTGCAGTTCTGAGGAATTTGGATTGAAATCTTTGGATTAGTTTGATGTTCAGCGGTTTACTATCCCCCCTATAGTCCTGCAACGTATGTGAAAACAACTGCCTGTATATGTGGTTTGAGGGTTCCAAGTCAGCCTTTTGTTTAAATGAAAACAGAAGTTGCAAGGAAGGCGATAGGACTAATAGGAATGTCAGCAATGCATAGAGTGTATAGGGCATAGGATAGGACGAAAGACGCTGCATTGAGGAACTCCTGCTTGCATGAATAATAGATGGAATATTGCGAATCACAACGGACCCGGAAGAACCTTTTTGACAGACAGGATTGAAGGGTTAGATAAAGGGTTTGCGGTGAAGAGATATTAAGCTTGTAAAGCAAACCTGCTTGGCATACCCGGTCGAAAGAGCTATGTCCAAAAAGGTACCCGTGCAGTAGTATTTGCTTATAAGTGCAGAGGATAAATGATGAATAGCACGGAGGCCTTGTTGAGAAGGGGAGTGTCTGAAGCGGAACGTTTCATTTGGATTCAAATGGGAAGAGGCTTTTGAGTAGGATTCTTTGAAAAACGTTTGAGAGGATTGGAAGTAGATTGATTGGGTGGTAAGATGAGGGATCATTAGGCTACTTTCCGGGTTTCTGAAAGAGAACAATAGTAGAATATTTCCAAAGAAGAGGGCAGTGGGTGTTTCTAAAAATACAATTAAGTACGTAGGCGAGGAAAACTATTGCTTTGAGTTTGAGTCAAAGGATTTGTGCAGTGAAAAAGATCATGCCCAGGGGATTTACGGAGGGGTATGTTGCTTATGAGTTATTTGACCTCAGAGAGATAGACTGCTTATGGAGGAAATGAAGAAAGAATCGAAGAAATAAGGAAATTTTCGACATTAGTGGCATTATTATGGATTTCGCTGGTTAAGAAGAGGGGGGGAGTTAAGATATAAGTGCTGTGGGAGTGCTTCAGATCTCCATCTGACGCAACCCAGGACCCATCACCACGACGAAGTGTTTAATATGTAATGGTATTTTAGGTACCAGAGTCAATTGCTCTGATTGGATAAAGAGGAGAGGTAAGCATTAAACGTTTGGGTTCGGAAGGGTGGCAATTATCTCTTTAGCAAATTAATGTTTTGATGTACTGCGGCGATGTCCCGGGTTCGTTGGCATAAGGCTTTGGATCGGCGTTTGATGTGGATAAGGTCAAGTAAGTTTTCAGGTAAAGAATTTGCAATGCACATTGTTGGATTGAGGTAGTAAATTAATGTAAGGCATTGTCTAGATCCTGAGATGTTTTAGGGCAACTCTGAGGTCAATTGAATTAGTTAAAAGTTCGCTGAAGCGGATCAAGTTGACTGAGCCCTTGCTGAATGAGCTAGGACGTAGTTTGGGGATTGGATGTATCGAAAGAGTGAGCAGTAAAGTAAAGGGGGTTGGATGACAGACCTTTGAGCCGTTTAGAGGACGAATTTACCGATCCCGGTGGATGAAGACAGCAAGGAATAGAGCAATAGGTAGGAGTATGAGGAGAGAGAGAGAGAGAGAGAGAGAGAGAGAGAGAGAGAGAGAGAGAGAGAGAGAGAGAGCTGGAGTTTGTCGATAAAAGTGCAGATAACAAAGCACGCTCTCAGGAGCTCCACTGTTGGCTATTTGCATTGAAATCTCAACCCACAAGGTAATGTTGTCCAATTGAAATAAAGAATCATCACCTTCCTTATTGTGAGTTGGAAATGTACTTGTACCCCTGCTGCTATGGTAGGGGTAAGAAAAATGTGCCGATTGACACAGCAGTGGCTTGTACGAAATCATGTGCAATCAAAGGGACGATTGGAGGATAGGAAAGGGAATGTTGGGTAAGGATAGCAGTACGAGCATGTGATGTTCCATCAGGGTGGTCCGTTCGGTAAACCTGGTACTGTGGGATTTTGAGAGATCTGTTAGCAGTCAGTCACGTTTCAGCTATAAGTGCAACGTCAATACTTTATTCATGTAGTAATGTTGTCAGTCATTTGTGTCATTTCGAACACCATTGGTATTCCAAAGAAGGATTTGTGGGATGTAATATTCAATTAAGAGACCTAAGAATGATACGAGAAACTAGGTTTGTGAGCAGTGATATGAGAAGAGTGATGAGAGTTCTGCAATCGGTGAGAAAGTAAGTAAGAAGGTCAGTAAGATCTCTGGAGTTTGGAGGGTGAGGTACACGCTGTAGTTGTGGAACATCAGGGAGAGGAGGAGCTTGAGCCTCGGATTGTGTTTCTATACACATTACCCGATTAGATGTTTGCGTATGAAACAGCTCTGTACATCTCTGGCAGGAACGCTTTTGGTGTCGCTGCTTGCTCTACCTGTAGACGGCGTTGATGCTTCGGTGGTTCTTCAGAACTCGATAATTTCTACAACCCTTGTAATTCGGTGGATGGTCTTGCTGACACAAGGCACATACAGAAGGGGAATGACGAGGCTTCTTGCAAAGCTCGCTTTTGAGGTGGAATCCGCACTTCACGCGACTACGTATGCGGTGACAGTAATAGTGACGTTTTGTGGGTGTTTCTATGTCTTTGTCCTCCCTAAAGGCATGATTATTTGTCTTGCTTTGAACCCTTGGGTTCCTAATTCTTCTTGAATTAGATCGACAGTTTGTAGGGCGAAGCTTCCTAATGACTACCCTCAAGTATCCATCTTCCTTTAACTGGTAAGAATGGAGCTCAGTTTTATGTATCTTCAAGACGTGAACGATCGGACGATATGTATCTGAGTTATCAGGCGTGATCCTATTCTCTCTATTCCATTGAGGCAGGGAAACTTGCCAATTCTTACTAATTTTTTTTTTTTTCTCTCGCACCTATTCGATTTTTATTATGTTTTAAACATGTATTGGAGGTGGTTTTGGTGTTTGCGGAGTTGCTAAGGTCTTCATGTCTTGATGAGATGTGTCTTGTGTCATTGGCCCGATAGGATTTCGGTGTCAGAGCGCAAGGCGTTCCTGGTGATCGAGAGCGCTTATTTTTCAAATAAAGATTTATTATTGAAAAAAAATATCCAAACCAAAATTTATCTTCAGGACCTACTCCCGAGCATTGGGTCTGTCTTATTCTGACCAAACAACATAAATAAAAACATTTTTTTTGTGAATATCACAAATAGTTAACAGAAGCCAGAGCGCCAACCAAACCTCTAATAAAATTAATTCACAAAACTAAAATGTACATATTATTTATATGTAGAAAAATATGAAACATTTTGATTTTATGAACGCCTTTGGATTAATTATTTTCTATAAAAGCGATGCAGTAACAAATTATGATTATGTATTAAATATATATTCTATCTGTAGATTTTTTTCTATCTACAGGTGGAAGTATTGCGAATATGTACGGACTGGTTCTTGCTCGCTACAAAAAGTGTCCGGAAGTCAAGCAAAAAGGATTGTCTGGGATGCCACCCTTCGTCATCTACACATCGCAAGATGTATAATAATATTACATAATCTCTATTCAAAATAAATACTTAGTGTGTTTTAGCTATCATTTCATGAGGTAAAGGTTGAGGTGAACGAAGGATTTATTTTTCACTTTTCACTTGAACTGTATCAAATCAGAAAAAGTAATCTCGGTACGTTCTTCACATTGAGTACAGAAGAGGATATAAACTCAAATAATAATAATATAATATTTTATATACAATGATATATAATATTTTTCTTTCTCTTCAAGTTTTTTATTAGATACTTTACTCCTTGAGTCACTGGAGATCTAGATTGCAGGTTAGACAAACTTATAATAAAATAATAAACGACTCGAAGTGGTACAAACAATTGTTTATGGAACACTTGAAAATTTAATTCTTAACCTATTAATTTATATCATTATTCGTTTTCTTTTTTATAAAAAAATTATTTGAATTTGAAATTGAACTAATACTTTTATAAGAAAAAAAGTAACAAGTCTATTTAAAACTTTCAACTTATTGTTTTCTATTTGAACAGCTATTTGAAGAAATAAAAGTTTTTGACGAGAAATTGTTTTACCTAAATGTTAGTTTGCCACCACATTTATTTATGAACGACGTTTAGACTAACTATATCTGAGTAAGGTCGAATGAAACGGAATGAAAATTGAAGTAAGATGTGAGTACTCTAAGAATCGGAGTACCCAAAGATTCCTAAAACTTCTCACATCCTATTTCCACCTCCAGTCCATCTCAGATACAAACATAGTACGTTGAAACGTTTTACTTATTTAACTAAATTTGATGAAAATATTTCTTTCACTGTTCTAACCCGATATGACAACGATTTTTACTAAATCTAAATTCACTACTAAATATGTACTCCATGTTGACAGGAAACTCTTATAAAATGAATAAATTCTCGCTTTCTTAGCTATAAGTGTAATAGCAGGCTCACATAAGTTCAAGTTAAAAAGTTACAATATTTCTTTTGATCAGGCCCACTATTCGATAACGAAGGGGAGCCATTGGCTTGGGATTGGCACAGACAACGTGATCAAAGTTGAGACTGACCAGAGAGGTATGATGATCCCTTCCAAGCTTGAAAAAGCAATCGAGCGATCGTTAGCGAACGGCAAGGTGCCGCTAGCAGTGAACTCTACCGCCGGCACTACTGTACTAGGAGCCTTTGACAACTTCCACCAGGTGGCGGACGTATGCAGCAAGTACGGTGTTTGGATGCACGTTGATGTAAGTCACTCATTATATTGTTTTTTAAAAAAATCTAATTAAGTTGAATGTATCTATTAAGCTTCACATACAATCTCGAAATTAGGTTCCCATTTGTCACTTTTTATAAATTATTTTCCTAGTTGGAGTAAGTTGGTATAAAATACCTAAGATATTTAGTAACCAATAATAAATTTTATTGGTTACAAAATAGAGTTAGTATTGTGTCATTTTAGTATGGATAAAAAAAAATAAAAGAAATTAGTAATAAAATAAACCCAAATATTATAAATGAAAAAAACAAAATGAAATAAATTGTTAAGATTGGGGTTACTCCTGCATTATTTCAGGAGCTTTACCATTGTCAAATGTAGAATGAAATCAAGTAAGTCATGTCTGTATTTAAATAGTAAGTCATCCTTGAAGAATTTGGCACCATTAAATAGTAAACTAAACTAATCATCAAGGATAACATTACTTGAATGTTAACATAGAAAGTATAATATTTATAAATAAATACTGCACGATTGAGCAAGTGAATGAAGAACTGTAAATATGGTATGAATGAGAACACTGATCACAGTTGCTTATTGTCAAACTAAAGGCAGATTGTAATTTTATTGCACTAAAGATTTTATATATAAAAATTATATACCTATATTGTTTATTAATCATTGTTAGTTTTTTTTAGTAGCACAAATCCTGCATTAATGTTTAGTTATGTAAGATGAATGATGAACCCGTGAATTGTAATTTAAAATCTTTTGCCCAGGGTTGTTGGGGAGGAAGTTTGATGTTTTCTAAAAAACACTCACAAATGTTGAGTGGCATCGAAAGGTAAGGCCGTAAAAATTAATTTCCAAAATATATTTTTCCTTCGAGTTTTAAAGTGGCTTAAAGTGTTTTATTTTTCAGAGCCGATTCTTTTTCATGGAATCCGCACAAAATGGTGGGAGCCCCACTTCAATGTTCGATGATACTGGTTAAAGAAAAGGTAAGGATTGGAACAAAACTGTGAAACTCAATTTTTCCCAGAATTGAACTCGGGTATTTCATCAGAGAACTCAATATTCTGAACTTCCCAAGATTGCGTTCATAGTTTAATATCAGGTTATTCATAAATATAGGTTATGGTCTGTAATCTCGTTGTTTTCCTGTGATTTCCTCGTTGGAGATCACCAGGCTCTGGTTTGAATCCCGACACAGACGTTATCTAGGTTTAAAATCATAAAGCCAATTACTGACTACTGCCGATCCTGGGTACTAGTCAGGACCTGGATAGCTGATTGCGAAGCAGGTCAAATTTATAAGCTTTTAACAGATCTAACTACTTCTGCTTATTAGTAATCTTATGACATATCACCGGTGCTCCTCAGTATGTGACCCTCCACTGAGACTTACATCAAGACTCTCCAGAGACTATTCCTTCAAAGACTATACGGATACCCGAATCCTCACATACTTGGACATGCAATACAACACTTAACTGATACGCCACGACGAATCCGGAGGAACTGGTGTTGTGATTTACTAATGTAAATAAACTGCTACCAACAAGATCCTTCATGTCATGGAGGCATCACTGGATGTATTTCCCGCATGCCGTTACTATTTATTATCTTATTCACGGGTCGTATCATTTATTTCCTGTAAACAGTCGTAAATAGATAAGAAAATAAACAAAAAATAAATTGACTAATCAAGCACTATCAGTTTTTCCTTTTTATTTGGGGCTAGTGATTAGAGGACTCACAGCACAGGTGACACTTAATCACCTAGTCAGGTGTTTCAAAATTTATAGTTTGTGTGTTATATGTCATTGTTCAACAGTGCTCATTGATAAAAAAACGTTAGTCAAGTGTGCAGTACTAAGGTATTATGGGTTTCCGTGTTACTTATAACTTTCCTTTAATTAATGCCATTTTCATCGAATTATTTTTGTTAGCATTCGTGTCCAAAACCAGTTTCTTTCACAAGTCTCAATGATTCATTGCTGTTAAAAAATTAGAAATTTGTCATTTATCTTATTTTACTTATTTGATGTAATTGCAGTCAATCAAAGCCCCACCATATCAAACATATTATTGAGCAGGACTTAGAGATCTTAAATTCGATACCCTTCTCAATAAGATAGGAAACAATTTTTTCTATTACGCAGTCATTGAATTGATTAAAGAGACTTTATGCTTTTACATTGAATTGGTTCTATTTTTAGCGCATCAAATATAACTTACCTTGCAAAATTTAATGCCTATATGTTAAGAATGGATTGAGTCAAAGTTGTGAACACCATTTAAATGCAACTTTTAATGGCTTTAGTAATTAAAGTATCAACAGTTTAATTTTATACCTTACAGAATATTATAGCAAACATTTATATTTTATTACAAAATAGATATTTAATGACCTTTTTAGAATTTTATAGTGCATGGTAATCGGGTTATTAAGTGCCACTGCAATATGATGCTTTTAAAATACAACATCGTTGAGTTAAATATGCGATCGTATTATCAATGACAGTTTTAATTACATTCACGTAACGTAAGTCTAATAACATAATGCATATCAGTATTAATCATAATTCGATACCTAACTAAAAATTATTTTTTATGAATAAGTAATTAATTAACGAATGGCCGTTGTCGGTTATTCAAATGGAATCTCCTTTTAAAATGTCATGTTTATAGTTTGAACAAGGAATTCACGAGCTCCAGGACTGACATATGATTGAAAAGAGAAGGGTTTCTGGCTTTGAAAAGAAATAGAAAAAAGCCAAATTGCTTTATTTTATTATGTGAACAAAGAATTTTGGCAGGCCGCGAATGTACGGCCTATAATGTTTTTTTATGTCAGTGTAAGGGATTTTTACAAGCCCCTTGTGAGGTAGATATAAAAATCCTTGCTTTCTCCTTACATTTATTGGACCTGTCTTTACGAAACTCTTCTCTACCCTTAATATTAAGCTGAAGTTATAACTATGATTTGTGAAAAGTTATCAATCCATGCCTTGTGGAAAATTATGTCACTAGCCTTTACGAACATTTAATTGAATATCCATTACGTATATAATTGGAATAGCGCCTTTCAGTTTTTTCCTCTTAATCTCTTAACTATTCTAATAGTCAAAAAAGATTTATTTAAAGTTAAGAAACTGCATACATCTTGTAGTATTGCTTTAATTAATTAATATCAATTGTACTCATCGTCATAAACATTTCCTCGAACTTTATATAATATATAATAGCATATTAGATCTACTAAATCTAAAGGAAATATTGTAGAAATGATTGATCCTGCTTCGTATCCTTCAAGACATTATTTATTGCTAAAAATCCGCTCAAAAATATCAGATATACCCTTATCTTGTTAATAGTTAATAACATTTTTTTTTATATTCATCATATTTATTAAGAATATAAAAATCAACCAACAAAATTAATGATATATACACCACTGTTGGTTAGGGGTACATTGATTTTTTTACTAGTTTTACTCCTTTGCAACCTTTATATTTTTAATGGGCAAGTCAGGTCAGGTCAAAGATCATAATAGCTATAAACATAATTAATTAATTACATATACATCGATATCATTCCCAATGGTGGCTCAACACCAGAGTGCTCCTGACAATACAGTAATTGGCTGATCCGCTACTGTGAGCGCTCGACAGTCAAGTCAAATCAACAAGGACTAAGAAACTCACATAGGGCTTGTTCGGGGTTTCAGTGAATTGTATGATTCTACTCTCTTTTATCATGACCTAACATTATTTACTTCATTCAAAATCAGCGCAAGTTTAATTAAAATTAGCGTAGAGCAGGACATTGTTCATTAACGAGTGAGCAACTGATTTGAAATGGCGTCGTCTATGACTTTTTGTCTATGGCCGCGACTATAAACTCTACAAGCGAAATACTGGATCGTACTTGACCGTCCTTTGATCTCTAATTTGAATTGACGTTAGACAATCTACATTACAAAAACTTTTTCTAATCTTATTGTTCAAACCAATTTTTGTATTTTGTGAAAATTAGTTTTATAAAAAATAATCCTCAAATCTTTTCTAAAATATCTTTCATTATTGATATTACATCAACATTTTTTCATTGTTGTAAACCGAATCGGTAACCTTTCTAAGGTGTATGAAAAAAGTATTTATATGTTTTCCATTTTGCTAAATAGCAAAAACTCCAAAGAATTTAGTGACTTGAAATTGACATTGATTGCCATTTTCAAGAACCAACAGGTATCCGTATTATTTTTCTGTTAAATTACCAATATTTACGGATTTGGACTAGAGATGTTATAACTTCGTGGCTAGGGAAATTAGATGTACCCATTTCTGCTTGTGATGCAGGGTCTACTGGACTCTGCCAACCGCGCAGGGGCAACCTACCTGTTCCAGCAGGATAAGATGTACGACGTCTCCTTTGACTCTGGAGACAAGAGTGTCCAGTGCGGCAGGAAGACGGACGCCCTCAAACTATGGACCCTCTGGAAGGCAAGGGGGGACTCGGGGATTGCTGCTTGTGTCGACGATGCTGTACACCTGTCCAGGTAGCAAGGAGTTTCTCCATAAATTTATCCTTAATATAGGACTTTAAAAGCTATCGAAAATAAAATCAATGGTGCGGCATCCCCCCATTAACAGGTTTATTGCCTAAGTTTAATTTCAGCATTCTTAACTGGACTCATTCATGTAACTCCCAAGGCTGAGTGAATCCCGATACGAACAATCCCCCTTTGGGGAGATGGGAGTTGAAACAAGTTCTCCTTACAATAACAATTGAAAAAAAATAAAGCCATGACACTCTTAACGACTTCTTGTAATAATAGTCCAAATAACAAATGATTTATCACCTCAAAAATTTTTTTTTTGAATTGTATGGCAAGGGAAAAATTAATTTTTAATCATCAAGTAGTCAATTAATCGATTGTTTTTTTGTGGAGTAGCTTTTAAATTTAACATCATCCCGCCATCAGCAATAGAAGCACCAAACAAAAAAATCACGCCTCTACAGCAAACACGTGTTTAGTATAAGCTGTTAAACTGATTTTAATTAAAGTTATAGCGTCTTCTTGTAATCATAGGCTTGTTAAGTCGGAGCATATTATGAATCAGGACGTCCAAATTTTTATTTGATACTCTACTCTATTCGAAATAAAAATATATGTATTTATATATTGGTATTAAATATGTTATAGAATACATGACGTTCAATTTCTTTCCTTTAGAGTAATTAACTATCACGATTAACCGTGTTCTAGGGAGTTGTCATTATTTTATATGACTCTGAGTCATTATATTAAATATGTAGGCAAAATTTATTGTTGTGTAAGTTGATCACAAACTTCACATACAACCAGAGACACGAGGGCGAAAGCAAGGATTTATGATCGTCTGCTCCATGAGATGGTTAGAGAATGGTAGTGGGTGTCCACTGTTGAAGACATATTAGATAATTGAATATCTCAAATGTAGACAAGAGTAGCGTGTAAAAATATCGTTTAGTTATAAGTTGGTTTCTGGTTTTGGAAATAAATAATGAAATAATGTAACCCATACAAAATAGAATAGTCCGTGATTGGTGGTTGTTTATGAATTGAGTCTTATTCTTTTATTGCTATCTGTTTAATTATTTACGTACAGTATACATATAGGACAGATATTCTAAATTAATACCATATTACAAATTGACAACATTTCATCTTTCATCCATTATCCTGCCAGCTAATCCACATCAGACTTTATCAATGTAATTGTGTTAATAATAAAAGAAATATACTTATTTACAGATATTTCCTGGAAGGAATACGCAACAGGCCTGGATTCAAGCTGGTACTTGAAGAGTTCCAGTGTACTAACATCTGTTTCTGGTTCATTCCAAAACGGCTAAGAGACAGGACAGAAAACGATGCCTGGTGGGACGAAGTGCATACGGTGAGAATATGTTTCCAGCTTAGCAATTGCTTATTATTCTAAGTGTTATAAGTGGAGGCTACAACTTACAACATCTTTGATAAAAACTCTTTTTTGTTTACCCAATATTTTCTATATATAGAAAAAAAATATAAATATATATGTAATGATATTTTATCTATCTAGATAATCAGTTGATGTAGGTAATATTTTTTTTCTCTGCACAAAGGCTGAAGAAAGTATTCATAACCAATTTCTGTTAAATATAAAATTGGTTACAATGTTACCGAAAATATCTATAACTAATTAATACCAAACAAATTGGTTTCAATTTTATCTGTAAACGAAAGAAACAACACTTAAAGCCTTTATTTAAAATATTGTTCTTTCTCCACATAAATCTTTAATTCCTCACTTTTAATTAACTCAAATCAAAATTGCACTTATATCTTTAAACTTCACCGCTGTCTGTATAACTTCTAGTCACGCAGTTCAGCCGTCTGTTCTACTGTGTGGCCGTCAGGCCATCCATGCGTGGCGAATTTTAAAATTACGAAATATGAAGACTCGAGATGTGTTCTTTGTTATATATATGGATTTGAAGAAGTGCTGAAAAAATGCTAAATGATAAAGATAGATAAATAAAAAACTATATACATGCTTCTGGTAAAAGGACGGTTAATAGCCAAAGTCAGGGTACAATATTGGGTTAGGGTCTGAGTAAAGAAAATTTTGCCTATAAAATTAAATTCTAAAATAAAATAATACTTCATATAGAAGGAATGGTGGGTGGTGGTGCAAATTATGAAAGTGGTGGCTGATGACTGGAGGTTTTTGCCATAGATATCTGGTGATCAAGACCTAGGTTCAATATGGTATGTAAGCATACCTTACTTGGTAAATGTGGTGGTTGGCCAACCTATTGCCTCTTCGATCTCCCTCTGCTCAGGAGATGTGCTGTTCAACTCACTCTTGGTGCGCATATGGAATATCAAGTAAAACCAAACCAATCTGCTAAGCTCCAACCAGCTAAGTGCTAAGCTCCCATGCTGGTATCATTCTAACTGTCCAATGGCTAAGCACGAGTACTTAGGACTTGAGGACCAGAGGAATTCAGGCCTTTGAAGTTCCTGGTTTCTCTCAGCATCAGCAACTGTCAAAATTCTAGGTTTGAGTTGCTGACATGATCTAGTGATGTGAAGAGTGGGGGATGCATCCCTAGATAGATAGATATGCATCTTTCACGCAACAGGTAGAATGGAAAGACAATATCAAGAGAAATACGCGGGGATTAGATTGGTTACTTTTAAACGTAAAATATGAGAAAAACTGTATTTTTGATAACTTCATTATATTTGTTAGGCTACCGAAGCCACAAAAATTTATTTTTCTTATTAAAAGATTAATACAAAAAACAACGCTGCGATCGGTTGAAACGACATTAAACATCCGCTTTCTAGTTTTGGCTTTATTTTTTTTGAAATATTTTGGCTTCACTTTATTTTTAAATACAGCGGCTAAGCCTATTGATTACTTAAAAAGTAAATAGAAAACAAACAAGTTGATACAGTTTTTCATCAATGTTAAGAACTTAATTTTTGCATTGCTTGAATGTTTATACATCGGAGATGAAACAAGTATTTTAATAATAAATTATGAAAACATATAAAAAGCTTTCTACATGTTTATAAAATGAGAGATGTTATCCCTGGGCTGAAAGCAATCTCTAAAAGAAAAAAAAAATGTTGCAGTAACCATTATTATACATAAATATATGATTTAACGGTAATTGATATATAGGCAAATACAAATATTATATATATTCATGATAATGTATCTGTTTTATGTTTGCAGATAGCACCAAAGCTGAAGGAGAAGATGGTACTTGACGGCTCCATTATGATCGGCTATCAACCGCTGGACCACAAGAACTTGAGGAATTTCTTCAGATTTGTCATAACATGCCATCCGAAACGAGACGAACGATTCATAGATTCAGTCATTGAGAATATCGAACGACTGGGAAACGATCTGTAAATTTGTACATAGGTTATACTGGTGAAAATTATCACAATTTTAAATAATTTATTTTTGTTTAATGATGAAAATTCAATAGCGGAAACCTGTTTTATAATAAAATATAATTCAATTTTTTTTTTTTTGAAGCAGTGCCTAGTCTGTACATTTATTATTATCATGGACATAGATTTTATATAGAACGTAGTTTTACAATAAGAAAAATCCATTTATTTACGAGTTAATAGCTAGCTGTGAATTTAGATTTCAGTAGATGCATTTGTTGGACATCGTCTTTTGTCGATTAAAAAAAGATAGATTAGCTTTTCAACAATTTCATTAATGGGCGACTTTTTGACATGCGGAATCAGGTCCTGATAACTAAAAAGGAAAAGGAAGGTATGACAAATAGTGCAATAATGGTTATTAAGGAGGATACAAATGATATAAGGGAAACATACTCGTAAATAGGTTATGAATTAGTAAATATATTATTATGCTGATCAGTTCGAATTTTTAAATTGAGACCAGTTAGTGTACAATGCATACTACGTATAAAGAAATTTGGTAGTCTTTTTCGTATCATCCAAAACAAAAGTCCAAGCAAGTACATCATTTCAATCTACGCAATAACTCAATAAACCCAAAAAATGGATATGTAGTCCCACTTTTATTTTTTTAATGTATTTAATACATTTTTTTTTCACTTTTCACCGACAAATTTAATATATATTTATAACTAATCTTGGTCGTTTGTCTAGGAATATGTCTCTTCTTTCGAGCCATCAGAGTGTTCACTGCATGGTGTAGGATGAAAGTAAAGTTGGTAGAGGCGGGGAGGAAATCCCATTAGCTATTTTAAAATGTGCCACGAGGGTAATTCCTACTTCGGATATAAATGAAATTACACTAGGATCAGATAGTTCCTTTACTATGCAAAAATATTCTAAAATAAAAAGTTTTTAATCAATATAAAGTACCTTCTGAAAGGACAAACATACTGAGGTGGACACCACCCATGCTTCAATAGAAATAAAACGCAAGAAAGTTTTATGCTTTCATGCTTTTAGCCATGGTACTGGCATCAACTTGTCCGCCAATGCTCTAGGAAATGTTATTTACACAACAGAGAATAAGAAGTTATTTCAATTTTTACAGGAAAAATGCGCCATTCATTCAAATGATAAAAATGTAAGCAAGTATAGAAAATAGTGTGGAAAAGTGTGGTAGTGTAGAAAAAGCAGTTTCTTCTCTCAACCTGTGTTCACATTCAAGCGAGCCAGGGAAACATTGGGATGATTTGAAAACATAATTTGATGGAGATTTTGATGCACGTTACCTGAACGGGATAAGTGCAGGATTGGAGGATGGTAGGAGGTCTAGGTTTTCAACATTTCTACCAGTGAAATCATCAGTCCCAATACCTTATCTAGTTTGTGTTTCCTTTATTTTTATTAAGAATCTGCCGAAAAACGATGTGAACAACGGAGGCTACCCTGACGGTAATAACAGTGATTCCTTGGAGGACTAAAATGCTTTCTTTTACAATAATGCGTTACCAGTTTTTTTTCATCACACACTATTGTAATGGTTTTTTTTTTAATGACATAAAAACAAAAACAAAACCATTGTAATGTTTAAGTTTGTACTTTTAAGAGTTTGTTCAGTAATAAACTGTATTTTAACCATTTAATGTTTGGCTTAACTATTAAAAATAGTATAAATAACATTCAAAACTATTAACATTATATCCAAATTCATTCATTCATTCGTTTAAACGTTCATGCCCAAAGATATACAGCATCATGTAGACAAAAACATTTTTGAAAAATAAATAATCAAAATGTATTATTAAAAGAATATTTCGCTTTAGTCCATTAAGAGCTTAATAACGTGTTACAGTTACATAAATCAATACCAATTAGTAGCAAAGAAACATGTATTTAAAGTTTAAAAAATTGAATACTTGTTTTACTGAAAAATTACGTTTTTGTGACATAGTGTTGTTTACCTCCGGGGAACAGGTATAAATACGCAAATCCGTTTCTAGATTTAGGCATAAAAAAATAAAATCAAAATGACTATTGAAAATGTGTACTAATGAATAACATACAAAAAAAATCCAATAAAACTCAACAATCTAATATTGACTCGCACTTTATGCAACTATTCCTTTGTTTGCAAATAATTAAGCAATCTTGTTTTACACATTTAACGAAGGAGCGTGTTGACTGGACGGGGGAAGGGAGCTCAAGGATATTGTGATTATGACGAAGGAATTGTGTAGTATTGTAGTTCCTTGGGATGGACGGGATGTATTGTCGGCTGCGGGTTTGGTATAAATAAATATGGAGAAGTGTTATGAAGGTTGTTGGATACGAAGAACTTGTAGATGAAAGGACCAAATAATTAGATATTTGCAACGATGCTATGAAGCAAGTTTGAAGCAATTTCAACTCAGAATAAAAGGGGATCATTTTAGAAACCCAAGTGGGAATTTAATGCATTCGTTGGTCACTCGTTTAAGGGTTTTAAAGTTACTCCAATTCTATCGTACTTTATGCGACTAATGAAATAATTAAACAGTCTTGTTTCGCACACTTGTAATGAAGGAGCATGGCGAATGGAGTTCCAGAAGGATATTGCGATTACGACAAAGTAAGTATTTCAGATTGATTGAATCATTGCTATCTTAGAATACACTCTCTCCCTTTAAGTTCGGCAATTAAAAACATGTTTTACGTAAGGAGCATCAATAGTGAGAGGACAGATTACTGACGAACGAGCTATTAAATGGCCAGGAAGGAGGCGAAAACGGTTGATGGGTGTTTTTGTGGGTGCGTGGGTGCCTGTGAGGGCCACCCATTAGTATGATAGCTGCCATCTGGCTTCCCCTCTGTTCATCGATTCCGGACCACACCCACGGACTGTCTTCTAGTCTTCGCTTTGTATTAATTATGGCAGTCAGTGGTCTCATTGTCAACTGGCTGCCGAGCGATATCTGACAATAATAACCCTTAGTTCCAACGATGCATACTCTTAAGAACGTTACTATTCAGTAACTGCATAACCGGCAGGGAGCAGTTTCACTTTGAAACAGGGACTAAATTAACGACGAAGAATTCGATACTGTCTGAAGAATTTAAACACTATGGGTTACACTAATTATCAGTAGTCTCTAATTGCTGTTACCGAAGGGAGAGGGTCTACTGAAAACTGTTCGTCTGTCTGTGTATCGGTCGTAAAAATGAGCTATCAACACTTTTCAAGGTATAATCCTGCGGATCTCGAAATGTGCAGATTCTAGTTCATATTTAACAGGAAACATATCCCAAATGCTATAGAATAATATTTAAACTTCTGATTATCACCAACTTCTTTAAAATGACCCATTAGCAACAGAAGTTGTGTAATTAATTTTTTTTTATCGTCACTATTTTAGCTAATTATAGCTTTATTTATTTACCGAAAAGGTAATTTTCCGAGACTGAGTAGATTTGACGAAAATAATTAAAAATTATTGATCATTGTACATAGTAATTTTTTCACGATTATTTGATTTTAGAAAATATTGGAACAATTGAGACCCGAGAGCGCGTGGAAGCTTGGACAAGAGTTGACTCATAAAGATAAAATATTGCCTATCCATCATTCTTTTTACAATCGATGGTTACAAACGCGCAATTTTCAACGAAACCTCTCACCCACCCCCTTCCGTTCGCCGAACAACCCAACGCGTCCCACTGATTTATATTTCCTATTCTCCAAGCCTGTCTCTTTTATCACCTCTTCACTCCTCAGACTGGCGTTATTTAATAAGAAAATTTTATGTACATATATTCTCATATATAAGAATTTTATTTATTATTTTGAAATCGTTCAATTTATTAAATGCGGGGATAAGAATACCTAATATATCCACTTTAATTGTTCTAAACAGCCTTAGTCCCAGAATAATGTTTCTTTTTTCATTCATTTAATAAGCCCTTTGAATAAGGAAAAATACTTCAAATATCCCGTAACCTTTTTGCTCTTTAATAATTATTAGCAAAAGACAAATTTGCCGAGTGCCTGGTTCAAGCCTCAGCCCTGTTAATTATTCTTTCCGTCATACATTGTCAATACCACAGCAAATAATTAATTAAGAATGATTTTTTATTTATTTTATTAGCCTTTATATAGACTTTTTTTTTTTTTTAAGGGGAGCGGCTCCTCGAAAATTGAGGAAGCAAATCTCCGTACCCGGACAAACTAGAGTCACTCCCTTTCACTCCCAATTCCCGAAAACATCGACAAATAGTTAGGAGAAAAGAAAAAAACGACCGACTTAAAGCCAAACAAAAGTTCAATCTATTGTATTGAAAAATTTCACAGGTTTGATTACTTCCCAATTGAAAAAAAAAAACAAGCTTACAAACAAAATGACTGAAACTTTATTCAGAATAAAGAAAAACATTAATGACTGAAAATTTGGACGATAAAAAAAAATGAGAAAGAAATATATAAAAAAACCCATCAATGTGAAGACAAAATAAAAAAAAGGTTTTCTTTCTTTATACATATATGTCCAATAAATGAAATAAGCGGAGCTCCGTTACAATAATCAATCAATCAGTCTCAGTTACAAAAAAAAACAAAATCGATTTAAATCTAATGATCTAAATTTGAAGAAAGTACATGATGTAAAAAAAGAACATGTTCACGTCACCAGTTCTAAGTGGACGAGTAGAGTCGGCTTGTTGCAGAGCGGCCACTTCTGCTCTTCTTCTCCCTTCTCGTGAACAACAATCACGGTGACGGGTGATGAACACCCAGTCCGAGTGTTCACAACGAACGGGATGAAAATGATGCGTAGTGGTGAGTACTCGACCAAGAAAATTGAAAGACTTCGGCGAATCATCAATATTCGGGTGTGAGGGAGCGCATTTCTGTGTCCCCAAACAAAGCTTGAGCCGTACTGAGCTCTTGTGCGTATGAGAAGGCGAGACCTTGACCGCTAGCCATTGGGTGTAAACAAACTGGTTGAACATTATCCTTGTTGAGTGAAATTAAGTGCTAAATTATAATTATAATCATAATAATTACGCTTGTTTGTTTCTTTGGGTAAACACTAATGAAGAAAATAATCAATACAAAAACTCAACAAAAAAAAGTTTCTTAAACTTTCTTCATAGTGAAAAGTTCATTATTAGCACAACTAGCGAAAAAAGAAACTGATCGTTAAACTTAAAACAATCAACCGGTCACTCACTAGGCAGCGAGATGACCGTTTTGGTCTGACCACAGGACTATAACAACACTTTGACCACAGGACTATAACAACGCTATGACCACAGGACTATAACAACACTATGACCACAGGACTATAACAACACTATGACCACAGGACTATAACAACACTATGACCACAGGACTATAACAACACTATGACCACAGGACTATAACAACACAATGACCACAGGACTATAACAACACTATGACCACAAGGTGTATGCAAACATTAACTCAACGAACACGACAGCGTATCGGAAGGACTCTCAATTCTCTGAGATCTATATGACTTGGGTCACTTAGAACAGTACACAGAAGATTGAATGTTTGCTGTCAGAAACGTGGAAAAGCGTGAGAGTTTCTGTGGTATTGACACTTTATGACAGAAAGAATAATTAACAGGGCTGAGGCTTGAACCAGGCATTCCGCAAATTTGTCTTTTGCTAATAATTATTAAAGAGCAAATAGGTTATGGGATATTTGAAATATTTTTCCTTATTCAAAGGACTAAATGAATGAAAAAAAACAACTTTAAACTAAGGCCTTTTAAAATAATTAAAGTGAATATATTAGGTGTTCTTATCCAGGCATTTAATAAATAAATAATTATAAAAAAATAATAATAAATAAATGAAGAATACATGTACATCAAATTTTCTTTTCGTGCTCTGGTGTCGTCATTCTTAACCCCGATAGGGGGCGGGAAATTCACCTAGAACTTTCCTAGCCTCGCTAAAACATTTTGTTTTAACTTGCCAACTTCTTCATCACGAATAAATAGAAGTACCCTCTTCATAGGCCATAAAACACCCGCTTACCTTTCTACATTTTATCAATAAATCTTATAGAGAGAGGTGACTAAATATAGAGATCCCGACACCACAAGAGGGATGTGGGTGTAATATCCTGTGATTGGTATAAATAAACGATCATATGGTTGGCCAAAATAAACATCTCTCTCGTTGTACATTCGCTGTAGGCAGGAATGACCGGCCTATATATAGAAATTCAGAGCTTTTTTAG
Organism: Acanthosoma haemorrhoidale; assembly: GCA_930367205.1. Taxonomy (NCBI): domain Eukaryota; kingdom Metazoa; phylum Arthropoda; class Insecta; order Hemiptera; family Acanthosomatidae; genus Acanthosoma; species Acanthosoma haemorrhoidale. The sequence goes on from OV884012.1 coordinate 34,606,032, forward strand.
ACAGTCAGAATCACTTGACGTGCTCTCTCTCTACTGGCATTTGTTGCACTACTCGACCCATTATTTAATTACCAGTCAGATGTTGTCAGACACCACACGTTCCTAGTGGGATTCTTTGGCTTCGTCTCGCTAAAGCTAGCATATCCTAGGAAGGGATCTCTTCTATGCAGAGGACTATCTCTGGGGCCCTACAAAACGTAACTTGTAGCGTCTCCCCCAGCGGTCCAGTCTGCTTGTTGCCGGGTCACACTCGCTTTTGGGACCCATACGGCTTACGCCTACCGTCAGATACCGAGTGTGAACTCAAGTCAGTCCAAGATCACGTGTACTACCTATAATACCTATCCTGTACCTTTTCTCCTCAACATAGCGCACTGTCGGGGCACACCTTTTTTTGATTTTATGGAGTTGGATGAATAAAGAAATACAAATAAAGCTGCCCGCCGACTAGGCCACCAGCAAAGGTCAAAGACCACAGGTATATTAATTTATCTCTTTCTGCCGCCCGACAAGACTTACCCCGGAGGGCACCCCCGACATTTAAAAATATCGCAAAACCTGCTTTTGAATATGTTTTAATGGAAGATGACAATGCTGTTTTAACTTCATTTGTATTTCAATGTTTGATCTTCTCACTTTACCGAATTTTCAATTGCAATACTTTTTAACCTGATACTCTTGATATCTGTACCCATGTGTACTTACAACATTGTACTAGGTACTACAGCATATGTGAGGAATGCTTGGTTTTCCAGTTATATTTGCTCTAACCTTTGAGAATAACAATTAATTATAGAAAGCACTCAGGACAATAAAAACAAATAACCATGTGAGTAGAAAATGCATTTCATTCGTCCATACAATTAAACCCACAACCGACAAACAGAGTGAAGATAAATATTCACCAAAATTATGTTTTTGACGAAATGTTTTTCTAGCTGATATACTTTTTTTATATTTATTTTTTTGGTTTTATTATTATTTTGGTTCAATTGTATCAGTTACATTAGAACGTATGGACAAAATATAAAAACTAGGAATTAAATCAAGGTAGCTCACAACCAACTGCTTTTAACTCCTCGAATATAAGTGGGAGGGATAATCTCAGTTAAGGAGTAAGTGCTGCTGGCCACTTGTTGCCTCTAAAACTTTCCTTACACCACTTTATTTATAGTGCTGTTTTTCTCAAGAACATTCCAACCTTCTCTCGTAATTCAGACTTTCCTTTGGGAACCGGATCGCACTTAATCTTTGTTTGTCGGGTCTGTTTTATTATAATTAGACCATAACTAGAAATGTTTCTGATTTTCTACAAACATTTTTGAATAGTACTCGCTTAACGATTAGTGAACTTTAGGGTAATGCTTACATCCAATATGCGATAACTCCAAAACTCACAGCATTACTAACAGCATACAAGTTCATATATTTGGGTTACTCATATCAATAAAACACCAAGTCTGAAAATCTATCTGTGATTTCAAGAGATCTACTGACCCTTGGAATTAATGAGAATTTTAATGTAGGGGAGTGTCCAGTGGTTATTTTGTAATTTGTATGATGTATAGCTCGAGGAAATTTATGTGTTATGTGAAAAATAAATAGGATTTCGTCATATCTTTCTGATAATAACTTTGTAAAATAACTGACTACATTCTATACTTCATTTCGATGGAGCTATTGTCCATTTTGTTGAACACAGTCATAACATAGTAAGTAAGTAAACCTAAATCTTTTTTACAAATATTACTGCACTAAGTAGTCATTAAGTATTATCGAAAATCTTGAAATAAAATTAAAATAGGAATAATGTATTTACATTCTTGGCAGAAATGTACAGTGATCCTGCGATACGGAATGACTTTTGTATTTGAGATCCGACTAAATCGACTTCCAGTCAAAAAATAAACTTATAGGTTTATAAAGAGTTATCACAGATTTCATGCTTTGTTTTTTTAATCACTAGACCCACCTTGCTCTGTGACTCCATGTTTTATAAAAGTTTTCTGCCATTTTTCTCTGTTGACTACAATGAATACTCGTGGTTAGCAACAAGGAGGTCTAAGGTACACTGTAAACACTAAAATACTCCATCATATTTAAGTACAGTGAATATAACTTAAGTAGTAGGCAGAAAAAGGCCAAGGGTAAATGAAGACTAAGATGAAGAGAGACTAAGATGATGCTTAGAGTCGATGAAGCCACTCATCAGAGACCTATTCGTCTTACTTACAAAGATTTTCACAATTCACGAAGTCCGAACGATAAACCATATCGAAAAAAATCTTTGATCTCAAAGTGAGTCAATTAGTTGTAGGTTTTTTTTTGTTTCTGTTTGCCTGAAGAGGATATTTACATTTTAGTTGTATACATTAATTTTATTATAGTTGAAGTTTAGAGGTGCTCCGGTGTTTGGCCGAATGAATGTAATATGTATTGAGCATGTAACATAAAACAAAATAAAGAATTATAATGGTAAAACAAAGAGCATTTATTACGTAACGCAACGCTGCGAAAGAACAAATTTATATATAGGCACTTCGACCAAACATCATTTTGAGACGACAGTGCGAAGTATGAAAGTGTGTCGGCAACTTTCGCAACACGAAACGAAAAGCAATAAAATAATTAATAAAAAATTATTCAATTAAAAAAAAATTCAAAATATATTATACAGTAGGTACGTAGGTATTATTTTTACTATTAAAGCACTCATTGATTCGTTGAAATATTCTGAAATTTAGTTACGAATATAAAAATAAAAACACTTAAGTAGGTAAACAAATTCAATTTGTTTTCTTATTAACTAAAGTTATTTCCTCGAATATATTCCACCAGAGAATCACATTTGACAATTAATTGATCAGGGTCTGATGTGTTTGTGTTGGGGGGCGGAGGTTGAACTATACAGCTGGGGTTGTGATTGCAGGACCTCTAAAGAGCTACATTCTGTCAGACTGACTGCTGATATTCAGACAGAACACTTCTTGTATAAATATTACTTTAGTTATCTTATTATTAAAGATGTTTATGTCAAATTAGAAATGTTTATTTATCAACATTTCGATACTAAAATCTCGTGAAAATAGTGGTTATTTACTAAAATAAGGGACCTCAATAATTTATTAGTTTATTATTCAGTGGTTTCAAACTTATCCTTTATTGGTATTATTACTTAATACGACTTTCGGAAAAAAAAAAATCATTTTGGGGAAGAATTTATAGAAATATACAAGGCGCGTCCCTGTTTGTGGGATGTCAAATCAAAAGAATATTCCAATCGGAATATCCTTTTTTTTTTTTTTTTTTCAAAACCTTTCTATTAATATAAGTATACAATAAACAAAAAATAAATAATTTTTGATTTACATTATTTTCCTCGTGCTGCATACACAGATGCATTCGAAGGAGGGCATAAATACAATACATTTCAGTTAGATGTTAAAAAGTCAAAAACACATGCACAACACTCGATGATGAGGCTCACCTTCAGCTTACCGGAATAGTGCTTATGATGACGCTTGTGACCAAGCGTTGGGAAAAATATCACTCAGTGGATAGTCAGTTTGCGACAAGAAAAATAAACTCCTTTCGTCACCAACACGGTCCAGCAATATCGTCCTCTCGTTCACACCCGTATGAAGGAGTGTGGGTACAATCACACCTCATGCAGTATGAAGGAGTAAGGGTACAATCACACCTCATGCAGTATGAAGGTGTGTGGGTACAATCACACCTCATGCAATATAAAGGAGTAAGGGTACAATCACGCCTCATGCAGTATGAAGGAGAGTGGGTACAATCACACCTCATGCAGTATGAAGGAGAGTGGGTACAATCACACCTCATGCAGTATGAAGGTGTGTGGGTACAATCACACCTCATGCAGTATGAAGGAGTGAGGGTACAATCACACCTCATGCAGTATGAAGGAGTGAGGGTACAATCACACCTCATGCAGTATGAAGGAGTGTGGGTACAATCACACCTCATGCAGTATGAAGGAGTAAGGGTACAATCACACCTCATGCAGTATGAAGGTGTGTGGGTACAATCACACCTCATGCAATATAAAGGAGTAAGGGTACAATCACGCCTCATGCAGTATGAAGGAGAGTGGGTACAATCACACCTCATGCAGTATGAAGGAGAGTGGGTACAATCACACCTCATGCAGTATGAAGGTGTGTGGGTACAATCACACCTCATGCAGTATGAAGGTGTGTGGGTACAATCACACCTCATGCAGTATGAAGGAGTGAGGGTACAATCACACCTCATGCAGTATGAAGGAGTAAGGGTACAATCACACCTCATGCAGTATGAAGGAGTAAGGGTACAATCACACCTCATGCAGTATGAAGGAGTGAGGGTACAATCACACCTCATGCAGTATGAAGGAGTAAGGGTACAATCACACCTATGCAGTATGAAGGTGTGTGGGTACAATCACACCTCATGCAGTATGAAGGAGTGTGGGTACAATCACACCTCATGCAGTATGAAGGAGTAAGGGTACAATCACACCTCATGCAGTATGAAGGTGTGTGGGTACAATCACACCTCATGCAGTATGAAGGAGTGAGGGTACAATCACACCTCATGCAGTATGAAGGATAGTGGGTACAATGACACCTCATGCAGTATGAAGGTGTGTGGGTACAATCACACCTCATGCAGTATGAAGGTGTGTGGGTACAATCACACCTCATGCAGTATGAAGGAGTGAGGGTACAATCACACCTCATGCAGTATGAAGGAGTGAGGGTACAATCACACCTCATGCAGTATGAAGGTGTGTGGGTACAATCACACCTCATGCAGTATGAAGGAGTGAGGGTACAATCACACCTCATGCAGTATGAAGGTGTGTGGGTACAATCACACCTCATGCAGTATGAAGGAGTGAGGGTACAATCACACCTCATGCAGTATGAAGGAGTAAGGGTACAATCACACCTCATGCAGTATGAAGGAGTAAGGGTACAATCACACCTCATGCAGTATGATGGTGTGTGGGTACAATCACACCTCATGCAGTATGAAGGAGTAAGGGTACAATTACATCTCATGCAGTATGAAGGAGTGAGGGTACAATCACACCTCATGCAGTATGATGGTGTGTGGGTACAATTACATCTCATGCAGTATGAAGGAGTGAGGGTACAATCACACCTCATGCAGTATGATGGTGTGTGGGTACAATCACACCTCATGCAGTATGAAGGAGTAAGGGTACAATCACACCTCATGCAGTATGAAGGAGACTAGAAGGTCTCCTTACGTTTACAACCGCCTCCAATTCAAATCAGCTATCAAAACTCACATTGCTTCCTTTCCGACCTGCACCTCCCATCTTAAAAATCTCCTTTGACCATTCTGATCTTTTCCGAGCCACACAACTTTGGAACTATATTCCCATCAATATTGTTATTTTTTTTTATTTATAATTCATGTTATTCATTATATTTTAATATATCCCTGAAACTTTTCACGCTAATTTTCTCCCGGTAGTAATTCCTATAATTTCCACGTGTTCTTAGTTATAATTGTTAGCAAATGTTGTTTATATCCTTTTGTTTTAATATTATGATGTTTGGTTCATTTATGTCACCACATCGTCCTATCATTATTTATAAATTAGTCACTTGCAGTTTATGTTGTCCACTAAACATACTTGTTTAGTGTTACCTTTTTATTATTCTTCGGGGCCCAGAATAAAGTCCTTTTTCATTTTTATTATATTCTCATCAACACTACATACTCTCTTTTGGATAGGTGATCATTTTATTAATTACTAGTCGTTGGCTTGTGAAAGTGCGGTTTTGAGAGCTATGATGCCCAGCACTCACGTCCACCACCGCACTGTGTGCCGAAGCCCCACCCTAGCCCAGAGAGCACGAGCTGGTGCGCTGATGGAGGTATTGTTTATGCAGGAGAGGAGGGCCAACAGCTGGGCCGCCACTAATCACCACAGCTCGGCAATTAGGACAGCTCACAGCTGGATTTAGTCCAATCCCTCCATCTCTAGCCTCGTTAGTGCTTTGTAGTAGTCTAGCTGCTGTAGTAGTCTAGCTGCTGTAATAGTCTAGCTGCTGTATGTAGTGTAGTCTTGTAGAGTAGTACTTTCCGCTCCAATCTCTGATCATTCGTAACTCAGAGGCTACTTAACATTTACAAGTCAATAACTTATAGTTTTAAGAAGGCCACTCTAACTTGGCTGGTGCACATCCTATGTTAAGTATCAAAATAGAAGATGTGGCCAGTAGCCGACAGAAAACCCTAATGTATGATATTAAGTATCTAGTCTTGGGGGGGAATAATTCATTATTGAAACGTTTCGATGACAGAACACAACTCTCCGTTTCAAGGTAATTACACACTTACTGTGAGACAATGCTCATGCTGATCGATGAAACCAATTTCTAACAACTTCAAGGGTATTAATCAACATTTCTTAATCATTTGTTTAGGAAAGTGAAATACCATTAAAAATCACTGTTTTTTTTATTCGTATCGAAACATCCAATAAAATTATCATTCAAGGAAGAAACAAAAACGCAGTTGCGTGACGATGAAATAGGGTTCGGCACGAGTCAGGAAACAGCAACTTAAGCTAAAAAGGAAGAAAACGGAGTTTGGGCTACACCAAATGCCAAAGAGATCGCAAGTGAATACCCGTTTGAGAATAGCATAGGCATACTGGAACGACCCCTTCTACTCGACCTCGACAAAGCAACGCTGCTAGGAGTGCGCTAATACACCATAAACCGTTCTTCACATCATCGAAGAGTGCTAAACAAAGAAGCAGACCCGAACGAAGAACGATTCGAAGGGATAAAGAAAGAAATTCCATGGATACAAACTAAACTTCCTTGGACGAATTGTTTCTCCCGTGAGTTTTAAAAGGATAATGTCGTCACTAACAGTCAGTGTTACTGATGCGATGTTAAACATTAAAAACAAAAAACTCAATAAGAAAGCTAGTTGTTGATCCTGGGATCAGTCACCACGCCATTTTTTTAGTTTTGTGTTAGTTTCTTATTTTTTTCCAATTTAAAAACCCTTAGGTTTTCACCCGTGTGTTTGTATTTGTCGAGGTGTCACGAGGGGGTGGGCGCTAGTGACGAAGTGAGCGTTGAATAGTCTATGACCTGGACGATAGCCTGATAACAGGCAATACTACTGACCTATCAAACTCCATATCTGATAGGTATGTGCCCCGACAGTGCAGGAGAAAAGGACAGTGCAGTACAGGGTAGGTATTATAGGTAGTTTATGTGGCCTTGGAATGATCACGTATTCACACTCAGTATCTAAGGGAAGGCGGAAACCGTCCGGATCCCAAAGGCGAGTGTGTACCGAAGAGAGGCAGACTGAATCGCTGGGGGAGACGGTACTAGGTAAAGTTTGTAGGGCCTCAGGAGACCGTTGTCCGCAGGAAGAGATCTCACCAAGGAGGTGCTAGTTTTAGCGAGACGAAGGCCGAGAATCCCACTAGGAAGGTGAGGGGTCTAACAACGCCGGACTAAAACATAGTGAGGCTAGGAGAGAGAGATGCAGAGGTAGTTGAATAAGAAAGCCATTTTTTTTTTTTTTACCTCTCAAACTTGGAAATATAAGATGTAGGAAAAATAAAGGAAAATTATTTGGGATGATGGGTGCCTTTCACTAAGGGGAGTCCCATTTGAAGGAAGTATGAGAAGGATATGGAGTGTGGGTTGTCGAAAAGTGGCGGGTGGATTCGGGAAGGTAGTGAGAGTCTACTTATGGTGGAGCCTAGGGGTGCTAGGCATTGGTTTGAAGTCGGCCTGGTCACACCTGGCCTCAGCCCCTGTAGGGGGGTGCACTGAGTCGGCCTATTGGCCGGAGAATCGACCTGCCCTGGCCCTGGGCAGGTAGAAGGGGTCATTTTGCTTCCGTTGAGTCAGCCGGGAGATCGACCTCTATCTCTCGGCTGGGTGTGCGTCGTTCAGTCCCCGTCAGGGTCCTTGGGTTCTATCACGTCTATCATTCTCCAGGCTTCGGCGGTCCAGCAGTGCTTCCATCGGACGGGCATTGGTGGTGGTTGAAGGTCGGAGAAGAGCGGGTTGTGGCAGTGTTGAAGTGAATCAAAAAATTTGATGCGTCGTCTCTTGATAAAATCTTAAATGGTGAGCACTTCAAATTTTTCGTGGATTTCATCTGCCTTCAATCGGTGGAACGGGGTATGTGTAGGGAGGTACGGAGAACTCAGTTCTGAAATTGCTGGAGGGTTTTTAGAGTGTTAGGAGTTAGACACTTGAACAGTAGGGTCCCGTACATTAAAGCAGGTCTCAGGACGCTCTGGTAAATCAGCAGCTTGAGGCGTACTGATAAAGCCGGGCTGTGAAGTAGGTGTCCTAGGCTGTAGAACTTTTTCCTAACACTCTTTAGCTGAGATGTGTTGTGAACGACAAGTGTCTACCGAGGGTAATCCCAAGGTAGCATAGTTTTTTGCTCACGGTGCACTCTTTGCCGTCTAAGACGGAGGATTTTGGTAGTTTATTATGTCCTGATTTGTAACTGAATATAATTCCTTGTGGCGTATATGACAAAGCCCCGAATCTGGGACTTATATAGGCAGGTCAGAGGTGGGGATACACCCGCTGCGCCTCCTAATGGGCTTCTATGCACTCGTGTGTCATGCACTAGTTTCCCCCTCTCTTAACTGACGTCTTTTGAAGGTTTTATTATTAAAACATGGAAACATTGGTGGATATTTTCTGGGCCGAGAAGAGGGGAACTTCTATTTATTCGTGGTGAAGAAGTTGATATAACAGTATGCTAGTTCCGTTCTGTGGTCTTCGTGAGTCCTGAAAATTTGACATAAAGTCATTAATAATGGGAAAACGTGACACTTATAGACATTACCGCAAAACATAATTGTATTTAATTCAATAATTAGTTGGTATTAAAAATAATAATATTTAACCCGACGGTGAGCCCAACATCTAGTCCCGTTTTCGTTTATATAATTTTAACCGTAAAAAGATGTTGGTTTTTTAAATAATGCACTCGTTACAATACAGATGCTATAAAGTAAAAGGAGCCACCCACAACCAATTTATAATATTGTTTATTATTTATAATTTTCTTTCAAAAAGTTTAAAAAAGGGGTTAAGAAAAAAAATCGACAAGAAAATTACAGGATAATAAATCCATGGTGTAACCCCTGACGAAGAGTAAGGGACCCATCGAAGATTGCGGTCACAGTTGGTAGGTAGTATTGAAGTGCTAGAGCGAGTAGTAACTATGGGTTACTTCTCAATGTTTTCTTATTCTGATTCGCTATATTTTTGTATAGCCAAGCCATTCATTTATCCTAAAAAGGATGGGCTATCCCCAACCAAACCCTTAGGATGTGTTATAATGTACGTATAATGTGTATAAAGCGTACTATGTACGTATAATGCAAATCCTAGGATGAAATAGGGACCAAACCCGGGTCTCCGCAGGGTCTCTTACAATGTTTATGTCGCTCAATCTACTCCTTGTAGGACACGGCTCCCGAGGTAGGTGGGAGAGGGGAACCACTCCAATGACCCATTTATCCTTTTCATCGGCAAAGTATTTAATACATTTTTTTTTAAAGAATGCTAAAGTAATGCCGAATCATGGATCCACTGACAAGAAACTCGAAGAGAACAGTCCACGTGCTTCATTCAATGCTAAACGCTTCAAATTAAATTTCACCAGTAAATTATAAGTAATGTTCCTGTGTGGCGACTGCCGTCAGCCCTCTTCCGTGAAGGTCACCCCCTTATACCCAGAGCACAATGTACTGGCCGAAGGTGGACGGGCGATGAAAGATGTAGCGATAAAGTAACTGCAATTAGAAAGGAAGACAATAGACAATGAGAGGATAATTCATACATACTTCATTCGCTCAATCCTTCTTCTTATTTGTTTACATGTACAGGGGGGGGGGGACAAAGACAGTCTGCAACTTCTCATGTCTGGCTACTTTTCTGTCCTCAATATCCCACGTGCGACTCGTTATAAATCCATTATCTTTTTATTCTTTCGAAATCTAGAACCTTCATTACAGATGCAAAAAAGTGGTTTTCTTCATTAGTTTTCTAAAAAAATTTAAATGATTAGGTAAAACTAGTACCTCCCTGGGATCAACTCTGATTCGTCTTTAATAAATAGCCTATTTGATCTCGTCCCTTGGATATATCACTGTCTATTCACTTTGTGGGTGGTGTTAATGATTGTTAAAAGTGGATATAGTTTTTTATTTTATTTTTTTCTGCGACTTCACCTTTTTTTATAATCTTTTTTTATTTGTAAAATCAAAATGTGGTTATGGTGCATTAATAAATGTGATTTAAGAGCTCATTCACACTTAATACCACTCACTTAGTGTAAACGGTTCACACTCATGCCAACATTCATACATAAAAGCTGCCCAGAAACCCATGCCTCTTTAGCCACATACACTGGAGCATTGGCCCAGCATGCGTTTGGCCTGTTTTGCTCAGACGAGTACAGGGCCAATCGAATGGATCCGCATGCCTCAGGACGTTCCGAGGGTTTTTGTATACCGCAAGGTGAGCGCGTGCTCTATGCGTGTGGGGGGGGGGGTCGACCCGAACAATATGAGCCTCCTCTCTATGCAATATCTTCCTGTTGAGACGTGTCTTCTTTAGTGATCATTATTATTGATATTATTTTCTTTTAATTTAAAATGGAAATTATCTCTGGATGATCAAATAGGATCATGGAATTACGAGGGTGGTCTGAAACGTTTCCGACCTAACAAAGATACAAGACTTTTTTTTCAGAATTTTTTTTTTTATTTTTCAAACAGTCTCCTTGTAACTATACACACTTCTCCCAGCGATGCTCCCATCTCTGTAACCCGTCCAAATAGTACTCGGCGTTTTTCTCTGCAAAATAATCGTTCACGAAGGTGATTGCCTCTTCATTTGACAAAAATCTCTGTTCTCCGAGCACAATTTTTAGATGAGGGAACAAAAACAAGTTGCTTGGGGCTAGATCTGGTGAGTAAGGCGGATGGTCCAGCAGTTCAAACCGTAATTCATGGATTTTCGCCATTGCAACCGCTGAGGTGTGAGACGGTGCGTTGTCTTGGTGAAACAGGATTTTCTTTTTCTGCAAATGTGGCCGTTTTTCCGCAAGTTCTGCCTTCAGCTGGTCAAGTAATGATGCGTAGTATGCTCCTGCAATGGTTTTTCCTTTTTGAAGATAATCGATAAAGATAACTCCATGGCTATCCCAAAAAACAGTCGCCATCACTTTCCCAGCCGAAAATACCGTTTTTGCTTTTTTTGGAGCCGGTTCCCCCTTTGCAGTCCACTGTTTGGACTGTATTTTTGTTTCGGGCGTATAATGGTGTATCCCAGTTACATCTACAGTAATTAATCGGCGCCAAAACTCGGATTTATTGCGCGTAACCTGCACCAACAGAGCGTTGGAAATGTTCATTCAAACAGGTTTTTGGTCTAACGTGAGCAAACGCGGCAACCAACGAGCGGACAGCTTTCTCATCTCTAAATGATGATTTAATATGTGACAAACACGTTCTTTTGACATGTTCATAACCTCTGTTATCTCTCTCACTTTAATTCGGCGGTCGTCTAGCACCATTTGGTGAACTTTGGCGATGTTTTCGTCGGTAGTTGTAGTTTTTGGACGTCCCGAACGTTCATCGTCTCCCAAGCTCTTACGACCACGTTTAAATTCAGCTGCCCAAAATTTCACTGTGGTAAATGATGGTGCAGAGTCCCCATACACAGAATCCAACTCATCTTTGATTTGCGTAGGCGTATTGCCTTTCAAAAACAAATATTAAATGACTGCTCAATACTCGATTTGGTCCATTTTCATAAAAACACTCACATCGACTCACTCGAACGACTGTTACACAACTGCGCGTCCAAAATGGCTGAAACTTTGGTGAGTAACAGTCAACAGATGAACAACGACATTCACTAGCTTTTATTTACGACTGCTGCTATCTTCATGTTGAGGTCGGAAACTTTTCAGACCACTCTCGTATTTCTGTGCCACCTCCACTTTCTCCTTTTCCTTACGATGAGTGCAATAAATAGATATAACAATACTGGTGACGATCAATTTTCGGTTCACCGTACACGTTACAATTTGGAAGTTCACTGGTATGTCATTAGGAAAAATGACTAAGATTTCTAAATCAGAAAACAACAATTTATAGGATCTCTAAAATTCTACTTAAATTGCACTTGAAATCTATAAATTTATTATTACACTATATGCAAACCGAAAATATTTAAATAACACCATTCAATAATTGATTTCTTACTTAATGAATACGCCAACATACAGAACCTTAGATTCTAACTACTTCCATGCAGAATTACATAGAGTTCTGATTAACAATGACAAAATGAATAAGTCAAACTAAACAGTTAAGCTTCTTATTTCTAAAGTATCCAAGAGCTCCATGAGCACCACAGAACGAGTATCTTGTTATCTCTAGAATCGTCTAGAGTTATCGCTTTCTACATACTATAGTTGGTGATATGATTAGAAAAATTTTTACTTAATAAGAAAATGCCAGGTACTTTTCATCTCTAGACTCTTGATCACGCCTTTATTTGTTTGGGTCGTGACTCCCCTTCACTTTGTGTCTAATCACGCAATTGCACAGTAATTATTCTTCTCTCGAGAAAGGGGTCAAACTGCTGAACGTATAAAGCGGCAATGTAGGCTTCAAACTGAAGGGCTGTTTGATTATCAATAAGCACTTCTCTATTATAAAATTATAAAAATGTGTTTCACGCAGGACATGATTGGAAAAACTGACCATTGGTAGTAGTACTCCCAAATGAATTTACAGCAGGGCACGAGGCATCCGCACTTTAATCTTCAAGAAGGATTATAGTGATGCGTGAGGCCCCAAAATTACTGTGCTAGGTCATTAGTTTGATTACATAAATTTGGTGGAGGTTCGTTGATTGGAGGGATGAGAACATGGATGTAAGGTATATTTAAATAGGTATGAAGAGTTTTGTCACTGAAGTTCATTCATTAATTATGGCTCTTATGAGTCTTGATTGAAAGAAGTGAATGCTCTTGGCTTTTGTCCGATATGTTGGGCCCTATCCCGAATGTTCGATTGGTTTCAGTATGACATTGTAAATCTGTAGTTTATTTTGTATTGAGAGATTGGAAAGAGTATGTTTAAAAAATATATCCATTGAGAAAAACACTCTGCAAAATAAACCCATTATTACCGCTTTAGGGCCTACCCCTTCCCATAAAAAAAAACTGGTTCAATTTCGATGAAATTTTATGAAAACAGTGGGAAATACGAGCTATGGTTGAGGCCAAAAAAAATCTCCCCACGCATACAACATTTTTTTTGTCTGCATACCGCCGTCAAGCTGTACTGCGACCTTAATTGAAAACCTGCCTCACCAATAATGACAAGGTAATATTAGTTATATAAGAGACATTTGTCCAATATAGCGAGCCCTATCGGAGCAAAAACAGGATGGTGTTACCCGCCCTTTTTATTGGCACAGGCGTCAAACCACCGGCTGGATATCCTATGTAATTAACTCGATTAATTAAAACAGAGAGCACTCATTGACAGCCAACTACTTCTAGCTCATCTACTCGTTTTAATTTAAATGGAGTCCGGGCGGGTATTGACATCAGCGGATCCCCTCGTCCTTTGTGATGGATAGTGGTAGCGCCTACTGGCCTCTTATCTTGGACAGGTTTTTCCCCGTTCGGAACATTCACTAGCTTTAGGAGTCTTAGCAGATTAGAACATTTATTTCCAGTTTCTTATACAACTTGAAGAGATATTATTATCATTAAAACCCATCCTGGATACAGTACTACTCGAAGGATTTGCGAGTTCTCTTGAAAGATCTGGAAGCTTGGTTTCTTGTAAAAGAATGAGTAAATGAAGTGCATAGCTTCAGCCTGTCCTGCCATCTCAACCAGACCCCGATACAGCATCCCATAACCATGAAAAACACCGTGTTGAGATCGAGTATTGGTGCAACCAATGATGGATCAAAGTCAATGAACCAAAATGTTCCCACATTAGTTTTTCCCTCTGCCGCAAGTCCTGTCCAGTAGTTTGGTTTTAATTCCATTCCTCTTCCTGTATCCGAGACAGTACGATATTTAGGCTTCCATCTCGACATATGGCTAACATGGAACCCACACACGAGACTAAAAAGACAAGGACTAAACGCGTTGGACAACTTTACAGAATACTTCAAAGGACATCCCACCTCTCAATATAAAATAAATTACTAATCTACAAAGTTATACTTAAGCCAATCTGGACATACGGAATAGAGCTTTAGGAGACAGCAAAAAAGTCGAACATCAAGCGTATCCGATCCTTTCAATCCAAAGTCCTGAGAACAAAACTCAATGCCCCTTATTACGTCAGGAACAAAACCTTTCATAACGATCTTAATATACCCTACGACCTTGAAAACATCCCTTCCAAGTTCATGAAATTCCATAGTGACCGGTCCACTCACCCTAATCCCCTAGCACAGTCATTGCACTGCGCCACTCATCCCTATAATCCTCCTCGGAGACTAAAACGGTAGTGGCCTCGTGACCTGCTATAAATGCGTGACATTGGGAGTCCTGGCAATGGCCAGTTTCTCCAATCGTGTCCTGAGCGTATGTGACTCTCGCGCTCTTGGTCAGCCTCCGCTGGGCAGTATCCGGTAAGGCGGCTAATGGAGGAGCGTGGGGGACTCCGCTTCTTTTTTCGCATGCAAGGGAGGTGACAACCATGTGAATTTGGGAGGTCTCTGGGCTGTTTGTAAATACTGTATGAATGAGCGAGTGAATAAAGAATTGCAAATATGGCATGAATGAGCACATTTATCACAATTACGTATTGCCCAATAAGGCAGATTGAAATTTTATCACAATAAAGATTTGGTACTTGTAATACAAATAAATTTCAGCACGCTTTCTTTTGATAATCATTTATTGTCAGGGTTGAAGTGACACCATACTGAAAATGCTTTTTCATTTACATTTTTCCATTAATACATTACACTAACGGAGCTCGATGGAGGCTGAACTTCTTCTTTTCAACTCCTCCCTGCTGAATGCCGACATTCTGAACTACTGCTACTGTAGAACAGAGTTTCGTTTCAACTAACTAAGCTAATTTGATTTCATGTTGGAGGTATCTAACGATGTAACATGGAGGAATGGATACTGGTTTGGGTTGATATTCCCTTGGTATTGTGTACCTTGCGGTATTATATAAAGGGTGGTTTCCGGCAGTAAAAATACACCACCCACCTTTAAAAATGTATAAACCGAGGCGTCATTATACATGCTTCGAGATAATAGAACGCTTTGAAACAAATTGAACGGTAGCTTAAGAAGTTAGATCCTCCATTGGATACTCCAGCAATCCGGGAATCAAAGATCTAATCCCGAAATTAACTAGGCATAGTTACAATGAGCCTTAATACAAGATCCTAAATTAACTAAACTTTGATGTAATGCTTGTATACCTCTCATACCCCTTAGGACAAGAAAGTCAGCTATCAGAAAGAGGCACCCTTATCAAATTTACTGATGTAACCAATTTCCACCAAGGGATATTTAAAGCATTGCACAATATCAGTGTTGAGACAAGGCCCGTCACCTTAAATTGTTGTTAAAATCGGGAGGTATGCAACTCCTGCGTGAGCTTCTCACCCTTCTTTGTGGTCATGACTTAAATGTATAATACAAACAAGTCATTTGATTTGGAGAAACTATATATATCGAATGATCAACTATCATTTATTTTAGGTTTAACGTTTGGCGTTACTCGTGTGGTTTCGTCGTCGTGATATCGTGTCTTAATGTTCATTCTTTTCTTATCCTAATGAGTTTGTGTGCTTTAGTAGTTCTTTAACCAGCTTGCCAAGAGTTAAGAAAAGTAAGTAGCAAAAAAAGCATTCTCAAAAAGAGCAATTAATATTAAAAGGATGGAATCAGCCGGAGCAGAAGAGATAGAGAGTGGAGACCCAGGAACACAAAATCATTAGCCACCAACCCTTGAGAGGGAGGAGGGTGCACGATCGACGGGAGGGGGGGAGGGGTAATTGCAGCTATGTCTTCTTGACAGATAATACTGTCCCCTGGGAACTGGGTTCATATTTTGGGGCTGTTGTGGGCTTAGCTGATGCCTTTGATTATGGAAATTACTTAGTCGGGTTAGCTCATTGCATAATTATCGACTACTACATGTTTTTTCATAGCTGACTGCGAATTCATGTAATTCTTTTCTCTGGACTACATGCTTCAAAAATGAATATCGGCTTTATGGTAAAATTAGCAGAATATATGGTTTGAGAATATTTATTCACTATTGGATAAAAGGCAGAAACCATATAAAAACACTTATTACATATATTAGAATGTTCAGATCTTTAATTTTATAATATAATATTTATTTTTTAATGATTGCCCTTTATTTTTTGCTGTTGCTTTGGTACGGAAATAGCACACAATATATATATATATATATATTTATTCTAAAAACATGGGTTTAGTTGCGTTCATTATTTTCATAAATAATGATCAACTTTTATTTTTATTTTTACATCTTTGGGATATAAGATGGAACAACCACGCAAAAAATCACTTTTAACATATATCTAATATACAAAATAAATTGTTTAAACTGCTTATTCATTTTTAAATATTTATTTCATATTAAAAAAGACCTTTTTTTAACAGTTTCTTCTTATTATTATCATATTTTAAAAAAATTGTTTTTTATTTAACATTAACTGATATTTTGGTGGGTAGACAAATCTGTTCATCGATAAATAAAATACAATTTCAAAAACATTCAAATTTTTTGGCAGCCACGTTCCATGAGGGTTTCTATTATTTTTTTTATGTCAATATTTTGGTTGAAAATACGGTATAGTTTTTGTGAAGCTATACTAATATTTTTCTGCTACATTTATGTATTATTTATTTGTATTTTACAAAAATACAAATACTAATAAAACAATGGCAGAAATAGTGACCCTACTCATTCTTGGAACAGTTAGAGGAGACATTTAAACACAAGAGATATACTACTGAGACCAATTTGTTTTGCAAGCACAGTACCACATTTATTTACGTAACAAAGTATCAAGTTTGATTTTTTAGTAAACTTGCGCCGCTTCTAGGAAGTAGTGCAATTAATTCCAATTTCTGCGCAATCATCACAATAAACAGAAAATTGAGAATTTTTTCGCGTATTCAATGATTTATTACAGATCAGTATAACAGGGAAATATTTACCATGGTCTGATAACTAATTAGTCTGATAACGTGGGAGCGTAAAACAAGACCAGAGCCTCTGTCCTCTCCATACCCTGTCCAAATGCAATCAGCAATATCGAACATTAATTACTTCGGATTTGTATTGCCTTCTATGAAATTTTAACTCAGCTGGATGGATGGATGAATAAAAGAATTAGATTAGAATTGAGCGTAGAGAATATTCCTAAACGTATATATGTTCCCCTGACATGTATGAATTTATAAAGTAGTTTAACGATTTTTAATGTTTTTCATAACGTTTATTCAGATTTAAAGGTTTCCCGATAGGGTCAAGCACAATACTTTTTTTGTTCATATGCGGTATTTGAAAATATGTGTGTAAGAACAATGTACGAGTAAATCCAACAATTCTCCGAATTCTGTTACTTTTTGGATCAATTTGTTTTGTTTTTTTCTTAACCTAAAATATCATACGAAAGAAAACATCTGACTATTTTAACAAGGTTCCAAAAGATTGGAAAAATAAAGAGGACAATGCCTCAATTCATGACAGAATTTGATACCTCAGAACCTCTACCATAGATCTTTCTATAACACCTTTTAGCATAGTAAAAGAAGTGTAGAATAATATAAAACCAAATTAGACTATTTCCCGAAATTGTGTCTTGATAAGTGTACATGAAAAAAAATCTCGAAAACTATTTTATTTACAACTTTATTATGATAAAATTACAATCAGCCTCATTGGGCAATAAGTAATTGTGATAAAAGATCTCATTCCTACCATATTTACAATTTTCATTCACTCGCTCATTCATACAGTATTTACAAACAGCCCAGAGATCTCCCAAGTCCACATGGTTGTCACCTTCCTCGCATGCGAAGTAGGAAGCGGAATCTTGGGGAGTCCCCCACGCTCCTCCGTCAGCCGCGTCACTGAATAAGAGCCAGCGGAGGCTGACCAAGAGCGTGAAAGCCACAGACGCTTAGGACATGATTGGAGAAACTGACCATTGCCAGGACTCCCACTGTCACGTATTTATAGCAGGTCACGAGGCCACTGCCGTTTTAGTCTCCGAGGAGGATTATAGGGATGAGCGGTGCAGTGCAATGACTGTGCTAGGGGATTAGGGTGGTTATATAGGTTACTATGGAATTTTATGAACTTGGGAGGGATGAGTTCAAGAATGTAGGGTATATTAAGATCGTTATGAAAGGGCTTTGTAACCTATACAAAAAGGAAAAAAAAAACTCTTGGAGGAATCAATGAAGAACCTCACTAGATATAATGGTATGTAAAATCAAACCCCTGTTGAAAACTTTGATACTCACAGTTTATACAGCATTATGACTCAATCAATCAAGGTTACCGCGATGCGTTTGGTAATGATTTAGAAATCGAGAATTCTTAGACGAAGGCTGGTTTAATTTAGTTTTTATTATACTACTCCTGTACTGTACTTACAAAAACTATAAATATATAATAATATTTAAATGTTTGACGAAAACTATTTCAAATTTCTAAAGATTCAAACAACAATTCAAACACAAATGTTTCTCTGCTAAGAAAAAATGTATAAATTTAATAAAATAAAAAATCTGTCCTTGTTACAAAGAAATATACATCATTCCTGTATATACAGAAATATCAGTCAATTTTGGAAAACGATTTCTAGCTACAGGAAGAATCAGCTAAATAACTTAAATGAGAGTACATCGCCTATTGAGTCTTATATTTATAGGCGATACGCCACCAATCAAGTAATACATAATAGTAATTTTATTGATAGCATTCACTAAGAAATTAAAAAAAATTGTAGGCCATGTAAAAAAAAATATACCAGGAAAATGGGCCAACTTGTTAGTTACTTCGCAGTACCATGTTAACCCATTATATATACAACCTTCTGCTTGGCTTCGAAGGTGTACAGACAAAAACATAGGTTTAACCAAGGGAGTTCTACAAGGAGAAACTTTAAGCCCATTTCTTTTTTCATTATTTATAGCAGACTAACTATATCCTATTAAGGAGATTTCAATCTCGATCCTCCTCTTTGCTACAACCAATGCAACAGTAACATAGAATGTGGTCAGTTTTGATAAATTGGCTTACAGAATTTGTAGCTGACTAGGGTATACCGAAAAATGTATACAACAAACTGAAACAAGCAAGTATTCACATGTTATCTAATGGTATAATCTTATCAACATTGGTCTTATAAAATTTATAAATCGCTTTTTTTACTTTATTCAATAATAGTTATTGTTAACTTTAGAATTTATTATATTTAAATTACATACATTTTACTTTTATTATTTCATTTCTAATGAAATTTTTTTCTAAAATGATTGCAACTTATTTGTTGTGGTGTACATTGGTTTGTCAAATATTATTCTTATAAACTTATTTTGGGTTACTTGAAGTTTGCTGACGGTGCTCCAACTTGGCGTTGTGTAACTTAATATGGACTTTACTACCAAATCTAGTCTTGGCATCGAGCATATAATTTAGTTTAATAATGGTTTCGTGAATAATTCTTTGTACCTGTCTCTTTTATTAGTTATCAATTATTTGTTACTGTTATATATTGTTACTGTTGTATAGCACTACAATATTTTATTATATTTAGAACATGTACAAAAGCTATTATCTGCAGTATCTACTGATAGGTTGTGGAATAATTGCCGTGTCAATTAATTACTAATCTCATATTGCGATCTGCCATAAATTTCGAAAATAAAACTATTCTAGGTCAGTTTGTGATAAAAATATCTGTACACTAAAGTTTTCTACAGTGCATTTCCTATAATTTACATTCAAGTATCGCAGCAGCTGCACCACATTATACAACATCATAAACCATGGAGTAGGATTTAAGGTCGAAAGTATTAGGTATTATTTGTGGCTCATTTTTACAACGTACAATAAAAATGATTATCTTATGATATGATTTATATCAAACTGATTCTAAGTTAGTAGGGAATCCAAATAGGCAATCTTATATCAAATGTTTAATGTTAGTTAAATAATCTTTGTAGAGGAGAGTATTTTAAAAGAAAAGAAAGAAAAGCTTTATTATGAAGTACAAGCAAAACACTGGTATATACAGATATTAAGAGTTATGATACTACATACTGGGTCAGATGTTTAAAGACTAGTGTCTGAGAGACAAGTGTGTGAACAAGTGGGGACTGGAACTAAAGCTAAGACATATGTGAATATGAGAAGGGTTGTTTCAGGAATTGGGATGCGGTCGCTTACTTAAAAAATAACAAGAACCACCAGTGACTTCCATGAAGTCCTGAG
The DNA here is from genome assembly GCA_930367205.1 of Acanthosoma haemorrhoidale. Classification (NCBI taxonomy): domain Eukaryota; kingdom Metazoa; phylum Arthropoda; class Insecta; order Hemiptera; family Acanthosomatidae; genus Acanthosoma; species Acanthosoma haemorrhoidale. Next base: position 34,626,640 of record OV884012.1, read on the forward strand.
GCAGGTATACACTAGAAGGGGCTTTTACCCTTATATATAATATTAGGATTAAAATATTCTTAGCTTTATATAACTGTTGACAAATTATTCTTGAATAACATCAAATTTCTATTAAAAAACTACAAAAATATATTGGGCAATCAAATTCAAATCAGTTTATCTGTAAAATTTCTATAATAAAAATAAGCTTACACTGATTTGCAATGTTTCTAGTCTAAAAAAAAAAAGCCAAAAGTTACAACAGTGCTCTTGGTTATGAATAAAAAGGGGAAAACCTAACGACAAAAACAAAAATATTAATTGCAAAAACATTCCTTATGATATATTATACCCTCAGTCTTTATTATTTGCGTGATTTATCTATGCTAGCAATATTTAGTAGTCATGTTTACATTTATTAATAAATTTTGTAGTTATTGTTTTTAACTATCTTGAATATAATCTATGTACACAAAGAATATAATCTTTAACTGAGATGAATCTTTGGATACAACTTATCTGTTGTGAAATACATTGGTTTGTCAAATATTATTCTTATAAACTTATTTTAGGTTACTTGAAGTTTGCTGACTGATCTCCAACTTGGCGCTGTGTAACTTAATATGGACTATTTAATTTAATAATTCATTTTAATAATGGTTTCGCGAATAGTTCTTTGCATCTGTCTATTTTATCAGTTAAACCCAGTTTTGAATTAAAAAAAAATATAATAGCCCGTTGTAAAATACGTGACAAATGTATTGTATAGTATAATTGTGAACGTGGGCATAGAATAAGTAAATAACATCCTATTTTCTCTTCACACAAGTTTTTTATTCATTATTCACATCTGCTGCCTATACTGCTCTCAAGTCCTCAGAACATTGTTAATGATAGCGGTCTGACTTGCTACCCAAGTTTTTTTTTTTTTTTTTTTCCTTCATAGCCCCTTTAAATTTACAGATAATTATATATAATTATAGATCCTCTGGCGAATCTATTTACAAATTATTTTGTATTTCCTGTAGCATCACTACATTATATACAGGTTTTGTTATTTTATAGAAATCATATAATGAATAAACAAGTATAATGATATACATTCTACGTGACTTGACTGAACTGACTAATAAGGTGATGGGGCTCACCTTTTTGATCAACCTTAAAACTAACTTACATACTAATTCTTATCCTAATTTTTCCCCGACAGTCTGTTGCCATCGATGTGGGAAGGGTGGTGGGGTCATAGTGTTAAACACTGGATTTGTCAGGTGCTGCAACGAGTCAAAAAACTTAATGTGTCTCCGGCGGATGAACTCACCCACCGACGGCACACCAAGCAACGGGTGCAGGTCAGCGTTCTTCAACCTCTCGAAAGAGGTATGTCGGACCACTTTTCGCATGATTCCATTCTGGAAGTGTTGGAGACATTTGGCTGTATTGTCAGTCAAGTGGGTAACTACCCAAGTACTGTAGTCTGCTCAAATAAAAAATAAAAACCTGTGGGAAAATATGTTATTTGCAAACGTATTTCGTGTGTGGCCAAATAATTTTATTGATCTTGTTTTTTTCCTTCCTTCACATCCCCTTGTTATTATAAATTATAGAATCGGTATAGATTCTACATAAATTAATCTATTTACAGTAGGTGATTATATATCCTGTTTTATGATTGCGATTTGTGATTGTTACAAAAGTATAATACAAATTCATTGTCTAAACATGTTTAAAGGTGATAGGCCTTACCTTTTGAATCATAGAGGTAAAACTAACCTACATTTAACAGCAAAATCTTAACCTATTTTTTCCCGACAGTCTGTTGCCATCGATGCGGGAATGGTGTTGGGGCCAGTGTTAAATACTGCGTTTGTAGATGCTTCAAAAAGTCAAAAAAACTTGATGTTTCTCCGGTGGATGTATTGATCTTGAAATTTTGTAATCATCTTTATAGAAGGGTTTATCAGTGCTGTATGAAATATTTTTTCGGTCCTCCAGGGGTACCTGAAGAGGTTTAGTCACCAATACGCATCAATTGCGGATTATTATTTTCGAGAAACAAAGTTACCTGTCGAAATATATTGCCGCCTTGGTGAGATAATGATGTATGCATTTATTCAGTGAAGTGTTTTTTAGAGCGGTCTGTACATGGGGTAATAAGCCGCTAACTAGCGTACTGGATGAATAATCTGTGGTGCGGTTAACCCGATTAGTGGATTTATGCTGAATAATAAATGGGCAGAAAACGGTGGCGGGGTTGTGGAGGTGGACGTGTAGGGAGGGGGGAGCCCGCCCCTTCAGTCTGGCTCGGGCAGTGAGTGGAGTGAGATGGGCTCATGATGATCATCATGGAAACGGATACGAAGACGAAGAGCGGTTCGTGGCACCCGCACGTCTACGGCACCCCGCCGAAGGCACCGACGCCGCACTACATCCAGGACATTCTGGGCTGGAAGCAGGATCAGCCACTCAACCTCACCACCCGGGCGAGGAGTCCACTAGACTTCAGGGAGCCCGCGGACCCACAGAGGGCAGTCGAGCCAAAGAGGAAGCCGGCTATCAATAACAATAATAACAACACCAGTGCCAACAACAACAACAACAACAAAGGTCAGTCCACTGTCTGTTATCAATTAGATATAAATCGGCGTTTGACTACAGCAACACAAGTGGTATCTATCAGCATTATTACCTTTATAGAGGAGAGCTAATTAGTAATCTGTCCCAATTTGAAGTAAACCAAGGGCAAAAAGTAAAACAGAATAATAAAAAAAAAGATTGACATTTAAGGGATTTGAATAAAGGAAAGTGTCATAATTATCTGTCAACACTATCAACTAAGGTTGTCACCTGTCAGGTGATAAGTTCACACCCCTTCCACGCTAACTACTTTGTAACAGTAATGCCAACACGAACTCAAATCGTCGATATTACACTCAAATAGTACAATGACATACCATCGAAATGTACCAATTTTGAATTTTGAGTCTGTAAAACGCTTATTGGCAGCCACTTAAAGCTCGTTATTGCGGCTAAGTTAATGGCATTAATGCGACCAATGTCAACAATATTTAGTAATGATGTTTCCCAGGTTTATACAGAAACTGTAATAAGTCATCATTTTGGACTACTGAATCATTCAATGACATTCAATTACAATAAAATGTATCAATTATAAATTTTTAAATAGTCAAGCGGTTAGTAACACAAGAAGAGTTCTGGGCCCATTGCTATCAAATTGCTGTCCGCTTTGGACACACTCATCCTCTTCCACGCTAACCACTTAATAATGCCGCTACGATCTCTAAAATAAACTATAATGTATATATTTATAAATGATCTTATAATAACATTAAGTTATTATATACGGACTATCAATTATTGTCAAGCAATTGTTCATCAGCCTGCCTGTCTGGAGTCATCGTCAGAAGTATGCTGCACCCGCACACAGGAAGCTAATTTCGAGAAATCAAAATGCATTAGACATTTTAAAGTGCCTAATAAACGTAGAGTCAAACAAAAAAATAGTCAGCAAACGTTATTTGTCAAGAATCTCAACAACAGGTTAATGATGTTTGTCTGGTGATAAGTTCGTACCCCCATCGGCGGTTACAACTTTAAAAAATAATTAAATTTTGATCACTTGAACAAATAATAGCTTTCAATTAAAATGAAGCTGTTTGTCAAGTGGCTGCCCATCTCCCTGCCATCTAAAGACGTATGCAGGACATGCTCATAATTTTGGTTAATCAAATTGCTTTGAATGCCTGAAAATGTAGAAAAGTAGAAAAAAACTTAAAATGGTTTTTATTTACTTATTTGTCAACACTATCAGCCAAGGATGCTTGTCAGGTGATAATCAGCCCTATTTCAATCGATTCAATATTCAAAATGTCAATATGGAATCAAACTCCTACTAATAGGTGTGCGATATTAATAGTTACATTAAACTAAATTAAATAAGTTGGAATAGACTATAGTTTCCTGAAATCTTGGATTTTTAGATGTTTATTAAAGCACTAACATAATAAATTGTTTGGGGTGTTGTTCATGACGGTATTAGTACTGAATCTATGACAGAAGTATATGTTCACAATTCATGTCTCCTTTCATAAATTGGCTCTAAAGATACACATATTAAAAAGAAACACAACCGACACCTTGTCAATAAAATTTAATCAAATTCCTTCGCCTATGAATGCTGTATCGTATGCTATAATTATATAAATATAAATTTCTTCTACCTGAAATAAATGTTAGGCTGATTAAATTAAGGTGTTTAATTATTATGATGAGAATTAAGATTATTACTGATTACTATAGTAACAGGTTTTTGGGGAAATTCCTAAAAATGATAATTTTTACCAATGGTAAGTAGTTCTTACCTTCCATGTTCTGTTCTTCCTTCAATCCTCTAGCTACCTCACATCTACATCGCTTCCTCTACATCGCCGTCCATTGACCTCTTCGCTGGGGGTCCTATTTCCTATCTATAATATCTAAACTATTAAAGGATAGTTTCAACCTTTAGTTTAGTATATATAAGTTCTCTGTAAGTGCTCATCACTTTAACAGCTTTGATATGTCGCACCTATAATTTCTATGATTCGAGGGCGGTAGTTGAAGTATTTAAGACCTTAAATCCTTAGAACACACCTCACTAAACACTACTTTGTGTTTATCGCGTAATTTATGTCTTAAACAACATGTTTAAAAAAATAACATGGCAAGTTGTGCTCAAATGTCTTACCAAATAACTTAATTCAAATAATGTAATTCAGCAAGCTATAAGTGTCTTTTTAAAAATTAAAAGCTACTCAAACTTTTAACAACAACAATCTTGAGGTACAAACAACCGCTGACTTGACAGATTCTAGTACTTTAACGGTGTAATGTAATGTGAATTAAACAATAAATCTAAAGTAATAATAATACAATATCATTTTCATTTTAGCCTGTGTTTATTAGAAATTTGTTAGTTTATAAACATGAAAAAAGTTAGCGTTAAAAGCGGAGTTACTATGAGAAACATCGAGAAATGTTGCGAAATTCAATTGGACATTAAAATAAATAAGTATACGTCTTTACATGTTAAAGTTTCAAGAGATTCATTTTAAAAAATTGCACATATAGCAACTAGGATTAGCTATATAAATACTCACCATATTTTTATATTGATTTTATTAAAATCATTTTACAATGAAAGTGTTTGAGAAGTGAGAAGTCATATTCTTCCTCTAAGCCCTTACAAGGAAAGCTTTGAAAGAAATTGAAAAACAAAATCAATCGGTGCTGTCCCAATTAAGTAAGCCGGTTTGAATTTTAGGAATTTACCTTCTAACTCTCAGTAGACCTATGTTTCAATTTAGAGTATAAAAAGTACAGAAAACTAATTTTTATCATCAATAATAATAGTTGCTTATTACGTCACAAATGCACATAAATTTTGAAAGTTTTACTGGTTCTGATCAGAAAATTAAATGGTAGGAGAATCGACTATTTATATATCAGAAAACTATTTTGTCATAGAGAAAAGAGTATATGTTGCTTTTTTTAACATCCCTTATAGTATAAAAACATCCCTAAAAAAAAACCTGATGTTCAAGAGGCGATCATATCAAACGATTATGTTGTTGGAATGTAGCAGACATACAGGCGGGCAAGGCAGGTGCATATTTGTTGCGTTGTTGAGTCCAAAGCGAGGGGTACGACGCCTGTTGATATCCCGCTGGGTATTGTTATTGAATAATAAAGGATGGGTTGTATTGTGCAAGCGTCTGGAGTTGTTTTGTAGCAAGGCTTCGCGGGGCGTCCACTTGCTCTGTCATCCCAGCAATGTATACAAACACATTCTATATAAGATCTTATAGATAATCTTATATGTAAATTATTACCAATATATATATTTTGTTTATTTACTATTGCATAAAAAACATACAAAAATACTAGATGATCCAGGAATCAATATGGTTTTTAATTTTAATAAACCAATTTAAATGGTTTTTAAGGTTCCTAGCGATTATATAGTCGTGTTTAAAATTTTGGGTGATTGAATAATTTTGTCATTATAATATTATTGTTGTTATGTAACTATCGTTGAACATACAGACATATCCCCTCAGTGAAAGTCAAAATTCTCACTTCACCTCGGTAATAATATTAACTTAAATGTTAGAAATATTTCACTAGCTATTAATAATTTTGAAAATTAATAAATTATTTCTAAGGACATCATAGTGTATCAGTGAGGAGGTCCTTTTTACATGATAGTAATTAGTGAAGATGATGGGGATTATTTGGTAAATTATTAGTTTTGTATATCCATAACATTGTATTGATAGACAGCTGTTATTGAATAACTGTAAATTTTTACTTGTAATTGCTGTCTAGTAAATTATTAATGTTTTGCGATTTAATAGTAAGTGATTTGGTAATGGATAGATCCTGATTGGCGGGTTTGAAAAAATGTTAGAAAAAATATCTATAAAGTCATGAATTCCTATGCTTGTTTGTTTATTAGCTGAGTTGTTCCTTGCTCGAATTCAGTACTTAAGCTTCCCTTCCATTAAATATAATTTATCTGATTTATGGACAATTAGTTATAAAGGAACTAACTAAACTGGTTTTATTAAATACACACGTTAAAAAAAAACGATGTATAAAAAAAAAATCGGAAGAGGTTTAGAAAGTTTTTTTTTTTTTTTTTTTAACTTTTTTTCTTCTTGTAATCCGGTTGGCTTTAAACCGTTTTAATCGACGCCATTTCCATTGAAGGAATTTATAAAACATACAACGGACGAATCTGAGTCACTCTTTAATTCTGTCCTGTCGAACCCCTGTTACTTCTCAACTACAATCTAATATCAAATAACCAAATCGGCTTTATGAGACATCACTTGGCAATAAAACAGTGTTATGAAGTGAATACAGAAGGAAGGAAATTAGACTTAAGGCAGTCTCGGTGTAACAAAAGCAGTACGGATTAAAGGAGACAGTAAGTTACCGAATTCCTGGTTTTTGACTTATTAGTTTCTGTAAGTATGTAGTTATATCAGTAAAATACTTTTAGGGGGTCTTTGATCTGCAATAGTAACTTTATTTGTAGATCAGGCAATCAAGTCCTTTAACCTCTGTCACGTTTAAAACTGATGATCTGTCATCTCAATGCTTCTTGGGCTCCAGATAATTTATTCGGGGCAAAGGATAAAAGTTATGTTTAATCATTTTCTTAACAGGACATGACGTAATTTAGATGGACTTTGAATCCTTGTTCGACATGTAATGGTTTAGTTGAAAGATCTCTTGGTTTTAGATCATGTGGTCGGTGGTTGGAACCCAGGTTCTGTATCACTTTTTTTCTTTATATATTAATTATTAAAACAAAGGGATTAATAATCGCAACAGCTTATTTGTGAACAGACGGTAATTGAGTTATAAGCTATAGGACTCAAAATTAGTGAAAGATTGTTCATGTCACAGGTCAGAAGCTATTTTAGATTTAAAGTACTGATTCTTTATATGTAATTGTATATGTTGTCCAAGCATCTTTCGGTATTGTTCATTGTTCGTATTTCATGAATACAATTTACTTAATAATTGACCCAAATTTGTATGTGGTATAATTACCTGGGATGGATGGATAGAAAATAATTTTGTTCGCCAAATGATATAAAATGACCATCACAACATGACAAAACGAACAGTACTGTCACATTTAAACTTTATCATTTGGAACCAAATTTTGTTGTACTTAGGCAATTAAAATCTTATATGTAATAAGGGAAATTTTCCGAAAAAAAACCTTGATCTAAGTGAAATCTGTATTAAGACAAAGTTAATGAAACAAAATATATTCACATTACCTTCACCCTCTGTCGCAAGTCTAGTTTATTTTAATTCTATTCCTCTTCCTGTATCCGAGACAGTACGGTACTTAGGCTTCCATCTCGTCTAACAACTGACCTGGAACCAACATACGAGGCTAAAAAGACAAGAACTAAACACACGCTTTGGACAACTGTACAGACTACTTCAAAGGACATCCCATCTCTCAATAGAAAATAAATTACTAATCTACAAAGTTTAAGTATAAGACAATCTGGACATACGGAATAGAGCTAAAGGGGACAGCAAAAAAGTCGAACATCAAGCGTATCCAATCCTTTCAATCCGAAGTCCTGAGAACAATAGTAAATGCCCCTTATTACGTCACCAACAAAACCCTTCATAACGTTCTTAATATACCCTACATTCTTGAACTCATACCTTCCGACTTTATGAAATTCCATAGTAGCCTATGCAACCACCCCAATGCCGTAGCACCACTCATTCTATAATCCTCCTCGGAGATTGAAACGGCAGTAGCCTCGTGACCTGCTATAAATGCGCGCGGCTGACAGAAGAGCGTGGGGGACTTATATTGTATGAATGAGCGAGTGAATGATGAATTGTAAATATGGTATGAATAAGAACATTTATCTCAATTACTTATTGCCTAATAAGGCTGATTGTAATTTTAGCACAATAAAGAATATTATATATATATATATATATATATATATATATATATATATATATATATTAAGTCATATCCTATTACTATGTAATCTATCCTTATCTGAAACTTAAAAAATCTATTATTATTAAAATGAAATATAGAATTTATATTTTAAAAATCTATTTGCCTCCTCGGCTTTGGTTTTCTGACCATAATGAAGACATCCATAAATTGTGCCATGTAATAAATGAACATGGACAATTATAATATTCGCGTTGGGAATGGTGTACAGCATTGTGTTATTAACCGGTTGACAGAACTATTTTGCGCAGAACGGCCCCCTAAATGGCACAGTGGCTGTATACACTGAGAGAACAAGATTAATTATGCCAGCCCGGCTGCAAACAGTTAATTAGCTTGCAGACCGATATCCACTGTGCCTCCCGCCTCCTAATAACTGCCTCTCATGCCGGCTTATGTTCCCACTGTCTCTGGCATTAGTGCTAGCTAGAGCTGGTTGCCTCCTCTATGTATAAAGTATAATAGTAAAATAAAAATAATATAAATTAACACGATTAAGTAAAACACTAGCTAGGTCGATCCAAATGCATCTCTCTCGACTTGGAAACCTCTAGTTATCATTTCTCCTCGTCCTCATCTTATCAACCGATTCCTACAAAAATAAATCTTGGACGTTTTCCCGTTCCCATTAACACGTACTTAGATTGAAAATTGGATGAAAAATGAACCTGTGCTTACCGAATGCATGAAGACAGGAGAAAAGGACGGTAATGTCATCAGACAACGTGGAGATAAGCAACGAACCATTGAGCCATTTGTCACTCGAAGAATTGTAACCTATTGTGAGTTGACGACGAGAGGTCGTGGTTTGGACCCAGCTTGCCGTTGTGTAAATCATCACCAAATGTCTCGAGCATCATCAACAACGAGAAACAGTACATGGGCAATATATTGTACTTCAAGTTAATGGGAAAAGTTTGATAGGAGAAATGTTCTATTTAGTTCAGTTTCTGATGATTAATTAATTATCAATGACCCAATTGGTAGAATTACCCTTAAGAAATAAATAAAAGCGTTACCAACATCGTTGCTCTATATATGGATGATCGTGATTGGATATAACTAATTTTATTGGGGTGAAAAAAATAACAGCTAGTGGTAGCGTAGCCTCAAATGGCCTATTCTATTCTTCAAATGGCATCAAACTTGATACTGATCAAAAATGGTGATACTAGAAATAATCAAATCTTATTGGCTTGTTTATTCATCGCCATATTGAATCACTCAAGTCAATTAATTGATAAGAGAAGAACTGTACACTATAAAATGGTTGTTTACATTAGAATCGTGGCAAATACAAGTGATACAATTCGTTTTCGGACGAAGCAACCTAATATAAACACCACCTTATTTCGCTGATATCAACCTCAACATTCTCCTGCTCCGTTACTAGAGAAGCATTTTTTATTTTCCACTGTCATTGTTAATGATCTGTATAATTAAACTAGGTTTCTGCTATTTGCTTTGTTTTGGTTTTTGATTATTACTCCTTAGTACGTTATTTAAAAAGACGCTCTTGACAGATTCCCATAAAATACAGTTATGACGAGCTGTTAGCCTTGTTTTGGGCATGGTCACGGTTCTAGAAGAGCTCCCAGGCGTCATCGAAAGTAGTATAAAATAGTTCACAATGTAATAAATGGAATCTTTTAATTATAACTGTTTTTTTACGAAGGAACTAAATAAGTAAAGTATCGATAGACCAGGACCTCTTAAGGTATATATCGGGCTCAGATGTCTGAGTCCCCAAGGTGGGGAGGAGACGCCCGCCGCGGGCTAGACCTCTAGCCGCCCGACGGTGTGCCCCGACAGTGCACTATGTTCAGGAGAAGAGGAACAGGGTAGGTTTATAAGTAGTTTATGTGTTCTTGGAATGACCACGAATTCACACTCGGTATAGAGGGTAGGCGAAGACCGTCTGGATCCCAAAGGCAAGTATGCACCGGAGAGAAGCAAACTGGATTGCCGTGAGAGACACTACTAGGTAAAGTTAGTAGGGGCACGGCAACCGTCGTCCACGAGGGGGAAGTCTCTCCCAAGAAGGTGCTAGTTTTAGCGAGACGAAGGCAGAGATTCCCACTAGGAAAATGAGGGGCCTAACAGCGCCGGACTAAAACATAGTGAGGCTAGGAGAGAGAGATGCAGAGGTAGTTGAATGAGAATGCCATGGTTTTAGTAGAGCAGCAAGCGCCAGTGCAGAGAGAGAGCATTGTTCCAAGTGCCGGTTCTGTACGTTCTGGCAACTTCGGCCAGTCTCGCTGCTTAAATAGGCAGGCCAGCCTTGGTGGGGGTGGTTTCCCCACCTGCGGCTGTTTCCCCCACTAGCTTCCCCCTCTCTCTCTTGCTTGACGCGTTAAGGTCTTTATTAATATATGTAAACATAGATAGATATTTTCTGGGCCGAGAAGAGGGGAACTTTATTATTCGTAATTAAGAGGTGGCCACAACAGTATATTTTAACCAAAAACTTTATTGTTATAAAGGTAACAAAACATGAGTTTTTAGGCTAACAGGTCATGACTGGGTGACGCAACCTCTAGATCTATTTCTTGTGATAGCCGGACCTCTTATTGTCGATTTAAATAAAAAATGCATAGCACAAGTCTAAAAGTGGCAAGACCTTGCTGACTGTTCCGACTGAAATACGAACTTGACCTTTATTTGACCCAAAGGGGTTTGCTTTCCAATATTTTCTGTTGTGTTCGAAGAGATATAAAAGTAGTGAATTAATTACGGACAGACCCGATCTCACTAAAGAGTAGATTATTCAAAGTTAGATCATTTATCAATGATGATCGACTTTAATCGAATATCAAAGGCCTGATTGAAACCAGACATCTATCTTTCTATCAACATTTTTAGAAAAATATATTTAACAATAGGTCAAAACAAAACTAGACATTCAAGCCGCATTTGAAACTAAATCGTTCGCTTGGAAGGAGGAATTTAAATGACTTAAAACAATACTATTATAAAACTAGTACGTTTTATTACGAATAAATGTTACTCTTTAAACGTGAGCTAGGCGAAACTGAAAAATTGTTACTCAGAGTGTTGTTAGAAACACTTTGGGCTTTGAAGAGACCGTGGTGGCATTTATTAAGTAGATACTATTTAAATGAAGTAAAATTTGCAAAGGCTTTGAGAAGCTTCTTGGCACGGTTCAGAAGATCTAGGGTGAATCTTCTTGCTCCTATAAAGTAGAACCCAGTTAAAACTATCGGTAAAGTCACAAAGTTGTTTCAGTGCGGAAATAGCTTAGAACTAAGTCGCGTGGCAACGTCTATTTTCATCTCTTTAACTCACCCACGTCACTTCAGGTTCAATACAGTGAACTTGATTACACAACTAATAACGTTTTAATTTATATTTAAAATTAAAATAATTTTCAATTACATTATTTGAAATTTAGCAAATTAAATTTTAAAAATGACTCCTGGACGGAAATTTCTATTGCAAATTTATTTTGTGAGCAGTATTATTTCCGCGCTTATTTTACACTACACTGAACAAGTCGGGGAAAACCGCTATAACGAATTATTTTCAAACCGGAAAAAAAATGAAGAAAATAGATATGAAAATAAAATAACGAATTGATAAATTAGACAAAGAGAAAATATTTGATAGATTTAACAATTATTTGAAGATATGATTATTAAAAAAAATACAGTAAACTTATGGTAACTATGGTTAGTACAAAAAAACCAAGTGGCACTGCCGGTATTTGAACCCGGGCTATATTGTGTATAGCTGACTACAATAACATAAATTATAAAATGACAACCTAAAGTTATGGCAATTTGCGATGTTTTCAGAGAATTAATAACCATCGCATGGTCGAGAGATGTACTGCTGATGCGTATTACAGATAATTAGTTACTATATAATAAGTATTAGTAGTACTTCCACTAGTATTACTAAGTAGATTTTTTACTTTCAAAATGTTATTATGTTTCATTCAATAATTCTCTTTATTTTGTTAAAAAGTTACATTATATTACCATATAGCCTGAGATGCCTCTAAACCAATTCGAAAATAAGTACCCAACTAATAATAAAATAATAACTCCTTACTAACATGTTACAAAAAAAATAACAAAATAATATAAGCTACAACTGAACACTCAAAACAGAAGTAGAATTATCTTCATGGTACACTATAATCTAGACGTTTTAACTTATTTGGTTACTATTGAATTATTTTATCGAATTTTCATCAAACCGTTAGCCAATGAAGGATGAATAACTCTATAGACGGTTTCATAAATTTCCTATTATATCTCTTCATTTAACTGATTGAAAAGTAATAAAACAAACAACAAAGTTGACATTAGCATTGTTGAAGGATATTTTTAAAAAAATTATCACTATTGATTATTGCCGGGTCTGGAGAAGTTTTTAATCGTGATTGTAAGCATTCGAGGGCTTTTTAAAAGTAGTCATTATGGTCATATAAAGTCCAAAAACACATTACATGTTTTTATTCCAAACGTCTTGAATTTAATTTGAAAATCTACTTCATAATTCATCAATTTTTGAGGAGCTTATTTTATTATTATTTTAACGGAGTTTTCTATAGAACTATCAAGTTCCTTCAGGTAAAATTACATGTCGGCAGGAGACTTTTGAGAGATTATTGAATCAGAAAACCAGACGGACAGACACATGATGTTTCCGTTCTTGACCGCGCAAACGAAATACTAAAAAGACCCTCTAAAATGTCAATTAAAATTGTCTAAGCATTAGCGTTGCTGCCCAAATATGGGTCTGAGTAAAAGTTACTTGGTCATGAAATCACTAATGTTGAACATTGTCCCATTAGCTCCTTCATTCCTCGAGCAGAGGATGAGGATGTGACAAGGCGGTGCTGATTTCAAGCTTTTCCTCCCTGCAACGTGAGATTAATACCAATCCGACAGATTCAACTGTTCAGTTAGCATGGAGTTCGCATTCATGCCTTCTGCACTTTAACACAAACATTCGTCGTGTGAAACTAGAGGGTTGTTGATCCATTACTCCTTCACGTCACGTATTATGTAGCTTGGATAAATTGAGCTCAAGCGCAAGCCGTAAACATTACGGACATCTTTGGAGATTCCTAACCCTCTATGTGGAATCCAAAGATACCTGGCTCAGACGAGAGGAGTGAAAATTATGTCGGAGTATTATTGGGAAATGTGACCTCCCAAGAATGAATCTCCCCCAAGTGGTCCCAAGAATATTAAACTCTTAGTTAACTTCGTGAGTACCTAAGCTGATTACCTAAGCTAGGGATTCTTAGTACTTGGGTCGAATTTCATGTTTTTTTTTTTAATCATTTTAGGTGAGTCAGCAGAAAGAGGGGTGCTTCTTTCTATTTAATGGCAGTTGTATATTTAGCATCTAATTTAATAATATTTTCACATATTCAAAGAGCTCTCCTTCGGACAAATCATGTTAGTCATTAATTTTATAGTTACTCCAAATTTCCGCTGTCTTTTAGTTTCCACTATCATCAATAATTATTAGCCAAAAGAAAAAAAAATTGATAACTTGGTGTTACCCTTATTGTATTGGGCTATTGAAAATCATTTCAACTATAAATTATCATAAAATGCCTAATAAAATAGTGCAGAGCAGAATTTCCTTAAAGTTCTAATGTCACAGATTATTTGATTATTTCAAAACCAAGCCTATTTGAATTTGTATGAGTATAGAAGAGAAATGTCGATGTTAACGAGGCATCCGTTTTATAAGAGATACTGGTTTTTTTTCAAACTGATTTTTTTCTTTTTCAGAAATGAGGTGCGCGATACACAAGGCGTATACATTCAAAAAATAAATAAATTAGGCATTATAAACATGAGCGTAATATTTAATCTGAAGGTAAATTTGTGATAACTATGACATGAAAAACTGTTTAAAATAAAGCCGATCATTCATAATGATGCATGATTGGCTAATTTAATGAAGGATCAGAAGTAATAACATAACCTTTTGCGGGGAATAAATGAAAATTGACGTTGCCTCACTCCCATGTATGAAACTAATTACCAGTAGCCGGAAATAATAACAGACATATATTGGGATTAATAAAATGATTAAACCTTTTTGGCTCCGATGAGCCCTTTTCCCGTAAAGTGGCTATATTCCCAAATAAAGCTGCATTACAAAATATAATTATCTGATAGAACGAAAGCGTATGATCCTTTTTTGAGAAGTAAAATTACAAACAACGTAAATAAAAAACATTTTTTTTACACGGGCACATCCATTAATCGGTTCTGTTTGTTATCGGATAATCTAAAAAAAATTAAACCATAATTAATTCCGGTTGATACTGGTTCTGTGGTTCGGCCGAACAAAGGATCACATAGGGTCCTAGTACTCTAATCTCATTTTTCGAACCTTCATTGCTCGTCTACTCACTTTGAATAAATACAGCAGTCCTTTTTTGATTAATTTAATTCGTTTTGCTGCAGTTAAACAATGGATGTTCACTCCATGAAAAGTCCATAGCCGTTTGATATGTGCTGCAGCTAATGAACGTTTGATTCCTATATTGGACAATGAAGTAGATTTTTTATTAGTGCAAATACATGTTTGCTGTTATTTGTTGTTAAAATAACGCAGACACAAGATAATTAACTATCCATGATTCTCTTCTCACTTGCATGTCTTGCATATACAAACATACACGAAACACAGACTGAAGCAAAGAGCCCTGTGGCGCGACGATACAATGAGATGTGGTTCGGCAGAGAAACCTAACAACAGCTATAAAGGGGGAAAACAGAGCTTGGGTAACACTGAATGACTCCAAAGGAATCCCAAGTGATGAATACCCATCTAAGAACAGGAAATATTAGGCTAACCCATATTTACCTTCTTCTCAACCTCGACAAATCAGCTTGCAAGTGCCCTAATGCAATATTAACTAATATGATGTCCATCACATCATTGCCGTTACACAGAGAGCCGTTAAGTTCCTAACAGACCATCGTACTACTATAATGACTGGTAGCAATAAAGCAAGATAAATCTCACGCTGAACTTACTTATTTGAATAGGTTTAAATGGAAATGTCGTCGATGATAATCTAAATAACTGATGTGACGTTAAATAAAAACAATAAAAAACATAAACCTTTGATATCCATTAATAATTACTAATAGTAGTGCGTCATTCCCGAGATGTAAATTATAATCATTTTTGGTGAAACAATAGTGGCACATTCTGATTTACACCATTCCAACTAAGCAGAATACTTAACCCGTTATTGGGAGTCCTGGCAACTAGTATTCTACCCTTCGGAGCGTCTGTGGTTCTCGCGTTCTCAAACAGTATGTACTATGACTATCTACCAGAAGCAGCTTGGAGGATCTCCTCGATCCATAGAGTCTTCTTCTTTGCTGGGGAGATGGCTGGTGATTTTGGGCTTTATAAGTGTGTCTATCATATTGTAAATACAGTACAAATAAGAGAGCGCACGCAATATTGTATATATGGTATGAATGAGATGATTTACAATAATTGCCGGTTGTACGTGTAATTTATTTTTACTAAATAAACATTTTTTCTCATAACACGCGCGAGCTAATGTCGGGCCAGCGATCAATGTATCAATTATCATAGTATACATGTATTCCATTATTTACATAGATATTATGTCCTTGGAAGACAATCAGGCATTTGGATCACATCGACTGTGCCCATAGTCATTAGCGAAGGCAGTTTAAAAGGCCATTAGAGACCCCAGTCCCACTTTAGGGGGGCCACCCTCTCCCCCGCCCAGCCTTTAGTACCACGCGAATTCGTTTTTAAAGTAGCTTAACGATTTATATAATTTCCGATGACCTGTTATTTAAGAAGTAACGAGGGAATTCCCCAGTCCAACTTTTACCGGCTGAGAAGTAAATTAAAGTCGGCAAATAACTCCAAAAGTTCATTACCGCCTTCATTGAGACTGATCCCTTGAGTAGGGCCAATTAATTAATGAACCAGAGGGAAAACTGTGCAAGAAAGGGTCCCTCTCTGTAAGTTGAAAGTAATTGTAATAGCTAGGGGTGCTTTTGGATTTCTTAGATTTGTTTTTAACCGTGGAGGTGAGATCCTGCCAAGAGAAGGAATGTAATAAATTTATTATAATACGTTTTATTTTCTTCTATTAAGAAATTCAGGTAGTCCACTATGTTATTAAAAACTTAAACTTCCGGTTTGCGTGATGTTGAATATCAGTTCAGTCTTCATACGATATTTTCAGAAAAAAAATAAATTATATAAGTATATCCGGTAACTGTGCTGATATAATTAAAACTAATGCAAACTCTGGCCATTTCTTAATCAAATATTATTTTCCTTCTTGTGGCCTTTTGTCTCCCATCAAAGGAACAAGGATTTCACGAAGCGATTGAAGAATTGTTGTAGCTGGGGTCAGACTAAGTACCTGTTTGAAATTAAAGCCCTTGCTTTTGGACTCACCAATTACATGTTAAACTTCACTTGAGTTTCAAATCTCGGTGGGTGAATTGTAATTCGAATATGACGGCTTTTCGAAGGAACACCGAGATATTATTTGAGTCCCGCCCGTTGTTGCCCGAACTCCTCTGTAGCAGAGGAGAGATATGGGAGAAGAGCCTAGCTCTGGGTTTGTTTTTTTTTACTTAGACCTAATGGAGATGTTGGATGGCAGAAGGAAGGAATGCCTGGAAGAGCTGACGCAGCAGATATCCATTGGTTAACATGTCCTGCTAGCAGGCTCGCAAAGCACACTGCCCTGGGCCGCTGAGTCACCAGTCCTAGTCGATTGCCATCTTTAAATACCTTTTATGGCTGTCCGACCCTTATCGATGACTTCAGTCTTAGCTTCTTCTCATTTTATCGTTTAAGTTATTTTACTCGGTTTGTGGCTAATTTCAAAGTAACAGTCTAATTATTAAGTGTATTATTTTCATTCCCTCCATGTTTACTCAATTTTTTCCCAGAATTTAAGGGCAGTATTGGAAATAATGAACTGTTTTTTTATTTAAATTTTATAATAATCTCAACGATTTAATAACCTATTTTTTTGTTTGGATTACAATTAATGGTATTGCGACAGTGGAGCTGCAGACATCTCCAGGTGTTATAGATTATTAGGCAGGTTTTAAAATAATTTTATCTTTTCCTAGACATCCAATGAACATATACATGAAAGACATCGTAGCCATTGATAATTTGAATTAAAATATGTACTTTAGTAATACTTTACGAGTATTTTCATTAATCCATCTCACCAATTGTTCAGCATATTATCGACAGTTGAGGTTTTCAATTAATAATTACCCTTATCTAGCATTAACTTAACCACGTCTATTTGTAATCCTATTATAACGATTTATTCGATTTTCTACTTTCTTGTTGGCTCGTGCGAAAATTCTGAATATAGCTACGATAGGAGATGACAAAAATCTGCCAATTTAGTTATACAATAATTTTTTTGTTATAAAGATCAATATTGAACCGGGCGCACTCAGTTGACAAGCGCTTGTAACTTCCCGATAACACCAATCGTTTCCTTGCTCAAAGATGGTAAATTAGCCTGAGCTAACTAATATATCACCTTTACCCTTGGTACCTTACAATACCTTGCTAACTTCGCCCAACTTGTCACTTCGTCTCAAACTGATGTCTTTAAGTGTGTCCTCCGGCCAGCTCTGCTGTACGGTGCCCCGCTATTTACCCACTTAACTGATAATACAGCCAAATCTCTCCAACATTTCCAGAATGGGATCATGCGAAAAGTGCTCCGACATAACTCTCTCGAGAGGTTAAAGAACGCTGGCCTGCACTCGTTGCTTGGTGTGCCGTCTGTAGGTGAGTTTATCCGCCGGAGACACATCAAGTTTTTTGACTCGCAGCACCTGACCAGCCCAGTGTTTAACACTATGACCCCACCACCCCTCCCGCATCGATGGCAACAGACAGTCGGGTAAAAATTAGGTTAAGAATTAGTATGTAAGTTAGTTTTAAGGTTGATCAAAAAGGTGAGCTATATCACCTTTATTAGTCAGTTTAGTCCAGTCACGTATAATGTGTATCTTTATACTTGTTTATTCATTATATAATTTTTATAAAATAACAAAACCTGTATAATGTGTATAATACTGATATAATGTAGTGACAGGAAATACAAAAATAATTTGTAAATAGATTCGCCTGAGGATCTATAGTTGTATATAATTATCTGTAAATTTAAAGGGGCTATGAAAGAAAAAAAGAGCTAACTAAATACCTGTAAGCATACTATATTCCTAAATACAAAGTATGAAACTAAGGGGAACATATTAGTGAGAAAACACATGGCAAAATATTTCTGATCACCATTCATTATGTATTTACATGGTCACATGGTCCCAACTGTGCTACCACTCCCTAGCATGGTATTGACATGCTTCCATGAATAATCCAGTCTTTATCAGCGTTTTGCCTCTCACCCAAACACCACAAATTCAATAAAATTGCAGTATTCATGGTTCATATTCAATGGTTGTAACAGTCGTGCAGACAAAAATGGTGGCATACTGCTGGTGGTTGGCTACATAAACTATCGGTTTGAGTAATGCCCCTGACAGGCGCCCATAAGATCCGAGCTATTAAACAGGCAGATAATGGAGCACTTTGGCTCCGTGGTCCCGATCGACCGGCCCCTTGTAATTAAGTGCTATTTAAGCGAAATAATCTGGATCGTTTTGCATAACAGCACTAACAGCGGGCGTCAAAAAAAAAAAAATAAATGGTTGATTTATTTTGCAACATGCCTTAATTACCTTATTGACACCAAATTGGATTATAAACTCCGCATTCAAGAAATATTTCTAACAGAATTCGCCTTCGATTTATTTCATATTCAAACATTGTCTAATCTATTTCTTTGAATGCTAATATTCTACATATCAACTTATTTAATACTTAAAAAGTAATATTTTATATTTGTGAAAATTAGAAATAATATATTTATTTTTTTCTAATTTGTCTCTTTTAACTTAAAAATTCAAGACCAGTGTGCTGTATCCCAAAATTAAAGGCGAAAATGCTAATTAATCATGCTTTATCTTCGGAGCATCTATGGAACTAATATGAAGAATATCATGGCCTATTTTTTTTCCGAACTCCATTTTAATGGAAGTTTAAATGGCTATTACGTAAATAATTGAAAATAAGTATTTTCTATTACCAAGTAATTGATCAATTAATGTCTCTTAAAACGCTTTATGGGTATTGAATAATATTTATGTCTTTGCAATCTGAAATGGTACAAGAAAAATTATCTGTTTACTCATGTATGGGTCATCACCATCACCACAAAAAAAAATATATATGACTTATATATATATGTATATATTTACAATAATTCCAGTAAATGATTTCATACATGGATTCTTATAAAAATTAAAAAATGAGAAAAAATCGGAATAATACAACAGTAAATTAAAGGAAAAATAAAGACAGGCAGGATAAGTAAACAATAATAAGATATAAGTATAAGGACAAGAAAAAATTTGTATTATGAATGGTAAGTAGGTTTTGAATGGGCTAGTTTTGAAGGTATGTAAGGATGAAGAATGGCGGATATTAGGAGGGGAGAAAGGGAAAATTAGAATTAATATTATAAGGGAAGGGATGGAGGGTGAAAGAAAGGTATGCTCGAATGCTGAAGTTCTTTGGGAACGAGTGTAGAGGTGAGAGGCAAGGTCTTATGTTTTGGAAGTAGTCTGAGGACGTGAACATATATATATATATATATACAATATTATTATATTATTATTATATATATATATATATATATATATATATATATATATATATATATATATATATATATATATATATAAAAGGAGGGTGATAAGAATTAATGGTTTAGAAAATGCATGAAAGAAGGAATTATTATCCAAGAAAACAAGTGAAATTTCACACTTTACCTCGGAGTAGAGATGAGAGAGCAGGATACTTTCTGTGGTATACAGAGAATTAAACTTTTGACAATACTTATTGCAGTTGCAAATGTATTGAGGACATTTGTTTAGGTATTCAATTATTCATTACTCATATTGATTGTTGTTTCCAGTTTACTAGTAATGATCGTATTCTAGTTGTATTGTCGCTAGAGCGGAGTGAGAAGCTGGCGAGCCGCTCGTGCTCTCGGCATGGAACGGGGGTAATTGTTGGCTGTTAGCGGCAGTTTAGAGAAGGGTGGCTAGCGGCCCGGCCAAACTGGGGTGTCCTCGGTCACTTAGAGCCAAATTCAACCCCTTACTTACCGACATTTCACAATGAACTGCCTAATGCATGTCTTAAGTTATGAGATTTTATACAATTATTACTAATTAACAAATAAACAAGACAAACCAAAATATCTTCTTAAAAAAAAAAAAGACCGATGTGGTGTAGAATATTCTAACTACTATCTCGTAAAGTAGGAGTTTCACAGGGTAGCGCCCTGGGCCCCATCCTCTATAACCTATATACCACTGATGTCCCCTCCTACTCCCAATACCTTTTTGGCAACATTAGCAGATGACACTACAGTCTTGTCATCCCACCCAGACCACGATACAGCATACCTTCAAAAAAAACTTCTGCCGCAAGTCCTGCCCATTAATTTTTTTAATTCCACTCCTCTTTCTGTATCCGAGACACTATGGTACTTAGGCTTCCATCTCGACAAAAGGTTGACATGGAACCCACACACGAGGCTAAAAAGACAAGAACTAAACGCGTTGGACAACTTTACAGACTACTTCGAAGGACATCCCATCTCTCAATAGAAAATAACCTACTTATCTACAATGTTACACTTAAGCCAATCTAGACATACGGAATAGAGCTATCGAGGGCAGCAAAAAAAGTCGAACATCAAGCGTATCAAATGCTTTCAATCAAAAGTCGTGAGAACAATAGTAAATACCCATTACTTCAGCAACCCCCATCCAAAAACCCTTCATAACGATCATAATATACTTTACATTCTCGAACTCATCCCTTCTAAGTTCATGAAATTCCATAGTAACCTATCCAACCACCCTAATCCCCTAGCACAGTCATTGCACTGCACCGCTCATCCCTATAATCCTAATCGGAGACTAAAGCGGCAATGGCCTCGTGACCTCTTATAAATAAATGACAGTGGGAGTCCTGGGAATGGCCAGTTTTGTCTGTGGCTCTCGCGCTCTTGGTAAGCCTCCACTTGCTCGTATCCAGCGACGCGGCTGATGGAGGAGCGTGGGGGACTTACCGAAACTCCGCTTCTTCTTTCTCATGGGAAGGAGGTGACAACCATGTGGATGTGGGGGTCTCTGGGCTGTTTGTAAATACTGTATATATGGGTGAGTGAATGAAGAATTGTAAATATGGTATGAATGAGAACATTGATCACTGTTACTTATTGCCCAATAAGGAATATTGTAATTATAATTAATTAATTATAGACCAATGAATATAAGAGCCCAAATGTACGAAGAATAGGAAGAACTGTGCGGTAAATCTTTTGCGGAGCTTTAAGGAAGATGACACACCTCGGTCGCTTCCGTAGTCACTGTCAATCTAGAACATCTGTGACATCTACATGCCAAGAATCATCGTCAATATCCAGTCCGAACACTGGGAAATCTCTGGAACAGAAGGATCCTTAAGCGAGAATTTATAATAATTATATTAATAAAAAAAACAATAATGAACTTTGTATGCGAAACTAGAAATTAAAATATTAAAAATACGTATGAAATCAAAACAATTATTTTTCCGGTTAGCGTGGTTATAACTTTCTCAAAGATATATTAAAAAGGAAAACAGACAATGAATTGATATTAACAACCTCATTGGTCACATCGATGAGGAACAGAAATAATTGTTAGAGTCAAAGTTATATGAAATTTAATGTTTGTAAACTATCTTTAGCACAAGACACAAATATATATTAAGTCGCGTATTCACTAAAAAAGTTTAAGAAAAATATATTTTTTAGGTTGTCATAGTTGTAAATTTTAGTATTTTGATTTGCTTGAGAACTAAACCATCAGGTATAAAACGGTAATGATCGCTTATGACTTTATGTCGTCAGCATTAAAGCCTTGTTTTTGGTACTCGTGCTCATTTCTGAAGGCTCTGGCAACAATTAATTAATTCAATACATATAAAGGTATAGATCGGGTTCAGACTGCTATCGACAGGGATCGGCCCATTGGAAAGGTAACATGAATTTCCTTCGGCGCGGCGGACCCGCGGGGCAGGGGCAATCCAGTTAGTTATCTTCTGTAATCGGAAAGGCCGATCGGGGATGCCAATTTTATTTCAAGTAGGCCGGGAGTGGCTATGGTGGTTCAATCAAAACCTGTGCAAATTTCTGTCAGCGTCGCTACCAGTGGAAAACATAACTCGTGCCTAAGTCAGGGTACATCGAAATCAACTCACTCCGTCCAGCTAATCGTTCATTTAATTTTCATTTTTTTTCTCCAGGGGTGTCATTGCCTCCGGACAAGTCCCCTGTAAAGTTCGTCCAATACAGGTAGTAAAAGCACGACGCCCCTCGAGAAAACGAAAACCAGAATGATCTATTCCATAACAACTGGAAATACGCTCATTTGACTTAGTTTCAAATATAAGAACAACCTTCATTATTTACTAATAACACTTTTTTGTTTCAAAACCCTTTATTCAATATACACAGAGTGAGTTACAGATTCCACATTATAGAATATTCACACAAACGCACACCGTGCTATATTTATTGTACCATAGCTACGTATTGTATAATGTGTGAGAGTTAAAGAATTTTGGTAGGCTGATGTATAGAATACAAGGCGTCTGAACAAAGAAAGTGATATGGCTCACCTTAAGAATGAGTTGTGCTAATACTTAAATCTAACTAACGTAACCTAGTTTTCACTTACAGCCCGTTGCCGTCGAAACGGGAATAGAGGTGGGTTCATAGTGTTAAACACTGGGTTTGTCAGGTGTTGCAACGAATCAAGAACTTAATGTTTGTCTGGCGGATGAACTCGCCAACCGACGGCACACCAAGCAACGGGTTTTATAATCGCTGGAGAGCTACCCATCCCCGACGGCAACAGGCTGTAAGGGAAAACTAGGTTAAATTAAGATTTAAAAATCTTTACTACTATGGGGAATACTATATAGTAATGGGGAATAGTAACCAGCAAACTACAGAAACGTGGCATCTCTTGTGTAGTTTTCTGCAGTATTACTGTATTTTCAATGCGTCTTTTCAAGCAGGTACAATGCAGCTAATAGTAAATATCTTATTATAATGAGCTAGCTTCCAAAATTAAGGTGTCCAGGTTCCTATTATGAATATGTAACGTTTTGTTAATGTTTTAGCCCATTACAATAACATTGTCGACAATATTAATTTTAATATTTGCTTTTCCGGTCAACACAAGTAAACTTCTGCTTACGAAGTAAATACAAATAATAAATAAAGAATAAGACCCTTTATTTATAAATGTAGTATATTTTCAGAAATTTCAAAGCATTAAATAGTAATTTCAGGGTTAGAACTATGTCAACACAGAACCACTTATTGTTTAAACATAATAAAAAATAAAATAGAACACCTGCTTCAACTGGTATTAGTAAAACAATGCCATTTGAAATGAGTCAGATGTAAGTTTATTGACAAGAAAGTATGGCATGTTTGTGCAATTTGCAAGAAAACACATGCTGGAGAGGTATATGATACCGTTCTGAAATTGTTGGAGATTCTTAGCTGTACAGAAGATAAATCGTGAACCGTTTCGATTCCCCAAAGTCCTAGAACTATTTAAGATTTACTCTGGTAGTTAACCAAGCAAATATAAATTCAATAATATTTCAAAGAATAAATTTTCCGAGCCGACAATAGAAATAGCGTATTGTATATATATCTTCCACGGGGAATGTAAAATGTTTCTTCGTGTATACTATACTGGCTATTAATAAATTATTTCCAAGGTGTGATACCCACAGTGACAACATAAGTCTATTAATTAAGTTTAAGCGGCTCATGGTCAATAAGTCTGACCGTGGGCTAGTTAAGGAAAAATGAAGGGGAAACTGATCCTCGGATCTACTGCTGATTTAGTAACGGTTTATGGCTGCGAGCAGTTATTTAAAAAGACGAATGACGCAGTAAGTCTGGATGGACTACATCTAGGCCGTAGGAGCTGGTGGCCTGCTCAAGATACCAACTGGCCTCGCACACAGCACCTCGAGCTGACAGCCGCCGATATATCGCGGGCAGTGCTGAGCAGCAGGAGATAAGCCGAGTCGGCGCCAAGATAAGGCTCCGACGACAGGAACAGAGCCAGCAAAGGCAGAGC
Source organism: Acanthosoma haemorrhoidale (assembly GCA_930367205.1). NCBI lineage: Eukaryota > Metazoa > Arthropoda > Insecta > Hemiptera > Acanthosomatidae > Acanthosoma > Acanthosoma haemorrhoidale. The sequence continues at coordinate 34,651,528 of OV884012.1, forward strand.
TGCTATAAAGTAGCAGTCCTGGAGCTATTAGCTGCGACTGGTCCAGATTGCCCGGTCTGCTACTGATTGTGGCACCGCCCCTATCCCACATCTCCTTTCCGCTCTTTCTTATGCCATTTTTTTTTTTTTTTTTTTTTTTTTTTTATCATCCTCCCCTTCCATGTTTTTCTTTATCCTCTTTAAGTCTTTGGGGAGTATTTTTTTTTCATTCTATATAGAGCCGGAGAAGAGGAAGATAAATCACTTCTTTAATGGTAATGGAATTCTTCATAAAAACCGGTGATGCGAACAAATTGGAATTTATTGCAAAAACATGCCATACTTTCTTGTCAATATACTTACATCTGACTCATTTCAAATGGCATTGTTTTACTAAAACCAGTTGAAGCAGGTGTTCTATTTTATTTTTTATTATGTTTAAACAATAAGTGGTTCTGTGTTGACATAGTTCTAACCCTGAAATTACTATTTAATGCTTTGAAATTTATGAAAATATACTACATTTATAAATAAAGGGTCTTCTTTTATTTACTTCGTAAGAGTGTTGAGCGTAAAAGGAAATATTAAAATTAATATTGTCCACAATGTTATTGTAATGGGCTAAGACATTAACAAACGTTACATATTCATAACAGGGACCTGAGCACCTTAATTTTGGAAGCTAGCTCATTATAATAAGATATTTACTATTAGCTGCATTGTACCTGCTTGAAAAGACGCATTGAAAATACAGTAATACTGCAGAAAACTACACAAGAGATGCCACGTTTCTGTAGTTTGCTGGTTACTATTCCCCATTACTATATAGTATTCCCCATAGTATTAAAGATTTTTGAATAAATAAGATAATTCATCAGAGGTTGTTACAATTGTAATTAAGGTAGAAGATACATGCTGTATGGTGGTTAATATGTTTATAAAACATACTTGCTTTTCTTTGTTTGATATTCACTGTGTAAAAGTAATTTATAAATTTAGTAATGAAAGCTCATTTAGAATAGATTTCAGTAACAATTAAACTATTTAATTTCCTTTCATAAATCGTTTTAATGTTAAATAAAATAAAATAATATAAAACACGCATGTGCAGTTAATAAAATTTATATATATATTTCATCGTTTGACACTTGTCTGTGTAATTTATACTATTTAAAATATTTTAGCTAATGTAGACTCACAATATACTCGTAAACAGAGATGAACAGTAATTTACTTTATTGCGTGATAGCCTTCAGCTGCTAGTCTTAGAAAAATGGAAACCTATCAAATTTACCTATACCTCCATACATTTTTTTAGTTTACCTGTGTATTCGTCAGCAGACTTGAATTAAATCCCATGAATATATTCTTGTTTTTTTTTATTAATGGGTGCATCATCAGATAAATTTGGTATATTTTGGTTTTTCATCTTTAGAAGGTTATAAATAAACTTCTTATTTCACATAATATAGTTGCCGAGTGGTTGGATAACACAGAACTTGGTATGTGCACTACGTGCAATGCTCAGAGCAGTTCCCAGGCGCCTAAAGCAGCCCATTACCGCTGCGTAGTACTGAGTAGCATACTGGCATGCCAGAAACCTACTAGGCTAACTCGAAGCTACAACGCCTTCTCAGTCATGTCGGCCGACAAAAAGGAGGTGGCCGACACCGAGGGTTGGATAACACAGCGAAAACAAAAAAAAACTTCTCTCTGTTGATTTTATTGTATTTTGTTTTTGAAGTATTTAATACTGAATAATACATCATATAACGCCAAGTTAGATTATTAATAAATGAGGATTCTTTGATAGCGACAATGTTATTTCTAATCCGTTAATACATTTACGTATATCTATAAAATTACAATTTATTTCATAAATAAAAATTTATGGCACAACACATCATGTAGAAGTTAGGTCGAACAGGGTTGGTAGATGGCGCTGAGCCTGAGGGGTAGTCATGCTTTGTACTAGGATGTCACATCCTAACCATGCTTTTTGTTTAGTTAACCTGATTTGCTACTTGTCTATCTATTGAATTAGGTGCTTGTCTGGGGGCCCATGCCGGGGGAGATATCTTCGATCCAGCCACCGTCCGGTGGGCGTCAGAAAGATTTATGAATAAACCTGTACCACAGTTTGCTGGCGGCCTGGTTGACGGGTAGCATAATTGAAATTTGTTTATTGATCTGACCTCATAAGATCTTAGAAGGTGTGCCCCGACAGTGCACTGTGTTCAGGAGAAGAGGTACAGGCTAGGTATTATAAGTAGTTTACTTGGTCTTGGAATGACCACGAGTTCATCCTCGGTATCTGCATCCTGATCCCAAAGTCGTGTGTGAACCGGAAAGAGACAGACTGGACCGCTGGGGGAGACGCTACTACGTACATTTTGTATGGATCGTTCTCTGCATGGAAGGAATCCCCTCTCTATACTGAAGCCGAAGATTTATTAATAAAAATATGGAAAGGTAGGCGGGTGTTTTCTGGTCCGAGAAGAGGGTAACTTCTATTTAGCCGTGGTGAAGAAGTTGGAACAACAGTACTCATTTAACCTCTCGAGACCGGATGAATATCGACTAGCCAAGTTGAACTTGTAGTTTGCAGGTAGACGTCAATATGATGACCATTAGGTTGTGACAAGATACCGAGGGTACTAACCCCCCTATCCGTGGATAAAATAGTTAATAAGTAAAGCATAACTGTCTTGGGTGTTTTAGAACTGAACAAATCCATGGGAAGGAGTAAACTAAACGGTGGGCTACTGAGGCACGGATCTACAATTATGAGGTGCGGAAGCCGCCCAGAAGAACTGTCAGAGCCGACAGGCTAGGCGGAGGAGCTGCGCAAGGCGCGGGCCTTACAAGGCATTGCGCACCTCTCATTTGCCCCTTAACTGATCTAGCAACTGCTAGTTTTTACCTGCTCTTAACTACCGTGGATTCCTTCCTATCTTCCATGGAACAGATGGAACGTTCCCTCGGCGGATCTTGACAGAGGGCAAAGCGGGAGAACCCGTCAGGTCTTTTACCAGATTTCTCTCCGCAGGGTGCAGCAGCTATCTGGAAGCCTCAACAGCATTAATCATCCCTTCCTGGGCACCTGTGGGACGTGTTTTGAATTGAAAGGCAGGTAATTCTTAAGAATTAATCGTTCTCTTAAAACCTTTAGCATTATTGTCAGTCTATAGAGAGCATTTCTTCTTGTTAGTGACAGTCTGAGTTCGGATACTGTTTGGCCGATTGCTAGCAAATGCCATCAAAGCTCTTCTTACCTCCTCTCTTGCGCTTATTAGCTAAAGTGCTCCACCAGTACAATTTGATATCATGCGCTCAGAATTATCCATTGCAGAGTGCTCCCAGATGGCGGCTATAAGGAATAAACAATAACAAAAAAACGCCCAACGTTCTCTAGATTTTCAAAATTTTGTGAATTGGAAAGGCTGTTCTTCAGGTCCATTTCAAGGCTTAATTGTTCTATAATCCATCCTACATCATCCAGTGTGGTGGGTATACCAACCAAGAAGGAAAGATAGGAAACCATTTTTTTTTAAATTACTTTTTCATGAATCTTAATTTATAGATAAAGTATTTTAATGGAAAGAATGTTCTAAAGAATTAATTTTTTTAGGAAACGAATGAAAATAAATATGAAACATCCCCTACCCTGGGGGGAAAGGATTAAATAATAGCCGCCGCTTGAAAAGAGCAGAAAACAAGAAATAAATAAAACACTGTAAGAAGAAAGGGTTTGATGTTGAAGAAATGCCTGGCTCTGGCAGAGCAGCAGAGTAGGGGGGGGGGTAGAAAAGAAAAAGTGCGGGGTTGTAAATGTATTTGTGGATGGGAGGGAATAACGAGGGTTGGTATCGCCGCGTCAAGTGGGGGCCGTAATTGGGGGGGGGGGGGGGAGCTAAACCGTAGCCTGGGGGGAGGGGTTAGCCGGCGGTATTACGGAGGCGGTGATCGATCTGGAACACTTGTCACCATGGAGATACCCTTCCACCACGCTGCCACATACACACATACACTCACACTCACACATATACAGACATAGACACATCTTAATGCTCCAGCCTCCGTACCGCTGTTTGATCTCCGCTCTGTGTGAGGCAGCGCTCTCTCCTCACTATAACCCGACGAAGGTCGGGCCATTAACTCCACCTCAGCTGCTAATCTGCTTCCAAGTGGGACAGCATTGACCTGATACCATATGTCTGTACTTACCATTCATTCTTATTGTTTCAAAAGTAAATTTATTTTAAGGGGAATTAAGTACTCCATATTTTTTTTTTTTCAAAATAATATAATATGCGTTAAGCATCATGACTTCTAAGTGCGCTGTGCAGTATTCGATTCCTGTCTCCCATAAGGATTTTTGGAGGTTTGAGTCTTGTGCATGGTCCACTTAGCCTCCAATCTCGTGAAGCTAAATGGGTAACTGAAGTATTCATACAAGAAATAATGAAAATTCCTTAAACAAGCTTAATCATCACAGTTTAGAGATTGTGAAATAGCTAGCTCAACTGATAAAGTTTAGTAGGCTTACAAGAAAGATACTTCAGAGTAAGTGATAATTCGGCGAGAAAACATTGAAAAGTCTTTGTCAGTTGTAATTACGCTGGCCGTTCTCCTCAGACAGTAGGGCATAAAGAACAGGCCGTGTCCCCTACGTACCATAACGCTGTGTAAGCACGTCTAAATCCTTGTTTATGCAGCTAGGCTATTTCCCTTTTTTCCCTCCCATTGTACATTTACAGTCGTATCTTGAGTTGTAAAACCGTCTACTGTTTGCAATAAACTACACAACTAGGCGTCACTGACTCTAACCTATCACATTCCTCATCGACGCCTTTCAGGCAATTTTCATCAGCATGAAATATCTCACATTTGCAGTGTACGTAGATACACAGACATAAATACGTCTTGATAGTAGAAATAATCAGCTTTTATCTGCTTTCGCAGCTTTCTTTGCTAGCATTTACGGTTTCGTTGTTTTCGATCACCTGATTGATTTGACCTAGAGCTAGGACATTTTAAAAACACAGTTGTTTACCTGATGAAAACAAAATTTCTCCATTAACAATGAGTATGGTACAAAATTGAACGTCTGGGTGTTGACTTTTTGCATCGAACTTCCACTTGTCATATGTTCAATGCATTAATTGAACTATTGTCGCAAATCACAAGTGACACGTGACCCCAGTCACATATGTAAGGTAGTCATATCAGATAGTGTCTCATAGATCATAAGGTTTGCTCGCTTGATGAAAGTCAAGTAAGCCACCTGACATAGATAAATCAGTACCACCCATGTTTTTAACATTTTGTTACATGGAAAAGAGACAATCCTCCCAGCTCATCCTTTGGTAGCTTAGTCGATATTGCCCGTGCTGATTCGAATAAAGCAAGTCATTGTACACGGAACTTCTGCTATCAATGATCTCGTCCTGTGATGCTTCCCCGATAGCAGCTAAGAGAAGCTGAGGTTTGTGCAACTGTTCAGCCGGGCGAAGAAACCGTCGCCATGGAGGGAGGCCTGCGGGCACCGGGTGCGGGTAGACCTGCCACAACCCGTTAATATAATTACCGACCCAGACCCGCTCTAGCTCACGAACCGTATCATTGGCCAGCTCTTGGTAATTCCGAGCAATCAACACGTCAGTCCTTTCTCACTCCCGTCGGTCGCGTCGCTTTTTTCCATTCTGATTAGTTCCAAGGTTCTCTGGATAGTCAACGGAGTGGCAATGACTGCCTCAAGTTCACTTTTTCCTCTTAAGTGTCTAAATTTATTATTATTAAATTTATAAGTATTATAAATATTTCTTCCAGGAGAAGGATATAATATTATTCCAGTACGTTCTAGCATAAGCTCACTTGTAAAGGGTGTCCCAGAATTAACGCAAGATTTGATTCGTGCAGTAAAGTGCTGGCAACCCTAAAAAAAACAAAAACAATTTAGAGTTAGTAAAAATGGAGCGTTACACGATAGAACAACGTGTCTTTATTGTTGAACATTATCTCATAAATAATGAAAGTTTGGTGGCCGCATTTCGAAAATTTCATACAAAATATGGTCGGAATAGTGTTTTGTCTTAATCAACTGTGAAGAGATTAATTGAAAAATTTATGGAGGCTAGATCAGTTGGAGACACTAAACACACTGGTCGTCCAAAAACAGGCCGTCCAAATGTCAATATCGAAGCAGTGCGTGAGAGTGTTGTTGAAAATCCAGGAACATCAATTCGGCGTCGTAAGTGCAGTTCTTTGTTCCGAAATTGGATGATATTGATGTGGCCAATAAGTGGTTTCAACGAGATGGTGCCACATGCCATACAGCCCATGAAACAATTCAAATACTGCATGAGACATTTCCAGGTCGTGTACTCTCTCGTTTCGCTGATCAGAATTGGCCACCTAGATCGTGTGATTTAACACCTTTAGATTTCTTTTTATGGGGTTATTTGAAGTCAAAGGTGTATGCCAACAAGCCCACATCTACCCGTGCATTAAAAGAGGAAATTCAACGCTGCATCAACGAAATTCAACCACATTTATACCAAATGGTTATGGAAAATTTCGACAAAAGAGTGCGTATGTGCCAGCAAAGCCGTGGAGGCAATTTGCCCGATGTGTTATTCCATAAATAACCCTATCCTATTTACTTTATAATTCAATAAAAAAATAACAACAAAAATACTAAAAACTGTGTTTTCTATTTAAATCAAATCTTGCGTTAATTCTGGGACACCCATTATTTTCTTAGAATTAGAAGTTAGTTGAATTATTTTTAATTTTAATAACAATATGAAGCGCTAAAAACTCCATAGGATGGTTTTTTGTTTTTTTTACAGTTATAGATTTTTTGTTGCATTGTCTGATCAGTTTGAATTTCGCATCTGTAGCTTCCACCACATCATTGAATCTATTTAGAGTTATTAGCAGATTTTTTTTTAGAACTTCCGAATTGCAGAAGTTCAATGCTGAGTTGAGTAGAACCCAACCCATTTCCAAGGCTATTGTAATTGTTTCCGCTTTCCAATTTTTCAATTCCATACCAGTGCCGATGACTGCAAACCCTATAAATAGATAAATAAACTAGTTGTCTACCGTATGCATTATTTATTTCGACAGTACAACTTGTCATTCTCAGCCACCTGAAGATAGTGTCGAAATGAATAATACAGTGGGCCGGAATCTAGTTTATCTACTTAAATGGTACTCACCCACAACCATCGATAAATATTAGCCTATTAAATAGTTTCCTGGCTGGCCGAAGCTAAATATCCCTCAGATTTGAAATGTTGGTTATGTGCGGGGTGATATAATAAAGTTGGTGAAAGTTGGCTTTGGTGCCCAAAGCATTGGGTTTGGTTGTTCTCCTGGCCCAACGATTAAGCCACTTTTTATCTCTTTGTTGGCCACGAATGTTGTCGGCTAGCAGAAGGACCAACTACTGGGCGAATGTCTATGGAGCCATAAACGATTAACTTGCTTCGGCTTGCTAGTAATATTGCTTATTGTGGGCAAGAATTATAATAATCCTTCTTGTTAGTCAATTCCTTGCTCAGGTGCCGAATGGTGGTGAATGGGAACCTTTGTATTGCCTGAGGCGTAGGCGTCACTCTGTTGTAAGTCTCTCCTTCGCTAAATCATTACACGGCCATCAAAAGTAGATTTTTAGTTCAGTTCTACATGATTTTTGTTTGCCCTTATGTTTACAATTAACCACTCGCATATTTCAACTAAAGGACATCATTAATAATTATTTAAATGAAAAGATGAAGAACGCAGGATTACATTTATTATAATAATTAACAGAATCATAAATTACTGTAGACTGTTATTGTGTTACTTGCAGACTGATCTAAGCCTGATTATCCGCCTTTGGTAATATTAATGACTTTTCGAGCAAGTTGAGGCTGTGTTGCCTGCCTGTCATAAATATCAGTTTACTTATACAGAAGAAGTCATTTAAAGAAGACTCATATTTGGTCGGAACCGTTTATTCCCCACTCTATTTCTCGATTTTAATTGGCAATCAAGAATTACAAGAAAATACCCCGGCAAATGCTATTAATTTTTTTCCATATCTATTAAACGTTTGTTGATACATTCATTTTCTGTTCATATGCAAATTTTACCTCTCCTATCCTGCGTTTGTTCAGATTTATATTAATTGTCTATTGCATGCCCCCATAAAAATGTTTTTCGTTGTGAAGTATCCATTTAGCCTCTTTACATAAAGTAGACGCAAATTCCGCCGAGAATAAAATCAAAATCGAGAGGATAACCTCTAACACTGGATTACTAATATCTCTGCTATGTCCGGCCCTTTCTTACTTTCCGCAATATTCTTTTATTTCTATTACTAATATTGAGGGAAAAAGGGCAATTACCGAAAAGAATTTTTGAACTGATTATAAAACCCATAACAACTTTAATCGACAAAACTGTCTAGTTCCATTGGTGAAAGAATTGGCCAGGCATGAAAATAAAATCGCTAAATTCACTAATAAATTATTCTGAATCATTTTGTTAACAAAATCACTCTCTTTGGTTTTCGTTCAGTTCAGCAGTACTTATTCTCGCTTAAGGTTACCATTTTGCCTTTTACAAACTATTAACATTTAACTATTATACATTTAGTTAACTGCCTTTTGATAAGACCCCCCCTCCAGGGCCAAAAACAGTTCGTATGCTTAGCTCTATTTTTGTCATGTTTAATTTGTCTTCCGTCGTCCTGTCCATTTTTTTCTCTGAGCGGGAAATAAGATCTAACATTAGATGCTAAATTTTGAGTGGTTTTAATCATATAAGAACTTTAAGAGTTTCGGTTGTGGGCTCAAGCTCCTGGACGAAAATAGATTTATTTAATTTCAATAAATAGAGATAAGGTTGTCCGTTGTTGTTCCTGCTTAGAACTGGTGTTCTGAAATTTTCAAGAGATCAAATCACTGAGACCTCTTCCTCCTAAAAATTATTACTATTAAACTAAAACTATCATAGCAATTATTATTCATACTTAAAGCACGCTGCTTGTTAATTTAAAAATCAAATTTTAGGTATAAAAATATTCATGGAATGTATAGTTCTCCAGTTGGTAGTGGGGTGGGACAAGAATAATAGATTCAATAAATATATTACATGGCCAGGATTCGAACCCAAAGTTGATACTGACGCATTTTATGACTTTATATGCTTAATAATTATAATGATATACTAATGAAGCTTTATACTCATTCATTTTCTTTTTAGCTCCTCTACCCATTCATTTACTGTGCTTTATTATCTGTTATAAGTACTACATCCTCTGCACATACTTAGTCTGAATCAACACTGCAGTCATATTCATTCGAAAATTCTACTGTTGTCATCCTACCTTCATAATCATAAAAAGCAAATAAAGGAAAACAGTTTGTAACAACATTACTTTTTACAGTTACTCATTTTTCTTTGAAATTATATTGCTGGATATCTGCTAATTTATTCGAAAATCTAATTACATATAATGTGGCCGATTTTAATTCTGTTTTGATAATTATCAGGCAAAGTTTTCTTTATAAAGTATCCCGTATCAAACACGAGACATGTCAATATCAAATCTCTTAAGCTATAATTATTAAATAAAATTGAGCGTGTCTAATATGGCCTGAAGAAAATAAGCCTTTCACTCTTAAATTTCTGAAAGTTAGTTAGCCCGTGAACCAAATGATTAAATCTTCAGAATATACCGATTTTACTAATTTTAATCACTTATTGTGGTAGGTGAACAAACTTGTTTCCCCTATTTATAACCTCATGGTAAATCCTCCCATACTTATTACTGTTCCGAGGTAGTAAGTCCATTGAATCCACCATCTCCAGAACTTCATCACAGAACACTGTAGGTAATATGTTCGGGTTCATTATGCCTCCCTATGTGCACAATGTAATTTAAGAAGCCTATATACTCATTCATTTCCTTTTATCTCCTCTACTCATCCTTTTCCTGCGAATTATTATTTGTCATTTTCGAAAATTCTACTGTTATCTTGGGCGTTTCGTATTTTCTTTGAATAATAATTAACAGTAAACATACATTTTATATGAATACTATAGCCATTTTTGCGAATAAAAGCCACATGATTCGGTGACCCCGCAGTAACATTGCATAGCTAGTTAGGATGATATATTGGTTTGGACGATGGAGAAAAGGCCCTAAGTTTCTGCTGTAAGGGCTGGCTGGAATCAGCTGCCCCGTCTCGCTGGGGACTCCGTGCCCGGCCTTAAAAATACCTGCCAACTGCGACCTATCCATCATCCTGAGCTATCCGTTATAAAAAGATGGGAATTCTCCGTGAGCCCTGTTCGAGGGTCGGTTGTTCCTTTTTGTGCCCTTAGTGATCTGACTTTTAAAAATGACCTATCTCTGGGACAGGATTATTGTCAGTATGTAGATTAGGCCGCTCTGATCCCAGTGCGGTTGTCCGGCTTGGACTTCATGGGAACCTTTTTATTTCCTGTGTTTTTTTTTTGTGATACAATATCCTTTAAAACAACAAAAATAAAACATATTAATCATAAAAACATTTTAATAATTACTAGTTGTGGGGAATAATTCCACTGTTTTAATAATTAATCAGGATTTGGAAGACAAGGACCTCAGGGGAAATGCCTGGTTCAAAAGCCGGCACTGTTACTATATTTTTTCTTTCGATTAATTACATTAAGTAATTATTAATATAAAGTCGGTATATTCTGAAGATTTAATCGTTTGGTTTCTGACAACTGTCAGAAATTTAAGGGTGAAAGACTTATTCTGTTAAGGCGAGATTACAGCTAAAGATGTTGGCATGTCTCGAGTTCGATACGGCATAGCTTATACGCAAAACTTTGGCTGCTAATTATCAAAACAAAATCGCCTACATTACATGTGATTGGATTATCGAAAAATTGGGAAACATATGTTACTCAATTTCGGTAAATAGATATCCATATTTGGTAAAGTTTAAAGCGTGGAACGAAACGGTAACTGGTTAATCTACGAGGTATACAAACGTAGAACATTTTTTTTTATGGTTTACGTTTTTTTACGGTTACGGTTAAAAATAAAGTTAACACGGTCTAGGCTTTTGTCATTAACATTTCTTTTAAACAAATTTAACGGAAATTTGCATTCATAATTATAATGTTCGTGATGTCGAGAGTTCACTCATACTTAACAAATAATTATTCTCACACAACATTTGCAGTTCACGTTCACACCAACCATCCCTACATTATTTTTACCTTTAACAGTTATTTCAGGGAAAAGTTACGTATGATTGTCTCAATGGCTGCTGATTTAGAAAGAATATTTTACACACTTTGATTAACTTGTATGTTACTTCATTTCACATGCTTCTGTCATTTATTGTCCGTCGAAGCCGTAAATTATTTTCTGTATGAAAACAAGAAAGTAAATATATGTAACTTCACATAAATAAGGGCCTTTTATTGGACAAAACTTATATTTTTGATTGATAAATTATGTGCTCATTTTGTATACATATTTTGTTATTTCGAACTGGCTACTACTTAGAGCTGAAGATACCTTGTGTAGTTGTTGATGTGTTGAGTATCATCTAATATATTTGCATGAGTCATAAAATTCTTACAAGCACAAAAAAAAACTACTTTTATCTTCCCCTTTAAGGTTCTCCCACAGCCGAAAACGTTTTCGATATCTTACGAGGCATCGTAATAACCATAAAACGGCATAAAGAAATTTGGTGCTTTTACGACATTTTTAAACGTTGTCGTTGATTCAACGTACCAGTAAAAATTATGGCATATGAGTATCTTTCAGATAGCCTCTTCTTTGTTATTGTACTAATTAATTTATTATGGCTCTTAATAACGATGGCTCCGATAAATTATAACGATAAAAAGCACTCAGTCCATCAATTAGCCACAAAACCGAGCCATCCGAACAAATATAATCTGGTTAATAAAAGTGAAGTACAGGGAAAGAGAGGGGAAAAGGAGGAACATCATAAATTCGGTTTTCATTGAAATGAGCCGACGTCAGTGGTAGTGTAGTGGTTTGACATCCAATTTGATTCGCCATCCCTAATTTCCCTGCGGGAATTTTAATCGTCCCTCTCTTGTTCCCTACAAAATATCCAGGATTTGAGGCATCATTAATGTAATTTCATATGCATCTTCTGTATCCAATATATTTATTTATATTACACAGACTAATAACACTTTAATTGTTTAAGCATTGTAATATGTTACGTTAATACGTTAATATGTGCACACTAACGTCTCCATTGTTACTTTGCAGCTGCGAACATAATTTATGAAATAAATGGAATGGAGGTTATTGCTGTTACTTATTGAACTTCATCTTCCAATGACTATTCTCATTGGCTCAAGTCATTTTGTATACAGAAGGCCGATAACTCATTTTGTAGGTTACATGGTTACAAACTTACTCTTACACCTTTGACAATGGAACATAATTACATTGTGAAAATATTTGTGGTCATCGATGATCTATAAAATAAACAATAATATTTGATTAACTATCATGAATTGAGGAAATTATAGTTATCAATATTATTACAGTCATCTTCTGGTTATTACTTTTTTAATGTTATTATTCACAGTTATGCCCGGTTCCAACGGGGCGTAAATAACGAAAGAGAGTATTATTGATACACTTGATATGGATTAAGGAAATTAGTTATATTGAAATTAATTGCTTCTTTACAATTCGTTTGAAATGCCTAATCGTGTGAACGGTTTGATTTTAATGTAATTAATTTTCTTAATCCGTATTAAGTGTATCAATAATACTCTCTTTCGAGATTCACGCCAGGTGGGAACCCGGCATTAGGTTTTCCTCCTCTCCGCAAATCCATTTTGATAGCTAGTACAACTTTCGTAGTATACATAATAGTTCAGAAGTAAATTACGAAGTTACATTTACATTGGAGAATCTCCTCACCATCTGCCCCCACTTATATCTAGTCCAATATTGCCTCATCGGTAAATTTTACGTACTCGATTCTTGTATAGAAATTGACGATCAAACCCGTTATATAAGAAAATAATTATTAAGGCTATGTCATCAAAAAGGTGAGCCCCATCACCTTATTAGTCAGTTTCGTCAAGTCACGTATAATTTATGTCATTATACTTGTTTATACATTATATAATTTCTATAAAATAACAAAACCTGTATATAATGTAGTGATGCTACAGGAAATACAAAATAATTTGTAAATAGATTCGCCTGAGGATCTATAATTATATATAATTATCTGTAAATTTAAAGGGGCTATGGGAAAAAAAAAAAAAAAAAAAAAAAAAAAAAAAAAAAAAAAAAAAAAAAACTATGTCAAAATGGATGAGAATTAAAATCGAGACGGAAAAATTTAAACCGGACTCTTGTCAATGTGGGCTAAAATCTATTGCATTTGTGTGTGTATTATTCTTGTATACGTTCTTCGATAGTGGCCGTAAAAACATATTTAATCGACCGGAAATTTTAAAGGTGTAATTATCAACTTCTCGAAATATGTTAGAAAGATTTATATTGCTTAAGTTTTATTACAAATCGCAGCTCAGAAAGATTTAATTTTCTGATTTTAAAGCCAATCATTAATGCTGATTTTAAAAGTTTTGTTGAACATTGATTGTTTGCAGCTGTAGAATACTTGTCGAGGAGTTATTTGGTGTTTTTTTATTGAAATGGCTGAGTAGTTTATTCCTGTTCGCTGAAATTCCGAGGAGTTCACTTTTTCTCCGAGTTGCTTCACTTTCTAAGTAGTTTATTGTGTTTATAATTTTTTTTTTAATACTATCATTTTTTTTTCTTTCATAGCCCCTTTAAATTTACAGATAATTATATATCCTCAGGCGAATCTATTTACAAATTATTTTTGTATTTCCTGTACATTATATATAGGTTTTGTTATTTTATAAAAATTATATAATGAATAAACAAGTATAATGATACACATTATACGTGACTGGACTAAACTGACTAATAAAGGTGATGGGGCTCACCTTTTTATTCAAACTTAAAACTAACTTACATACTAATTCTTAACCTAATTTTCCCCCGACAGTCTGTTGCCATCGATGCGGGAGGGGTGGTGGGGTCATAGTGTTAAACACTGGGTTTGTCAGGTGCTGCAACGAGTAAAAAAACTGTGTCTCCGACGGAAGAACTCACCCACCGACGGCACGCCAAGCTACGGGTGCAGGTCAGCGTTCTTCAACCTCTCGGTATGTCGGACCACTTTTCGCCAAGTCCATTCTAATAGTCACTAGATTTTCATAGTTAGTGATTTTCGCTCATGGACTATACTAATACACATTTTGTTATTATTCATATTCAGAAGTTTTTTATTAATACTATCAAATACGAATAAAAATATTTTAGCCCTCCAAAAAGATTAAAGCAATCGAGAGGCTACTTATCCACGGAATAACAATAAGAGATTAACTGGCTTGAGTCGTATAAAACCCTCGTAACAACCGAAAATATCCTTGCTACACAGAGGTCTGTCTGGGAGCTGACACCACGTCGGGGTTGTCCAGCACTATTAATAACCAGCTACAGTGCGGAAAGTTACAATTTATGTGTCTTAACTAATCTAAATTATCCGCTGTTGGAACTTCTCTACTGCTCTTTATCACCTAATCCATTTAGGATCTCTGCCAACGCCTCCCCCCTTTACCACCTACAACTTACAATGGTACGAGAGCCCCTGTTCGCTAATGAGGGCAACCCTGGTTAACCATCTTGAGAACACTTTACAGATTTTCTTTCGTATTTGACAGATTCGTTGTGTGAGTCAATCATTAAAAAAAAAAATCAAATTTGTTTGATAATATGTTTAATAAACTACATAGTTTATTCAAGCACCATCGTCATTTTTTGAACGATGTCATTTTTTGATCAACTAAACTTTTTGCAACAATGACAAAGTGAATTGTATAATTTTTATTAAAAGTTACTAGTTGCGGATTAAACCCCCAAGACTTTTATAATTAACAGCCAGAGAAAAAACAGAAATTCGAACCAAGGTATACGAGTATGGTCATTTATATTTAAGTTTGTTAAAAACTTATTGATAGTGAAAAGAGTACTCTGTAAGACCAATATTGTAGCGTTGTTACTGAAGATTATCTTGTTACTCTACTGAAGATTACTGGTTATTACTTTTTACAAAATTAAGGATCGTTAATTCATCAATTAATATAAAAATTATCCTATCATGATTTGTAGGATTTTGCCATAGAACTACCTTTCGATTAATAACTCAAGAGCTTCTTTTAGATCACTATTAAAACTGGAAATATATTTTTCAAATGTACTCTCATTTTTCAGCAGTTTACTTAAATCAAAAACATTACACATAGAAGTTTCACTTATTGCTCCTCGTTCTTGGCAGGGATGATTTGATACGACTGGACGAACGCTATTAAGTAAAAATCCGACTTTGTTAAACTTTTTACTTGTTTAATTTTTCCTATACCCCTTGTCATTTATTTCAACCAAAAAACGATCAGTTTTGGATTAGGCCTTTGAAATTTCAGATTGATTGAAAATGTCACGTAGCCTGCTTACCTTTACAACCTCCTACAATTCAAATCACCTATCTAATTTCAAATCTCACAATGGTAGTTCCCGCCGTCAGTCCGGTATTTACCATCTCACAAATCTGCTTCCATTGACCCATTCTTTTCTCACCCGTGCCGCAAGTCTTTGGACCCCTATCCACATCGCTATTTGTCCTTCATCAACTCTCCTAATCTTTTAATTCTCAGTCCCGATTGTCAGGGAGTGCCATTTACCCTGTTAATTTATGTTGTTTTTTTTCATGGTAATTTATGGTTCATAAGTACTTAGCCTTAGGTAATGTTGTATGTTCTTTCTTTTAAGTAAGCTATTTATATTCCTTATTGTTATTCTTAGGGGGGCAATGTCCCTGAATAACGTGGGTTTTTTCTTTTCAATTTAATTTCAAATTAGAGGATCTCCTTTCGTGCATGGCAAATTTTTGGAGAACTAAAAACTCGCTCTAGTAAGTGTGTAGAGAATTAGATATATTTGGCTGTATGAAAGTGAAAGTGTAAATGCGAACGAATAAGAGATATTAAAGAGAAAAGAGGGTTTCTAAATGTGGCCAGTAGCTGAGGTGAGGGATGGACTCCTAATGGCTTGTCAACTGGCTCATTACTCAGCATCTATTCCTGTAGTCCGCTATTAGCTGCCTCCGTGTATCCCCTTAATGTCTCTATAAATAAATGAAGGCGCTTCTTATAATTTATCTGTCACTGGCCGAGGCTCGAACCCATCCTCCCCGACTTCTTAAAACAGTCCTCCTGAGATATTCCGGACGGCTGTTCCGATATAGTCTGGAATCCTGGAGGAGGAAGCTATCCATTCGCGGGCAAGGGGGAGGGAGGCAGTTATTGCGCACTTTCGTATCCTCGATTCGGACTAATGGCCGCTTCAGGATGGTTTATCGCACCAGTGTCTCGTACTCCTCTGATATGTTTTATTAATGTCAAACACTTAGGTCTTCAACTCTCTACGGCTCGGTCATTTTATATTTCATGTCATATCATTCTATTTTATAACTGTAAGTATCCTTTTGATAACCGAGATATAGATGAATCCTCATACCAGCTCAAAATCTGTTCCACACAATTCTTAGTTCCGTTACAACTTGTATCATTTTTATTCTGCTCCTACTAATGGTCGACGGTTAATACGCTGCATTATATATGTTGGAACTTCCATACAACCCCACACATAAGATGTACATGAGGTCTATGGAACTTCCATACAACCCCACACATAAGATGTACATGAGGTCTCCAGGTTCTCCAGTGCAGTTTTGTTCTTACTGCGCTCGTCGCCTTCCTCTTGCTGAATAGTTAAAATGAGCCAGCCCTTGTATCATCTTCTATTCGTGGACAAAGAGGGAAAAATCCCTCTAATAGTTATTGCCCACTAACGCAGGCAATTCACATTCCGAAATGCTCTAGGTTCCTGTTTTACGCGTGGGGTTGACTACGGCCTATTCCAGGGCAGAACATGTGAGCACGGTGTTCTGTAGAGTCTTCGTATCCACAGTGATAATAGTACGGGCTATTTTCTCTCCTAAACTTATGATCCACAGAATCACCATGGCCGGTCTCCACGTTTACTCCAGTAGTCTGAGCATGTCGATCCATAATCTTCGGAAAAAAATTTGCAAAGTCGTCCTCCCGTTTGTCGGCGAAGTTTGTCGGGAGTTCCATTTCTTCTCGGTCCACGTGGAAATATGAGGCTCCCACTTCCAGGTGTACAACTGCTTAGTTCTACAACAAATTCATTTCTAATTCGAAGCATAAACTGAATAGGTTTTATTGTCGGTTTTGTACCCGATGGGCACTCTTAATAGACTAAAGTCAGTTAAGGCTGTACGCTAATGTGGTTCATATTTCACTTGATTTTTTCAAAATAAGAATCCATTTTCTGCTTGTCTATCTGTCCTAGTCTTTGAGAGCCCTCTTTTTAAGCCCAGAGACATAAAAGTATACATGACGGTCCATTTTGATATTAGGAATAAATCACATCATAAATCATGTGTCATAAATAGTGTCTTTAATGAGGTAGGCTATAGTGGAATATTATTACAAAAAGTTATTAAAAATGTCAAAAAACCCACACGAACCCATTAATTGTATGATACGTCACACTTGACTTGAAAATAGTTTCACCATTCAGGAGACCAAACTACTATTCTTGAGTTCTCATATACTCATAAACCTCTCGGCCTACAACCTAAGGGCACATCATTTCAGGTGCACATTATTTCTTCATATGTATCATCATATAATAGTATCATAAGATATTCATATGCACATCATTCTCTTTTTCTCCTTCCATACAAGCTGCTAATAGTGCTCGTAGTAAGTCGACATGTAGTGCATGCTCACTCACATACAGAAAATATGTCACACATGCGTCGTGAATACCCCACAATTACGAGGTTGGATGAGGGACTTCATCCAAATTTCCAATACTTATGTATCATTAAATTTATATTCAAAAGTTGGTATCAATTAGGCATACATACACCCTTGCATGTACAGTTCGAACAAAAAAACACCAATATAGTATGCGAAGAAGAGTCTATTTTCATCTTTTGTTATTTATTCATTATTTATCAAAACTAAACGACAAATATGTTCGAAATTATATATTTTACACTGAACTGTATTTTTAAATTCTAATTTTATTACAACAGCTCCACCCAGGTATTTTTAAAGAAGATTTGTGATTTTGTTCAGCTGAAGAGGTCTCAGGAGGACTAAAGCTACTACTTTTACGTGCTACTAAAGATTTACAGGCGTAACTTAAAACGCCTTTTTAAATAAGTCATTAATGACTTCACTCTCCTAGTGGCCACATTCTTTACGGCTGGAATAAAACTAAAAACCCAGTTTATAAATACTAGCCAGTTCCGTCTAGTGTTTCATAATGATCGTAAAGTTTAGTTTCTGGTTACCGCTCTAAAATATTTATTATTCGAGCTTTTTTTTTTCGTTTCGTTTTTCAATTTAGTGATCACTGTGATGTTTATTTTTACTCAGACACTTTAATACTTCGCCAGTCTATCACACTTAATGGCTTTTTTTTTTCTACCGTCGTTAGCTTTTAAGAAGTAGGAAGTACTTAACAGCGTGTAATAAAATAACAGATAATTTCTGGGTGATTATTATTATTATTATTATTTATAGTCCACGTAGCCTAGTGGGAATATTAACAACGAATTCTAAAATTTCATATAAATATTGTAATGAATTTTTAAGACAATAGGCAAGTTCATCCACTGGAGACAAAGCAAGTTTTTTGGACTCAGCACCTCCTCCACCGATAGACTTCAGGGAACTTAGGTTAAGTTAGTTTTAGTGTACAATCTTTTTGAAAGGTGAGCCCCGTCACCTTCAAATTTCAAAATGTTAGCATTATATCACTGTGTTAAATAAGTTAGATATTTATATAACTTCATATATTTTGTATAAAATAGCTGTAGAAAATATAGATGCGCCAGGAGCAGTTTTATTTTATTTATTTCCTCTTAGATTTTAAATATTGTAAATCAAAATACGTCCAAAGTATAGGGTTTTTGTTTATTGGGGACCCTCTGATCACCTACTTCTGTTTTGTACACATATAATAAAATTTACAATGTGTCTCTCCTAAACAAATTTAAACGATTTTTAGGATTAAAAAGCCACTCAATAATAACCAGCTATTTCTACATTAAATTAGATAGAGACATTGTACCCAAATAAACCAGGCTAAATATTCAGTAATATATCATTTTGAAATTATAGCAAACAGCATGTTTAGTTCCGATACCTAAATTCCTTTCTCTCCATTAGAATTAAACTTATCAGTCTTTCAATTGACTATCGACTCCCGGAAGTATTTCAGCAGGCGGAATGCCTTTCTGATTACTGGCATGGTGCAGTATCAGAATGTGTGTAGGTAGTTTCGAATTATTCACTTCGTCAATAATTCGCAGAATCCGATGGATGGAACAAACTCCATCGAGGTGCCGACCGGTTCGTTCCGATATTCATGGACTGACACATTCCGATCTAAAATGTCACCTAAATATTGGAGTTAGACTGGTGGGTCTCCAATTGTGGAAATAACTCGTCCCCGAAGGACATGAACGAGTAATCGATTTGATGGTGGGGTGGGAGGTTGTGTTACCGGGATATCTGCCCTGTTAATTCCGACAGGAGTCGGTGGTGCCGTGTCCCTGAATCCCAATTGTTATAGCACAATATATCTCCGCTACATATTCTCCCTCCAACTCACTAACTCAACACGCAAACTGTGATCACCACTTGAAATAATACTAGCTCATGCCAGCCAGTTTCATTATTAGTATTGCCGATTTGTTTTTCAAATGTTTGCCGACTAATAACACTTTAGTATCATTAATAATAACGTGACACTACAATCCGGGAAGTGTCTTTACCTCCAATCCTGTCTTCTTGCGGGTTATGACTCACCACCCTTTAATCACCCTAAGCTCAATCAACGATGAAAAGTCGTTCAATCCTTCCCTTGTTTCTAGTTCCTCTTTGCACATCTTCGTCATCCTTAAGTCTTCCATTCTTTCGTTGCGTCCTTAAGTCCCACATTGTGTTCTTTGAACTGGGTAATACTGTGGCCATAAATCAACAAATCTAGCCCCTGACTTTGCCCACGTGAGTGATCTTTCACAACATACGATGCAAATTTATTTGTTTAAAATAAAAACAAATAAGCAGTCGAAAGGTTTATTTAAAATAAAGGGGTAAGTATTGCATTACAGAAAATCGCCATGACTAAGAAAGTATTTTTAGTGACGTCTTCTTTAACAGGCGGTAGAGAAAGACGTCAATCCGAATCTTTGAAGGAGTATGTTGAGGCCTAAAGCAGAGCTCTGGTAAATGCAAAGGAAGGTGGAGGGGGCTCAGAGTGATGGGAGTGAGGGTAAGGAGAATAATAGCACAGGACTGGGGTAGTTAAAGAAGTGTTGGCAGTACATGGACCGTAGTGTGATCGTGCGATTGAGTAGAGCTGAAGCTACTACCTGCGTCAGTCTCAGACGTCAGAAAGAACTTGATAGGATTTGAATATTGCAAGATAATGGGAATGTCAAATAGTTTGAGGGGTACAGTTCTGCGATGAACTAGAAACATTCGGTCAGAAAAAAAAAGTGAGGGAAAATTGAGCTCGGATGGACGAGAGCTCTTGTTAAGCGAGTCAATGGAGAGTGTAAACTAAATGAGATCGATTAAGTATAGCGTTTGTGGTTGATGTTATAAAGTAAGGATCCAAGGAAATATTGAAGTTCCACGTATAGTAGATATGCATCATTACACAGCAAGTATAATTTAATGAACTTCTTACTTGTATACTCGTATGCCCTAAGATATACAAATTCCGAGTCGGAAGAAGACCCGAACAAGTTGTCACCCACTTTCACAGGTTTATACTCTCGCTGAGACAGTTGGTATTTGGGGGACCTTTAGCGGCGACTTTCCTAAAATGTCTCTTCCACACCTCACCTTTACTAATGATAAATCTCCGCAATCTTCAAGACCGGATTTTCGAAAACCCTCTCGCTCGGGAGAGTTATTTTATTGTTTTCATCTGGCGGCCTCTGCGCATCCTAATCGCATGTTTAGCTTCTAGGGCACCACCAGTTGTCAGAATCCATCGTAGTTAACTGTTCGAGCACCGGTAACATCCTTTTACTCTGCTTAGTTTCCTATTATGTTATACTTAGGTTTTTTTTTTAACTCTTTATTTGAATAAAATTACAATCTGCCCTAGAAGGGCAATGGATAATTGCGATCATACCATATTTAGAAATTTACATTTACTCTTTCATTCAAAGCTTATTTGCAATATGCATTCATTGAGGACATGAACGGATAAAACTGACCATCTTCAGAATTCCAGGGGACTAAAAATTTGGAGATATGAAATGAAATATTTGGCAACTTCCGCTTCAATCTCCTAGGAGTACGGAAGGATGATACAACTAACTGATCTTGCTACAGAATTTGTATGTAAACATAATTTCTCGTGGAACATTAAGAACTTTGAGGAAAAATGATCTAGGATAGTTAGAATTATAGTAATTATGTAGGTTTTTATCCGTGACATAAGGATGTGCATTAACTGATCTTTAGCCATTAACTTTAGGTAGTAAGGATTGGATGCGGTTGATGTTTGATGTTTCTAGTCCCTATAGTTCTAGTCTGTAAGTCCAGAATGGATTTAGTATGACTTAATATATGAGTAGTTCGTTTTCTAGTATGAAGTGGGGTCAGTCTATAAAGTTGCCCATACCTTCTGTTTAGGTCTTGCATTTTACGTCTCGTATGAGCGTTCCAGGTTAAGGTCGAATTCTAGATATCGCACTGAGTCTGGAATTGAAGAGGACTGGTGGTCATCAGATTGATGGTAACCATGGAATGAAATCTGTTTCTTTCTGTTTTACTTGTCTCGCGAACGGAAAATATTGTAAACAGGTGGTAAAGTTCTGTGTAACTTCGGTTATGACTATAGTAACTCTACAAACTTAGTAGCAGTATTTATCGTGAGTTATGGCGTGATAACAGCTCTATTGCTTGATAAACAAACGGATAAGGCTTAGTTTTAATGACAGGCTTGGAGCTCTCATATGACAGTTTGCTTGCCAGCTTCAATCATGAACTTCCGGCGTTTGTATCTTTCACTTTTAAGTAAATTTGAAATGAATAGGTTCGGATTGGATACACCCATTTTTCTGCCTCACATGGTGGCAAACAAGGGTTTAACCATTATTAAAAAAATTATAATTGCAATAAAATTATGTTACAAAATAAAACTTGTATTCCATTAGGTCTCGTGAATTTTCAGGCATAATAATCTAAAAATCCTCTTCCAAAGGAACTGAAACCGAATGGTAGAAGCATGATTTATTTCTGAGGATATAATCCATAAACTAAATCACCAAAGACTTTCTTTATTTTAATCACGGTTTTAATTTACCATCAGTAGTATATATTGTAATAATAATAATTTGTAGAAGTATCAAAACTTATCACTATAAAAAAATATTAAATTCATAAGTGTTGAGTACATAAGTATTTTTTAAATTAATAAGAAAACGACGAAGAAACTTCCTTTAAGTTTTATAAGCGGATTAAAATATATAATTATATGCTAATGACATTAGTATACAAATTGTATACTCACCTTAAGTAGTTTTGCGAACATGTATTTCTTTCGACACAAATAAACTGTGAGATTACTTTGCAAGACTAATAGAAACATTGACAATTATGAGAATTTATTCAATGGCGCGCTGGAACAAAACAATACTGAATAAATCTCTATGGACATCTACAAATCAAATATATCCAACAATAAGTTTTCGCACTGCAGTTTAGGAATCTGTGTAGGCTCCTCTAAATGACAAAGAGATTTAAAGCTCGTGCAGTCAGAGGTTAAGTGTAGGTGATTTGTGGTATCTAGCTGCATCTAAATTACTGCCTAGTCTTACTGAAGAGGTGAGCAGTATTTATTTAACATTATTTATCGGTTTTGCATCTCATTCGTTCAAGTTTATTGCTTTTAACAGTATATTCAATAGTCTCCGCGCAGTCTCCACGCTACTCAAGCGTTTGTTCATACTCGTTTTTTTATCCGTGCCGCAAACCTTTGGAACTCTATTTCCGCCAATATTCGTCACTGGCCTACAGTTCTACGTTGATTAAGTGTTAGTTAAAATACAGAATCAAGAATCGTGAAAAAAACCCCAAAAAACTTGAAAATTGGTCCCACTTAGCTAACTTTTAAGCTATCATAGCTTAATATATTCATACTTATCTCATACTGAATATTAAGGATACATTGTAAGCATGCCTAGCGTACATTGTATATGAAGTTACATGTTACAAAAGAAGCCTCAGAACTAACAAATCGCCAAGTCATTTAGGCCAATATTTTAATTATATACAACTTTCATTCCAATATGATTTCTAATAACTGATGTCAAAATATTGAGCATTAAATATATTTTAAGAAAACCACGCGAAGCCGCCAAAACGAAGCCCTGGTGTTATTTTGTACTTTCTATGATCTTCATATCCTTATAATTTTTGTTACAAAAATATAATGTTTGTTACAAAAATACTATATTTGTTGCATGTAAGTTCTAGTTTGACATTTTAAATGTATCTTACACAATATAAAATATGCTGATTGTTTAAAAATATGTAGATTAATTGAAAATGGAATATCGGACAATTGTTAAAAATTAACGAAATCAAAAGAGTTCGTAGCTTTTAATATTTCGCAAGTTCTAACTCAGAAGATTTCTGCTTTTTCTATGATTTAGAACACATTAAAAATGGTGCCGCTAAGTAATGTTCATATAAATTCCCAGAAAAATAATTCGCGATTTAATAAGTTCCTATGCTGAATTCAACTTAACACCAGCTAGTGATTCAATTTTGTTTATATAGCCTTTCTACTTGGAAAAATATTTAAAAAAATTAGAGATATTCGTAATCTAGTTTAAAAGTTATACCACACCTAGAACGGTTAGAATGAAGTGGGGAAATAAATAAGGGGCTGTGAGCGGTACAGCAATCTTTACGATCAGCGAACGCTCGTTCAATGAACGGCGGCCCATTCACCTTTACCTATGAATGGGAAAGGCCGGCTGAGTGAATGGGGCCTCTAACGAGGTCGTCTCTCTTTACGAGCCACTATGCAATGAGGTAAGGAGGCACTTTCCCCGGTCCACTGTACATAGGCGGCAGTACTGTAGTTCCAGGAGATTATGTTGTCTGCACCTAATTGTTATTATTTTAACACATCCCTTCCCTACTAGTTGTTCCAAGGATTTTAATTATATATTTTTAGTAATATATGTGTATATAATCGAGCATAACGATCTGTAAATTGAAGGAACGTGATCAAGAGATCGATGCTGGACTCTTGAATCGAGTAAAAGCATATTAAATGATTGTAAAACTTTTAGGTAATTTTTATCTATATTTATAAATACTTCAGTTAAATTGTGTAATCAACCGCGTTTACTAAAAACAAATATATTATAATTAGCTAAAATTTGTAGTAAACTAGCCTATTAAATCAGTTTTGAATGGATTATAAATAAAAATTTTTTTTTTGAATCTCAAAACTATACTTTTTTTTTTAACAACTTTGAAATACGTTTTAGGTAAACTTCTTTAATGAGGTCTTCTAATTTTAAATAGTTTCTGTGCTGGAACTTGACAAATTTTAAATGAATACCAAGCGTTTTGGAATAAATTGTAAACCCTTCCTTTCTTGTTGGTTAGATTTCCGGTTTCAATCAATTTTATTAAGATAAAATTACAATCTGCCTTTTATTAGACAATGAGTAATTGAGATAAATGTTATCATTCATACCATATTTACAAACAGCCCAGAGGCCCCCCAAGTCCACAAGGTTGTCACCTCCCTCGCATACGAAGGAGGAAGCGGAGTCTTGGGGAGTCCCCCACGCTCCTACGTCAGCAGCGTCACTGGATAAGAACCAGCGGAGGCTGACCAAGAGCGCGAGAGCCACAGACGCTCAGGACATGATTAGAGAAACTGGCCATTGTCAGAACTCCCACTATCACTTAGTTATAGCAGGTCACGAGGCCACTGCCGTTTTAATCTCCGAAGAGGATTGGTTAGATTTAAAGACGTATGAAAACCGCATTCACCATAGTTATGAAAAGAAGATAGTATATGTGATATTAAAAAAAAAAAAAAAAGGAACAATGTAATTGATTTAATATTTCCCAAACCCTCCTCAGGATTAAGAAGTAAGGACATATGGGGGGTGTTTGGGAGCGGGTATGAACATCTGTTTAGGTGTTAAATATGAAGAGGTATGAAGATTGTTTGGTTAGGAAAAGCTTGTAGAGGAAGGTGTGGAGAAAAGTACCCGATGAGCCCTTGCAAAACACGAGAGAAAGGTTCTGAAAACCGTTCCCTTACCTGTGCGGTTTCTAAGGTTCTTCATGGTTTCACGTCCGTTTTTAGCAAAAATTTACTTTTTAAGGTAAGGTACCTTTCACGTCTGCCCTCCTCCAGATCTTCTTGTCCCCTCTCTCTTATCTCTGGCTCCATGTACCTTCTACAATGCACTGTGAGCGCTTTATAATTGTGACAATATTATAATGAAAGCTGGGTGGGCTTAAAGGTAAAAAAAAAAAGCTGTAGCCATTAAGAAGACTTTATTTCCAGAGTGAATTATCCAGGAGTGGCAATCATGTCCAGTTAGCATCTCTCACTTGTGACCGGCGAAGGAGCAGCGACATTACGGATGCAGGCTGCGCGCAGATGTGTGGGTGCGCATAAATGGATGCATTTACGTCACTGTTTAGTGGCCATTAATAAGGGTGTTGTTACTGGCCAAGGCGTTTTATCATGCATGTCTCAATGTCTGCGCAACAGTTAACAACAATACTGCTCATTAAGTTGGAGCCACTGCTCGGCGTAACGGTAGGTCTCTTAGGAATATATTAATATCTATCCATTGTGGGCGAGGTACCCACTTAACTGTCAAAGTATGTCATGACTCCATGATGACATCAACAGGCCTTGCTAAAAACTAACACGATTAACATTTATGTTTAATTTTTTGGGAATCTGAATTTTATTGGCGTTAGGCTAGAGAACAAGAAGTAACTGGCCCGTAAGCTAACTAAAGGGGGGGCACGGGACTTGGAGCATGTCTTTGAGAGAGTTAAGTGGATATTGAAAACAACAACATCAAAACATTTGATCCATCTCAACTAATTTCTAACGTTGTATTTAAATTTATTCGGCTAACTTTCAAAAAAAAAAGTCAAGTCTAATGTATTACGCAATTATGAGCTTAGTCACGGATCCGATAAAGATTTTTATGATTTTTTATTAAAATTATCTATTAAAACCCCGGCACAAAATGTTTATTTTATATTATTTTATTATTATTTTAATAAAACTTGTTTCTATCAGTTATGAACTGATAGTTATGTCTCAAAGTAAATAAATATCTTCCTTTGGATCCGGAAATTAACTGTATATTATATTTTCACTCAGATAAAGCTTTTCTGACTTCATCCTTTAACTTAAACAAATGGATCTTTTTGCCGAAACCAAAGGAAAGGGGTCTGTTTTCATTCAGAAACAGGACGATCCTATTTCGAGAAAAATATATAGTCAATCAAAATATGTCAAAAAATTAAGCATATCCAATCCTTCTTATTCAAATTTCCTGAGAATAATAGTTAATACCCGCACTTTCAGAACCCTCTATAACGATTCTAATACATCCTTGATCTCATATCTTTTAAGTTCACGAATTTCACCAAAACTTATCCAGTCACCGAACAGTCATTATAAAGCATCTTACATCCCTTTAGTCCTTGAATATTAAAGTGGCAATGGCGTCGTGCCTAACAGTTGGGACTCATTGCAATGGCCAGTACTGGAGGAACTGAGCGTCTGTGACTCTTAGTCTGCCTCATGACGTCAGCGTGTTCGTTGTAGCGGCTGATGGAGGAACATTGAGGCTCTTGAGACTTCAGGAGAGATGAAAATCATGTGGAGTAATTCCAGGGATGTATATTTATCGTATGAATGAGTGAGTGAATGGTGAACCGTAAATATGGAATGAATGAGATTATTGATCTCAATACTTATTGCCCAATAGCGTAGATGTTAACTTTACTTCCATTAAAAGATTTTTTGACTAATAAAGATTTAAATTTAGATTCATCAAAGAAAAAAATAACAGTACCAGCAAAAGATCTTATGAAACCATTTTTATTGAGAAGTGAAAAGGGTAATATTATCATGTAGTACTGTAAGTCAGTGATATAGGAACGAAGGGAGACATCCTAGGAATCCATTTGTCTGAAACTGAATATATGAAAAACACTTTGCTCTCTTTGCAGCAAGGAAGGTTAGCCCTTGAGCTGTTAATGTCAGTACAAGAGGGTGTAAATAATTAAACATGGTAGGGTTACTTTCTCGTGAAGGTATTTTTAATTTACTTTAAATAGTATGCTATCACGAAGCACAGGGACAAAAGGAATGCTAAATAAACAGGAATTTAAAAGATAAACGACAGCTAAAAGGTAATTTACTTCATATTTTACTCCTGTATTTATTAAATATAATTACCTTCCTGCAATTAACTGTCCGACCCTGCTCGTGTTTTTGAAAGCTGCTTAACTTGAGTTTGCAGCTGTTTTAAAACAACGCACTGTCGCAATATTAGATTTCACCTAGGTACCGTAAGAATTATTTTTATTCCTCTAATCAGTTTGTTTAGACCTCGCCCTCAGCTGAATACTTTGCACGTTTCCCTTTGAATTTATTTAGTGTAATTTGTATATTCGCTATTTTTTTCCTTATAATAGAATTCTCTGCACGTGTACCTTCTAGCGGAGCTACAAATATTTATAACTGTATTTGTTATTCTTGTGAATAGCAGATATTTATTAATGATTTAAAATATATAACAATACTCAATTCCCGGATAGCACCTTCCATTCATTATTTAAATAATTTTTTGCTAAGTGTTTATCAACTGCAATATTTTTATAGATACGTTGGGCACTCTTCTAATTTTGTAAAAATACTTATTTAAATAGTCTCTTCATTTTATATGTTAAATATAAAGTAAATAACTATAATATTGATATAAAACACATCAAAACCTGCTTAGAACCTTTTATAATTTTTTTTTTTAATTTTATTCTAAATTTCTTATTTTCTTTTATGTTTTTGGAATTTCATTCAAATTCTTTTGGCGTTAGTGTATTTTTAATGCTTCCTTAAGTATGTATAAAAAATTATAAGATCTTCAAGCATAAAAGCTTCTAATTATTTGTTCCATCAGCCTCAATAGGTGAACTGATTATTATTTTTTTATTAATAATTTATATTTGTAACGACAGTCTTTATTTTTATTAGGACCAACGAACCATCGGGTTGAAGTGCTTTAAAACATAAATACATTTTGCAAACTAAATTATTCGTATGAAGAATCGGTTTTGCGTTGAATACCTCTCGCTGCTCTCCGCACAGCTCTCAACAGTCATGATCCTCCTTGTGGCAGACAACACAGAGTTGAGGAAGACTTTCACCAAGAGCCTGCGTGCCGGCCACTAAGAACGGCAACCCTCTAATGGCTTCACATCATTAGGACAACGAGGGCCTAATTAATAAGCACTGGTGCCTTTCGCTTCAGCCTCCTCGTAATTGCTACCTCCTTCGCTCTCTTTTACGACCGCTAAATTGGAAACAACAAAAGCCCGCCCGACCCAAGGGACCTACTTCAATTACGCTTAAGGACGACCGGTTGTCGGGTGCCCAACCGATTTAATTATAGCACATAACTCATAATTTAGTGCTGTTCCGTGCCGAGGAAGGAGCATATTCAGCCAAGGCCTGTAAGTCAGCGAAATAGGAATGATCGGAGGCATCATAGGAATCCATCCGCCTGAAACTGAATGTATGAAAAACACTTTGTTCTGAGACAATGTGCCTTAAATAATGATAAAAAATACACATAAGAATTTCTAGTTGACATACATTGAGCCTATGGGCGTATGTGATGATTTAAAAGTAAAATATTGAAACAAAAAATGAGTAAAAGGTTGCTGGAATATAATTTCTGCTGAATTATGAATTGTTAGATTGAAGGAAGATAAGGAAGAGGTAAGTTTAGATTTAATGATTATGGGTAAGAAAAGAACGGTCAAAGTAAACAGGCTTGTGAGAAGGGAAGTTCAAGTCGAACGGGCACGACCTAGTCTTACGAATTTGGTAGCTGATCGGAGGTGGTTGCAATGTCAAGCCTTTTTAGTCATGACACCCCAAAGAGGGAGAGGTCCACGTACTGGGGACCGCCACAGGGATACATCCATCACAACTTGGAGTAGCGCTGAAGAATGCATCTTCCTTGGATTTTCGGGAGAAATGAACTTAGAAAACAGGTCGTCAGAATATTCAGGTAGAAAGAGTGTTGTACTTGGGAATATTTCTCTCTAGTAGGACAGCGATCATAATCGCCATGTACGTTCATGTTCACCCCGAACATATATTATAAAGTATATACAACCAACCCCTTTGTACTTCTTTTGTTCGTTTTGATATCGGGATCTAACTCTAATCATTGCTCTGTGACAGAACCCGCTGTTCTCTATGCCACAGAGTAAAAATGTTGACCTTTGAAAAAATTGAATGGTTACTCTGAGAGTACTCTATCTCAACAGATGAACCAGTGAAATTTCCCTCACAACAATTAGTTCGGCTAGCTTGGACATCTAATGAGGATGTTTTTGCCAAACAGGAACCTTCACGTATCAAGAATGTACTTTTTGGGTCTACAAGAAGAACGATAGAAAGATAAAATGTGGATACATATAAATAAATCAAAATATATTGATACGAATAAATTACCTAGTTTAGTCTAGGTTTGACAAATCTAAGTCTTTTCGGTCGAAAAGCTCATTGAAAAAAGAATATTTACAACTCTTATCAAAGATAAAAAAAAATCGATTAATGATGACGATAAGATTTTATTCATATAAATAAATATGAAGACATATCTTCATTTACAGAAAATTTGATTGAAACGGTTATTAAAACAATCATTTATCTCCCTTTTTCTTCTTATAATAGTTTTTTTACTTATTTAGGTAAAGAAAAAACTCGTAAAATGGATCAAGATAATAAAATCAACGACCGTAAATTCTCTTCTGAAAGCTATTGTGGTGTAAATTTCCCATTTACAGGTTTCCGCTGATGTAGCTGTTTCTATTGTTACGGCTTTGAATGGACTTATAGTTGACAGCAATTCTACTCTTGAAGAAAATGCTTCCATTTAAGAGTTCCACAGCTCATTTTTATTCGCATGCCTTTTATTAAACCAGGAATGGGAGTGATAGGCAAAGAAAGTTTTATTTATATACAATCAAAACGCTTATTTCTCACGATTGAGGGTAAGTCAATAGGTAGATAGATAAATAGCCTTTGGGTTTATATGTTTTTTTTTTATTTCATTATAAATAATAAACATTCACTCTATCATTGCACCGAATTATGCACCCAAGAAGTTATGCCAGAGTATATGTATGTATATATATGCACTAAACCATATATATTGTAACCTACCTCATTTTTTACCATTTCTCTTTCTACTTTATTCGATCAATTTAACTTAACTAATTTGGCAGGTCCGTCATGAGATCTTTAATTCAAATTGTTTTATGTCTTTGACATAGGAATTTATCCCGATTGAATCGCCCGATCTCAAGGCTAATGTTGTAGTTATTAATAAATTGAGAAACTAGGAATTGTGAAATATATTTAAATAAAATGGTTATAACAAATAATTATAATTATATAGAGTGCTGACAAAAACTATAAAAAAATATTCAATTCCTTTTAAAATAGGATAGTTACTACCAATTACAAAAAACATGAAATTTGAGCTCAATTTCTTTTAATGGATCCATAATAAAAACAATATTAATATCACCCAATCGATGATCTTCCTGTAATCCAATCAACGTTACTTTCTGCTGTTGGTTCTTCTCCTCTCTTCCGTTTATCTCTAAGACTGTCCGTTTATCTCATCCCCACTCCTAGGAGCATAAGGGAAGATGCTTACCAGATGTGAGGGTTCCTGGCCATGATATTCTCAAATATGAATGTCACAATATATATACATATATATATAGTATTTTCAATTCCACTCATGTGTCGGAATGTTGAAGGAATGAAGGTTATTTCGATAAATTATAAAATATTTTCACTTTGCACCAACAAAACTATTCAAAAATAAGCTTTGATAACCATTTTCATCCAATAGTAATTGTAGGATAGTTAGTTAGCTTTCAAGCGATATAAATTTAGTCCTCAATCCAAAGATACCTGATGGGCACGGTAGAATTTCTTCAGACATTAACGTTATCTCAGATTTGGACAATTTTTGTGTAATTATGTTATATTTATCTGATTTTGAAGGCCATTGGTCAAAATCCAGGAAAAACTGGAAAATAATCATTATTTTAATTGTTAATATGAGGTGGGTTAATTAATCTCAGGTATCAAATATTAGAAACTATCCAAGCCATTATAAGTTTGTAAATATAGTAATTAGTGGTGTAATACGTTTAGGTGATGGAGTGCAAGCAACAGGTTTACAGGCAGATTGGAATAAGAAGTGCTACCGAATTGATTTTATTCAGTTATTATTGATAAGTAATGATTAGTAAGATATTTTATTCAGGCCAGACGTGGTGTTAAGTAGTTAGGAACCGACCGCACATCGCGTTCTCTCCCCCGGAATGTTCATCAGCCCTAAGTCTGTAATTAACTGCTCGAGTATCCGTGACAAAGACCACTCGGTGTCGAGCTACACTTAGCCTATGCCTCATAAATATTAATATCGATATTAATTATTCAGTTTGGTTAGCGATCCGGACAATTATCACGACGGCAGCTTCGCTGTGGCTATCGGAGCCGGTACCTATCAAACTTCATACCATTATCATAAGCAGGCCACTTAGAGTATTATCTTAATTGCTCAATTCTAAGCCGATTAATCAATGATTCCGTGGGAACTGGGAAGGAGGGGGATGGCGGCCAGGGGAGGGGGGTGCAGCATCGGGCACTTCAGCACGCGAACGCATTATGCAAAGTTATGGCATTTTTCTTTTGTTTGTTACGGAAGCGTCCATTAAAGCATGGCCAAAAAAACAAATTAACTAATAATTATAAAAGGAAGAAATGTATTAATGCACTTCGGCTCAAACGACGTATGTCTAAGACATAAAACACCACTAAGATTAAAAACATATGTATATTTATATAGATAAATACGGATATGCGGATTTGGGGGCACGATGGGATTTTGTTGAATTTTTGCTTAGTTAACTTTATCAAAAACAGCTAACAGCTAGACTCGTGGCTAACTTTTAGCTCTCATATTAGCATGCAATGTTTTACAGTAAATAATATCTTTTATGTCCTGTTTGGTCGGACAAATGTTTTAGTTGCTATCTAAAACGTCAGATTATGCAAAGCAAATGGCTAGGACTTGTTGGAAGTGACCTCAGGTGTACATGAATATACTTTATTCACAGTGCCTTAAACATCCAGAATATTTTAAGTTAGAAATGGGTATTTTTTCATTCATTGCAAAGTTTCATACAGCTCAGCTGGCCAGGTCTCAAAGCATGTTTTGTCTCAGCCGTGGGGCGGATGAAAGTGACTCTATGTGGAAGTAAGGGTGTCTATTTGTGTTACATTTAGACATTTAGAGTGTCTTTGCTTTACAGTGTCGTTAATGTATGCCATTTCCAAGTATTTGAGTAATGTCTTGTTTGAAGCGAACAAGGTTAGTTAGTGGGAAATGGCTGAGTAGTTTTCGCATGCCTCATTTGGACGCTTGTAGCCACAAGCTTCGGCTCCATAAGTCCCCGCTGTAGTTTTAGGACAAGTTACATATTTTCGATTCTTATCTAATGATACGGCTGATAGTCGCCAAATAAGGACATGCTAATTGTCAAGTACTTTAATGCACAGTTACGAAGTAAGCCAGCGCTGGCCGGTGCTTCTGAAGGCCACTACAATTGATAGGCTGGCCGGCCAGTGTAAGCAGATTGCTGTGGGAACATCTAATAGCCTTCGAGGGTGTCATTGTTCTAAGGTTCGCCTAGGGTACTAGGGTATCACACTGTTTCTGCACATCTCTGCAGCTATTTTCGCACTGCCCACTAAGCTATTTTTCTCCTTGCCAGTTCTGTGGCAAACGATACGGTCGAGTGAACATCCAGTCATGAGTTGGCAGTTTTCCTCCATTGAACACTTCGTTGGATAGAAAAATATTTTCATTCATTTTCTTTCTTTTGTACCTTTTTAACTTAAAATGTAATGTCTAAATTTGTTAATGACCCTAATACATTATTTTTCAATATTTACTAAGATTGACTATTTTTCTTTTTCTTTGTTACAGGTAAAAGATGACGAAGTATGACTACGTTAAGAATAACTTCGTCAAGGGTATGCTGCTATATCTGATATATGCTGTATATATTATATATACGGAATTTATACTTGCGTAGAATTGATTAGGTTGTCAAGGTATCAGCTTATGAAGGATAGATGTTTCCATCAAACGTCGCCTATTAATAAAATAAATTTGATGGAAATCTAACCTCTATGTTTCGTCATCCTAAGTAGATGTTCCCACAAATACATCCACTCAAATATAAATTCAAGGTTTACTATCCATTTAATTGTATACCACTTCATCGATCTAAGGCTGGACGGGGATTGGCCCCCAACAATTATAAAGCATTTTAGGGCTTTTGGCGCAAAATACATTGTTATAATTTTTCAAATACAAATCCTACCCACGCAACTAAATATTTTCTAAATTCTTTGTCAAGTCCATTGCACATCCCTTACTTTAATCCTTCATTCAAGACACACGAAGAAAAAAAAGATTAAATTATATAAGACACCGAATATTAAAAGATATAATGGTCAACTAATACAACAACATATTCATTACATATATTAAAAAAAATTCATTTAACAATACATGAAACTCGTAAACGTAAATAAAAAATTTATCCATACGATAAACGGGATTAGTCTAGTGAAAAAAAACATTGCCTTCCTCAACAATACGACAATTAATATGAAAGGTGTTATGCGTACTGGCCATCAGCTGCAATTTAAATATATTATTGCTATAAAGTGCCAATTAATGGTCTTTCAAAAATTATACGCAATTCGTGATTAGCATTTGTTGTTATAGTCACTATTCGTACTAAGTTATAATTTTAATGCGTTGTGGAAGGCGCCAGCAGACGGCATATCGTGGAGGCAGTGGAAGTCGTTGTGGAAATGCCTATCTCCCAGCTAATTAGGGTACCCTACCATTAGCCCCGCCTGAGTAGCCTTGGCTGAAATATACTGAATATTTCACTCATGTTTAACTGCCATTAAATGTTATTTTACAGTGATTCAGGTGGTATTTGTTGGAAGCATTTGCGTGCCTCCACTCACTCGAGCAGTGAGGCCTAGAATGCAATAAATAAAATCTGCTTTGCTATCCAGAGTGCTACGCAGAGGTCTAACGAAAGCTTATCAATTATTTTCGAAAATACTTCATTCAGGGGTTATTTTGAATATTTTTGGCGATTAAGCACTATTTACTAGGGACTACCAGTTGTTAGCATACTAGTACACTATTCGTATTCGGGAAAAATCAGAAATATGTCCATCAGTAAAATTAATTATTTTGGTTCAGATAATGAAATTAAAATTGTATACAACTACTTTCAAAACTGTTTGCGATATCTAATCTATGAGTTAAAAATGTTAAAGAGTTACCAAGAAAAGACCATTGGAACAAAAATATTATAAAATGGAGAGAAGGAGAAGGAAGTTACGAATTAAATAAAAAAGGTTGTGTTCCGATATTCAAGTGAAAGGGTAACTTTTCAGGGAAATCAATTCTAAGGCTGTATAATCTCGAATATATGTTTTTTATGGTAAAAAAAATTGCTAACATTGTTTAAATAGTTAAAATTTGCATAAATAACGATATTGGAAAAAAAACTCACACAAAAACTAGCTTTACAAACCAGGAGGCTGACTAGATTCATCCTAAGGCCACTTATTAAATATTGCTATATTCATTATAGAAATTAAAATATTAAATTGATTAAGTAGCCCCCAAAATGAACCCATACCCCAAGTGAAGTCCCTCGAGAAGATCAGGTGGGGAAGACGCCTAATGGGTTCAAATACGATGCCTCTACTTTACATATCACTAAATGAAATAATTGTAATATATGAGGTTCAAGCCGTTTACAGTGTTTAGGGTATTGTTACGAGTCCAGAAGTATGTCCAGGGGTTATTTTGAATATTTTTGGTAATTGAGCACTATTTACTAGGGACTGCCAGCTGTTAGCGTACTAGTACACTATTTACTAGGGACTACCAGCTGTTAGCGTACTAGTACACTATTTGTATTCGGGCAAAATAAAAAGAATAGTTCCAGAGTTCCAGATTCAGTATTATACAAAATACAAAATAGTAACGAATAGACATAAAGCAATTACCTATAAAATAATTTTTTTACAAAAATAGGTTTTATCAAGGAAATATTATAATGTAAAGTACATACAGAACAACAGGACCTCTTGATACCGATTAAAACCAAAAAATGCGTGGTTGAGAATCCAAAACTGACATAAAATGAGGTTTTAGGAAAATGCCCGCGTCGATCTCATCTGGCCAAAATACGAACTTCACCTCTGTTAAACCGTGAAGGTTCGCTCTGCATAATGTGCAAGAATTTCTTTGGAGTTTGTGGAGGGACTTAGAAAAATTAAAACGCGGACAGAGACGACATAGTTGGGCTTAATGAGCCTTAGCCGAAGCGGTAGAACCCGTTGTGGCTGGTCCTCCGATCGTGGAGGCAGTGGGCATAGCGCTCGCTTTATAAAAGACTATCTCCAGTGTTAATTAGAAGGCAGTGGCTACGGCCATTAGCCCCCCCCCCTAAATGCATATTTAATTGCTTGAGGCTTTAATGCCCGCTACCAGGCTTACTGCCTCTTATCTACGTCACCTGCCCCCTTTTGGCCTTCAAGCTCTTATATCAACGATTCTTCTAAGTGGTTCCCCGCTTTTGGAAAACAGACTTCGATCCGAATATAAATCTTTTTTAATATGTATATAAAGTAGTCGCCGTAAATGCTGTGGCTGCTAAGGTGGCATAATGACACGGTTCACGACTCAAGATTGAATATAAATTTAAATTACTGTATTACTTAAATTAAATAAATTACTTCCTGCAGTATATATAGGCATCAATGATTTGAAGTTACCTACACTGTGTTTGCTTACAAGCTAGTGAGTTGACAAATAATTATAGGAACAATACTGCATAATTCAAAGAGTCCTAAAACCTGTTATTTTATGACGTTATCTCGGAGTTGGTTGATCTATACCATACATTATGAAGCATTTAAAGTACTTCCTTAACTTGTCCTTTGACCGTGATAATCGAACCTTGTTTTATTGCTTACTATCAATATTTTCTTACTCTGACTCAATCAAAACTTTCTCACATTTAACAAAAACACGTCTGCATTAGCAAAGGTTTCGTTAGAAATGAAATTTGACACCTCAATGGTGTCCGAGTGAGTTATGAGTAGGCGTCAGTATGTTCATCGTATGTCATAGACGATCTGCAGGCAATGCTCAAACTAATGAGCAAATGAAAAGTACAATATTACATAGATAGATAATGGATAGATGCTTAACCTGAAAAATACTAAGTGGACGTACCATTATTATAGTGAGTGAGAAAAATACTGAACTGTATTCATAACAATTTTGCCGAATCACGTAATTTATGGTTTCGTTGATCTTACCATAATAATCCGCCCTTGCATTATACGTCCAACAAATATTGCATCCTTTTGAACAGAAAGCCAATGTCTTTTGGTACCATACCCAATGGGACAGGAATTAGTTTTAATTATTAAATAATTTATATATTAATTACCTCACGCTCTTCCTACATAAAACTGAAGCTGAAAAAAGGCTTTATATGATTTTATTAACTTTTATATTTATAGTCGTCAAATTGTAGTTAAAATGAAACACAAAAACAATTATTGTGATTAGGATGCAGCAAACAGATAAAGGATGAATTTATTGGTCTGTAACCCATATATTGTTACTGAACCAATCAAATTTCAGTATTGCGTTGTTTTTCCATCAATCTCAAAATGGGTGCTGTATTTCAACCGTTTTTGTTTCACTGCTACTCTCTTAATTCCGGGTCAGATCGATGATTTGTTTTTATGCCGATTTTTTTAATTAGCATCTGCGTTTAGAGCAAGACAAAAAGCACAGCTATTTTAGGAGCACTCGCGCCCAAACTAACTACATTCGGCTCTTGGAACGGCCGACAATCACAGTAGCAATACTCACAGAAAGAGAACTTTTCCAAATAATTAATTATTACTTAATTATTAATTACAGAAATATAAATGTAATTGAAACGCTATCAAACCATTTTTGATATAAGATAAAATATATAAAGAATCTGAGACCTCCAAATCTTCCTTCAGAATTAGTGTGTCCTCTCCCGAACGAAAAATTGGACCCTCTCAGAGCAACATAGAATAACTTTTTCGGGGGGCCTCGGTGACTGGGATGGAAAAATAGCTACCAGAAGTTCCCCGGGGTTGTAGTATTTTTTCATACAATAAATATATTCTTACAATAAGGTCAAACAAATTTAAAAAAATGTATATTTACGTGCCTAAAGAAAAACACGACCTCCCCTACGTCTCTTATGCGCAAAGAAGTAGAAACTTTGGCGAGGTAAATTTTTGGTGCTGGCGAAAATCGGGGAAATTTTCAGGTATGGGGAGGAATGTAGCACCAAATGTTTTTTTAATTACTCTTCTAATGTGCAAATTAAATAAAAATAGTTCCTTTTGTGTCTCCTTGGTGAGTGTCCTTTTCATATTTAATGCCTTGGAGCCTTGAATTTTTAAGACGCGAGTCCAAAACCTCAGCGAGCTGGAAAATTCAATGCGGTGGCTCATGGGAGGAATCAATTCGATGATTGTGAACTTCTTGAAGCTTTGAACGGTTAAAAAACATTTCCTCCGACTATCGACCCAAGTCATCATTTACCCTTGAGAGTCGTTAGCGACCCAGGGTAATAATTATCAATCACCTTGATGACTGTTTTATTCCGACAGATTAAGATGGCCTAATGGGAACAGTTCTGATTCACAGCCTCCTGTTAATTATGAGCTGTGCTGTCTGTTTTCTATGCTTGATGGTCAATGACCGTTGCGCACTTGTCGCGTTACAAAACACTGACCGTTTTCAAATTTTAACACATTGTCGAGGCGAGAGGCTTTACTTTGAAGCAGTTTATTTTATGTTAGCGTTCGTAAAAATGGTGGTACATTTTATTTGTGGTGTAAAAATGGTCCACAAACACAATAAAGCGAAGTAGGGGCTCGTCTCTCTAACTAGTCGTTCTCAGTCAATTTTCTGGAAACAATAACAGCCATTTTTACCCAGACGATTCCTGTCATTAAAATCATAGTGCCAATCATAAATGCCATGTAACCATAGACGTAGTATATATAAATAGAAAGATATATATAAAATTATCGTTAGGTTTTTTATTTGTTATTTTTCTAAATTAAAATTAAAATGTGTACTTCAATGAAGATTTTATTCATAACCAAAAGAGTTGATGCAATTTGTTTTTCGTTTTAGACTAGATGTATCCCATATTAGCAAAATACTATTTTTATTATTAAGAAATATTGGGAAAAAAAAATTGTACTGTACAAATTTCAAACGAACTTTATAATAAACAACAGCCACATAATTGATGATACCTGTACAAGATAGTAGATGTACAGAGGGGTCCAAAAAAATGTATCCACTGTTTAAAAGTCCATAGCTTGCAAACTAATTGACGGAGTTATCTCATTTTTGGTAGTGTAATAGTCTGTAGTTCCGCGCCATACAAGCGCTGTATTGCCTTGTTTTGTTTTGTCAGATGACAGTCGCCAGATAGTTAGTGTTTTATTGCTAGTTGTACCTTGTTACTCGAGTAAACATGGCTGGCGTAAGGCTTACATTTGAT
Organism: Acanthosoma haemorrhoidale; assembly: GCA_930367205.1. Classification (NCBI taxonomy): domain Eukaryota; kingdom Metazoa; phylum Arthropoda; class Insecta; order Hemiptera; family Acanthosomatidae; genus Acanthosoma; species Acanthosoma haemorrhoidale. The sequence continues at coordinate 34,690,804 of OV884012.1, forward strand.
GAAAGGAAGTCTGGTTTAAAGTGGTATTTTAAGTACGAAAACAATAATGAGGTTCAACGGCAATGGCGAAATGTGTATCAAACAGAGCCACCGACACGTTTAACGATTCGTCGCATTCGAGACAAATTTGAAGCCGAAGGCTGTGTTAAAGATGTACACAAACAACGATCTGGACGACCTGTAACAGTAACAAGTTCATTTAACTCCCATCTTGTGTTACAACAATTCACTCGCTCACCACAGAAGTCTGTTAGACAGTGTGCCCGTGAAACTGGAGTGAGTCGCTCAGGTGTTCGGCGAATTTTGATATCTTTAAGTTGGACTTTAAGCTACACTTTCACCAAAAATGAGACAACTCCGTCAATTAGTTTTGCAAGTTATGGACTGTTAACCAGTGGATACATTTTTTTTGACCCCTCTGTATTTAGTTTGACATTATATAATTTAAGTCACATTCAAGAATAATACCAACTCATAAATATAACCCGTAAGTAAATATAAATAACAAACTAATGATTTCATATTTATGAAATAAATTGCCAATGCTGTTTTTATATTTTTTTTTCCATGGCTAAGTCTGGATTTAATTGTCTAAAAAAAATAATCCTTGGAATGTGAAGATATATTTTGTTTTCAATATCAGCAGCGTATCAAATGAAAGATATCGACGTGCGGGTTAATATCATTTGTTACTAGTATTATTTTGTTTGTCATTGGTATTACAATACCTCTTTAATGGAAAATAATTACAAAAGTCAATAAAACTGTCATCGAATTGGTATCATATTCTGCGTGATACCTATAAACCTATAAAGGAAAACAAAATAATAAAAAATAATGAAGGGTCTTTAATTAATCAATTACTTGGTAATTGTAAAGTCATACATAGTGGGATATCAAATTTGAGTGTAGTCGGGTATTTGGCATCCTGATTAAAAATATGTGTTGAGACTCGTTTCCTATGATTATACAAAGTCAATAAAATTATTTTCGCAGCAGTATTGAAACCTTTACATGTAACCTATACTCACACCGAAATATATGTTTCCGTCCAAAGCTATGTAAGCTCCAATGTTTCAAGAAATAATTGTATCCCCCCCCCCCCCCGTCATAGCAATTATATGGCTATTATAGAGTCCGTGGTCACGTGTTAAGCTACTTCCGCCGCTGAGCTGCGCCGTAACCTCCCTTACAAACGAGCGCGCCCACACAGCGCACGAATCCAGGAATTACCACATCAATGCGACTCCAGTCGTTACCACCTCCGAGGACTCATTATCATACCGAAATACTCCGTCCTCTCCTCGGCGGGACTCGAACACAATATCTGTTGGCTGCTCACCATCTGGATAATGAGCTGGGAGGCCATTAGCTCGTGACTCATCACTCCTTCGGGTGTCACCTGGCCAGGATTGATTTCAGCCAAGGGATTATCTCCGACAAACCACTCTCCCGGTGAGGTCTCACGTCTGATATGACGACGTCAGGCGTCGTCTGTGTTGTGAATTAAACAAAGGTAGGCGGGATACATTAGACAAATTGACAGGTTGAGTCTCAGCGATTAATCAAGGCGTTCATTGTTTCCTCTTCAGGTTCGCCGTGGAAAATTGAAACGGCAAAGCTTCAACAACATTTCTAATTAGTCGATCCAACTGTGAGCATTTGATTTTATATGCTATCATTTAGCTATGTCAATATTGAACTGAATTACACACTTGAAATTAATATTAAAGAAAAGATCCACACAAAACGTCTAGTAATTCTATGGAGACGTGGTACGGATATTAACTGAGAGCTTCTTAAACGGTTATTTGAAACAAACAACTCCGATTTTTATATCAAAAAATATGTCATTTTATTCGCCATACAATCATGGTCACTGGTGTACCCTTTTCAAAAAAGATTATTGTTGTGGCCACCTCTTAATTAAGAATAATTAAAAGTTCCTCTCTTCTCGGGTCATATTATACCTATCTATGTTCCCATATTTGTTGTTAATAAAGGTTATGACGTCAGTGAGAGTGGGGGAAGGAGGTAGTGGGGTAAACAGCCGCAGGTAGGGAGCCATCCCCACCACGGCTGTGCGCCCTATATAACAATTGGCATTAGACCGAATAAGCATAACGAACAGGACCGTCACTTAGAACACTACTCTCTCTCTGCACTGGCGCTTACTGCTCTACTGAAACCATGGTCTTCTCATTCAACTACCTCTGCATCTCTCTCCTAACCTCGCTATGTTCCTTCCTAGTGGGAATCTCTGCCTTCGTCTCGCTAAAACTAGCACCTTCTTGGGAGAGACCTCTCCCTCGCGGACGACGGTTCCCTTGGCCCTACAAATTTTACCTAGTGAGACGTCTCCCACGGCAATCCAGTCTGCTTCTCTCCGGTTCACACTCGCCTTTGGGATCCGGACTTTTCGCCTACCCTTAGATACCGAGTGTGAATTCGTGGTCATTCCAAGACCACGCAAACTACCTACAAACCTACCCTGTACCTCTTCTCCTGAACATAGTGCTTGTCGGGGCACACACCTTCTAAGATCTTATGAAGTCAATCAAAACGAATTAGGCTTCCCGCCGACTAGGCCGGCAGCCAGGTTGAAAGACCACAGGTCCGCCCGCTTTATCTCTTTCTGGGCGCTCGCCGGACGGCGGCTAGAATTGTAGTGACCCTAGCCAGCGGTGGGCGTCTCCGCCCCACATTGGGGACTCCCAAATCCGAGCCCGACGATTATGTTAGTGAGTCTCTCTCAATGAATCATAAACAGTATTAGTTCTGTGATACCGGAAACAGATTTGTGATTTTTTGCGGTTAGTCTATTTTGAACAAAACAAATGTTTTATACTTCAATTGGAATGAATAAAAAAAAAATGTGCATTTTCGCCATAAAGTCTGTCTCTAATATAAATAATAATTGACTATCAAATATTCCTTGGTAAATAATAAAAGAAGCAGTAATATCGAATCTATTTAAGAACATTGTCTTACTTTCTTACCTGCGCCCTCATGTACCTTGAGTGGTTAGGCTAAGCGGGTCCATATAAACAACACATTATCCCAGGTGGAAACCGAACAACTTATTAATTACAGCCTATCACTCATCCTTTTATTGGATTCTTTTTTATTAAATACGTTCATTGATTTTTAATAATTTTACCATTTGGCCTTATTTTAGTGTAAAATATTGCTGGATTGAAAGAAAATTAGGCATTCAAACAGCGGACGAACTCAATTGCTAATAAGACAATAAATCCTCCTTGGATGGTCAATAATAGTGAAATTATTCCATTAACAAGTCGGGATTGCGGCTATGATTAGCTGGTGACCTGGCGGCTTGTGGGAATTAGCTTCGGCTGTGCGCAATATGTCAGCCAATAGTGTTATGTGTGCGTCCGTGTACTGCAAGCGGGATCAATGTTTACTGAGCAGTCGGCCTAGGCTGCCTTGGCATGCATCACTGGCGTAGCGAAGCGGTCTTTAAGGGTTTCTTTCATATGACTTTTCCCATGTGCCAGCAATGGAGGGAGAAAAATGTTAAAATCGTGATAAAAATTGATTCCACACTCTGCTCCAGCACTGAATGTTTAAACCCTATGGTGCTGATTGGATATGAATTTCATGAATTCTAATGACTTTAGAAATTATTATTGAAAGTTTTAAACTGTGTGTATGCTTTTTAAAAACGATTCGTCCTTACTCATAACGAGGTTTTGTGAAAAATATATCAATTATTCTCAAAGATCGCCGGCGTAGTTTGCATGCAACTTTTTCAGAATATATAAAATACTATTATTACAACTGATAACTTCATGTTGACCATTCTACTATTTTCCTGCTATGCTGACCAATATTATTGGATCTGAACCCTTAAAAGTTTTAGAATCTGGTTTCTACTAAGTCGGTCGAAGCTTACTAGCACTTTATTTCTTCAAACGCCGAGATAAAACCTTAAGAGTGCATCTTTCCGGTAAAATACGGCATCTTCTAATAAGAAATTGTTTCAGATCTTTTATTATATTTAAACTATATTTGATGACTAACATGTTTACTCCTGTTTCCCCTATGCTTTTCTTGGCACCCTTACAATGCACTATTTTACTGCCTTGGCTGCTGCGGTCATGAGTTAAAGAGGATAAGATTAAATAAAGTACAGTTTATACCGCATAATAAATCATACTAAACGGACATAAAGGTATATATAAATTTATGCTTACACTGTTAAATGCGAATGCGGTTTCTGGCAGTCTGGTCTCCTATATCAGAGAATTGATGTTAGAATTCTTCAATCTAACGTGTCGAGAAGTGGCTTTATGGTTTGAAGCTTTTGGTTATTAGTCCAAAGGCGGAGATTGGACTTTATTTTCAATGTCTCAAACATGACTGGGGCGTTTCTATCTAATATGCCTGTATTTGTTTCTGTATCTTTTGCGGTATTGATTGGCAAAGCGATTTTCAGTAACCTTCCATATGGGAAAAATGGGTGGGCAGCAAAGTAGCAAGGGAGCTTGTCGTTGGGCGAAAAAGGTCATTTGCAGGAATAAACACGCGAAAAAAAAAAACTTAATAAAAATAGATTATTGTAAATCAAATTGTTTTTTAGCCTCATTATGCATAATGCTCATAAATGCCTCATATTGCTAATCAGCAAGCTGTCAACCTAATGAAGCCTTTTGCAATATTGTTTAATATATTCCCTATAATTTATGGGTCTATATGATTAAGCGCTATATATTGTTAGTTATGTGCTAAAGAACCGGCCTACCATTGAGCAATTATTCATTTTTTAGAATGAATAAAGGCCGGATTCTACAGCCCCTGTCATGCCTACTTCTTATATAACAGTTGGAGCACCTCCTCATTAAGACTTGCGAAATCGGGGTTCCCTCGAGGCTCAATACTTTATATATTACTTCACATTACCTTTACTCGCTTACATAGACAAATCGCTTGACGCAACGAAGCCGAATTATGACAAACTTATTCACAAATACTCGCAACAAACATCCAACTCAAGCTTGTCTAGCACTTCCAAATTACTCGACTCAACCTAACTCAAGATGTTCGTCATGGTGTTGGTCGTATTATCCTCACCAGGAAAATTTAAATAAATTCTACCCCTAAACAAAACTGAATTTGAATAAGTGCTTCAAAGGCTACGAAACCCCCGGAACTTGAAATGTTCCATAGCCCTACCGCTGAATGATAGTCGAGGGGCATACTTGATGAAACATACCCTCCACAATCATGGCTTTCCTGATATTTGCTTGAATTGATGCCAGAGGACCTTTTTGATGTCATGCATCCAACATGTCGGCCAGCCGGACTTTTCGATTCGCTCCTTATTGGGCTATCCCACAAAATTATTTACTTTGTTAGATAAAGAACTTTTTAGACATTTTGGGGTGATAAGATCAGCTATGAGGTTGGCTTATACATTTTCTACTTCAAGACCTTTTACCTAATTTACAGGATTACGTTTTTAACTTGTTTAAATGTTTAAATTACTATGTATTTGTGCACTAATAATACCCATCATCCCTTTTTTCTTGTAATGTGCAAGTTTGGCAATTGCGTCTGTCGATTCGCAAAAGTATTATTAATCGACGTACAATGGAACCAAAACAGATGCCCATTTGTTAGAAAGTAGGGGCCGGTAGCTTTCGACTAATTAAGGTGCACTTAAGAGGTATCTGAAAGCCGATAGCCGCCTTTTAACCGGCTCAGCACCGTAGGCGTTTCCTGTTTCTTTTCATCTCCCCAAAAGCTCTTCTGCTTTTGAGTATTATCCAAAGCTCATTTTCATAGCTAGTGGCTCCATGATCTCAGAACGGTAACAATTTTCTTTCAAATGCTGATATTGACGGGTGTATACAAATTACCTAGCCAGGAAGGGACACATATTCAGAACCAAGGTAATTTACTAATAACCAAGGATATAATTACTTTATTATAATTGAAATGGAAGTTCCATTAAGGACATTAAGTACGTTCTAATCTAACTGGCTACTCGATTTCGGACGAAAAGTGATCATCCTAGACTGCCTTTATGGACATTATGTTTAGCTACAATTAAACATACAATGTTATGGAAAGTGTCGTGTTTAATTCTGGCCTTAAGGAAGGTCATGATTAATTATGTACTTAATCAATTAACCCTGATTACAGCTCAATTAAAAACATGATCTTATCGTCGAAAGATACACTGTAGAAGAGATGTTTCATGTAACCACTTAGCTTAGTGTCATAGGAAATTGTTGTCGGGTGATTATCACTTGAAGAATAAACTGAAATATTCATTAGAAACAATAATTATACTTAGACGTCACCCCAAGATTTTACGACCAAAATCAAACTGATGTTATATGTGCTACTGAAAATAACCGTGTGCCTGCCCTTTAACTGTATTTACTGTTATATCTCGATGCTAACTATATTATGTGCTATACCCGATGAGGTTTCGTAATTATGGGGGATGGTTTTATTCCAAAATCAAATTTTTTTTCAGAATCACAAAATGTTATTGTGACTTGCAGCTATATAGTAATATTTTATGTAAAAAAAAATATTGTAATGATTTTTATCTTTCTTGCTATTATTTAATTTTACCTGAGAGTTAAAGGTTCTGTTAATATAAAAAAGAATTCTGGCAAAAAGGAAACTGTTCAATTACAAAACTTTTATTTCATTTTTCAACAAGCACGTCTGTGACACAAAACTACAACGTTTTACAAAACAAATTTTTATTATTCTACCTTATTATTATTATTCGCGACTGGCTAGATTTACTACTTTTCATGTCCCTTTCTATTGTTTCATCAATTTTTCTTCGTTCTTTGGCGAATTTTCGTTTATTTATTTATTCTTGAATCCTTTTCCACTTCCGTCAACTGTTCCTTTATGCCCAATCAGAGATTTATCGTAAAAAAAAAAATTAATGTTTCACAATATTTATAAACGCTAATCCACTATATTGGCTTTTAAGTCCTTGTCCTTTGTCTCGCCTTCTTGATCTACGGGTCGTTTACCGCCCTTTTATGCCCGCTAATTTCAAATTCCAATCCTTGATGTTTTGCTTATTTGAATTCAAATCAAAGGCGACTTCACAAAAACAACGTCCAAATATCACAACAATATGTATAAGCAGTGTTTACTTTATTTTCCAAATACTGTGTAGTGCAAAGCTTTGTTTTCCTAATTATAAATTATCGAAGAAACTTTAAACGCTCAAAATTGTGTTCATATATTTTATGTATTGTAATATCCTTACTGGAACAGTTTTCTTCTTTGACTGTCGTAAATACTGCAGGTTTTCTCCCCCTGTAAACGGCCACAAACGCTTGAAAACCACATTCCCCGCTGGCTGAAAACAATAAATCACCTGGATCAAAAGCGGCTGCTGTTTGATACCCCAGGCCAAACTCATTTTCTCGGAAGGGGCCGTTCCCTTTGAACTGCGGGCCTCCTATAATGCCTCTGACCCCGAGGTATACACTTTGTTATGAAAATTACTGAAGGTATTCGCCCATGCTCTTTCTCCCATAACCTTTAACTTGTACAATCGGATTGTGTAAATGTTCAAATACAAGATACAACGATTAGCTAAGTAACGTATGAGGGACATCTATTTTGCCACTTGTCTATTTATGTCAGCAGTACTAGTTTATAACATACATCTAATAAGTGGGTGTATGTAAACGTTCCTTTGTGATCCCATAGCCGTTCTTGGATTGTTCTCTCGATTATCAAATAGAAGCAGAAACAAAGGATGAGAGGAGGCACCTACCTATGCTAAATCAAGTATTGAAATATGTAGTCCATACTGGTTAATTAATTAAAATTAAAAAAAATGGGTTTTATATCTTTAGTTACGCTTTAGGCAAGAGAACTTACAACAAGCCTTTGATCCCTCTTTGCGAAAATGACATATCATTAATTCAGACGAGGGTTAGTAGTAGCCTTCCTCCCTCCATGTTATTTATTCAATACAGAGAGTTATAAATAATTCTTATAAATATTTACCAGTTTTTAACATTACATATGGCTGCCAAGAATCCAATACCGAAGCCAAAAGTGAAACCCAACTTGCTAGCAGTTAAACTAGATCTTCCGCCCACATGGGTTTGTGATGCGGGTCGGGCGTAGGGCTCATTAATGACGTCATTAAAGGACATCAAAATTAAATGAAAGTTCTGAAGATGTTTCGAGATTGACAGGACCAAAACTTAACTAAACCTAAGTAAAAGGTAAGCTTAGTAAAACTTTACACTGTATTACAACCCAAAAATGTCACGGATTCAGAACACTGGTCTAACTTAATGCTTTAAGTTAATTACTTTTTTTTCGCGACGTTGAGCATCTTTATCAGATTTCTTTTCTCTGTAGCTTCTTCCGCTTCTCTTCATCAGTCCGTTTCCGGTCTTCCTTTATAAATTATCAAGGATAGCTGCGTTCGATTATTCTCTCTTCTTTAAGCCATAAGACCATACCGCTTTTTCAATCATATTTCCTGGAATTATCTCCAAATCATCCCAACTTTTATTTATTGGTAATTTTAATTTAAAGACCAAAAATGCTTAAAATGAAACCTGGCCACCATTTTGAAGTGTACAGTCATAATAAGACCCAAGGCTTCCTGAAATTGAATACTTACTACTTTTGTTATAGATGTAGGCTAATGATTCTTCTACTAGATTTCGATTTGCCTCTTTTGATCAATATAATGGGGGGAGGTTTTCCAAGTATTGGTGTCGACTTGCTGTATTGTTTGCCGAGATATAATAGTTAGTAGTAACTTACGTATTGGCTTGTTATTCGGACTGTAGCTTGCGAGCTGAAAGCAATATACGTGTGTGAAAAGGATTTCTTTTGTCTCTCGCTGTATGTTTTACGCACACCCACCACAAGTGAGTATATAGTTTCTGGAACGGCCTGGTAAAAGAAAGGGCTTTGGAAGGCATTTTAGTCTGACGTAGTATTACGCTGTTGCAGAAAGAAACAGAGCTTTCTTATTATTTTAGTTTGGCCAAATTTATTACTTATATTGGATTCCTCTGTTACAACTATTTTATAATATTCCGTATTTATCGCCAAAATGAACGGTGAATATTATTATGCATACGTATGTGGTCTATATACTTACTCCATTGGATCCGACACTGAAGATGAGCGTGCACAGACGTTTTGGCGTGACAGAGAGCCTTTGGTGGCGTAGGCCATCCTAATTACGAAGCGGCCCTCCCATTAACATATCATAAATATGATGATTACTATAGCGGCTAGACAATCATCGCAGACAAACCCACATGGAGCGCATTAGTGAGGCCCACACAGCCACATAGGGGCGTACGTTGTCACAGGATCCTACGGTCCTCTCAGCCTCTCGCCGGTAAATCTTCTCTTCAACACTTTTCTTTTGTTAAGTAAGGAAATTATTTTGTTTTTGTGTGTGACATACGTATGCGCCAATATAATGCATATACTTCTCATAATAAACATATTAATAATGAATGAGTACTGAATATTTTTGAAATTCATATTATTAAAAATAATTAATATCGTTAACGTAATGAAAAATGATAGTCATTTCTTTTTTTACTTATTATAATCATTTTTTATTTAATTTAATTTTTTTTTACATAAATGATTATTATAAGTCCTAGGAGATAAAATTTTACATACTGTACACATACTATCGGTATGTTGTAGTGAAATCTGGAATCCGGAAAACTACACAAAATTTTGATTTACTACTAAACCACAAGAAAAGTTGCGATATAAATGTTAACGGCTATAAATATAAAGGTTTTAGTAAATTTAGCAAAAGGTTTTTCAAATTTGAAATTAAAAAAAATGGTATTGACGTATGACCAAGTAGGATTGTGTTGCTACTTTAGTGGAAGACGGTCTAAGCCAAATATATTGAGCACGTGCATTGTGTTCAATTGAAACTGCTTTACGAAAATTACACTTTACCATGAGACAGGAAAGTGCAATCTTGGCGAGTGACGGCGCGAAGAGATGACCGATTTATTCATTGATCCGTCAGGACCATTAATGACCAGAGAACATCGTAGACCTCGGTTAATCCCAATACACGTGCAGCCCATCTTTGACTACGACCGTCTTTTACTAAAGCAAAAAAAAACGGGCTATTTTCTTGGCCGTCAAAACCATTTTTTTTTTAAGTTAAAAAAAACAAAACCTTTTGCTAAACTTTTTGAGATTTGGTCACACAAGAAATTAAAATAGAAATTTCTATTTAAATGTTTGAATAGTTTATTGGGATTTGCCTTCATATTTATAGCCCGTTATCAATCAAAACATTAATATTAATTAAAAAAGAATTGAAAGCTGATTTTGTTAGGAAGCAAATATTTGAACCTTTCTAAGTGCGCTACTTTTTTTGTGGGGTAGTGTGCTGAATATTATTGTACGTAGTGTATTTTAATAATCAACATCTTATTCCCCATGCTTTGGAACAATAATACAAATGGAAATAAATAGTTTACTTCTTTAATCAACTGATTAAAATTGCTTTTAGCATCAAAAGTCAAAGGTTGACTGCTATTAGTATCTCACTTGCGTTTCACTAATCAATCGGGCACAGGCAGCGTGAACCCAGGAAAATTTTTCTGTGAATGATTGACAGCAAACCACCTGCTGCCGTCTTTTTAGCCAACACTGCCGTCAAATATATTTTTCCTAGCCTAAACGGTGTCAAATTAAAATAATTTCATACGATACCCGATCATCAGTCAGCTTTTTTTGAATTTATAATCTGAAAGCCTCTGGTTATGCACTCTTACCCTGCTTGGTCTTTGTGTTTATCGCGATTGTTTAAATTCGTTGGTATTGTTTCTTCCGGAAAATTCAGCGCAACTTCTACAAATTCCTCCCTCCGTGCTCTTCCTTTTTCCTTTGTAGAATATGGAGTCTATCAGCAATTGTTGTCAAGTAAGCCTTTCTTGGAAAGAATCGCAAGTCGGGCGCTCTGTAATAAGGTATGTATAAGGAATGAAGAGCCTACACAATACAACATCCAAGCGCCTTGAGTTATGTTGCTTGAAAATCTTGTCCAAAGTTTGGCCCTAATTCTTATAATTTTTCTCTTCCCTCATTTTGTGTAACCGCATCTTGAGGACCAAAGCCCCGCTGGGGGTTTTAGGATATCAGATTATAAATAAAGAAGAATATAGGATTTTCCTATGATAAAGTAATGGATTGGTGATAGAAGGACGCAATAAAGTAGAAAATAACTTTGACGGACTTCAAGAAGCATGCTTAAAGGGGAAGGAAACAACGATGAGGTCACTCCATACCAAATTTCGGTATTTCCTATAAAATCCGTCTATAGTGTATCGCTGCCCACTGTACAATTATAACTGCCTTCCCGCCGTTTACCACTGAACTTCCCATTAGAGCGGGAACATTTCCTCATACGCCTAATTGCGGCAAGTCAGATAACATTGTTTGCTGAGTCGGTTCCCTCGGGAAAGCGTTCTGTGGGGATCATAGCAAACTAGGCAGCACTAGTCGCGCCCGCTATTGAATCAGAACTAGCCAGCCTCTCACAGAAGATTGCTTGTGATCGCCGATCGGATTTAGTCCGTTAATGGGATGATTTATTTACTATTAATCCCTTCCTATCAAACATCACAGCAGCATTAGCTTGATCAAGAACCATAATCAGTTCAGGCAATCAATATTAGCTTTTGTCGATCTAATTGAAACTATTAGTGACCTAATTACCCCAACTGTAGCCAGCTAATGCCGGTATCAATGCGGGAGCAGCTGGCAATAAGGATCCGGTGCTCATCAACCGCACTGCCGTTGGCAGTGCAATACCCAATATACACTGCATTCCATCGAATAGCGGCCATTTAATCATATTACAGTCTAGAATGTCGGTCGCTATTTCTTTATTAGGCCGGACAATTGTTTATACGAATAAAGACTATTCCTGAAAAGAAATTTTAGACAGTACTGCATTCCTCAACACTCCTGGATCGTACTAACTACTTACCTGCTAGTGGTTTACTTCCTAGGTTGTACTAGCAAAAATGTTTAAACTTCTTCCTTCCAGTTTATGAATATCACAACCAGCGTTGTGCCATTTAATCCTAAAATGAACAACAAAAGAAAAAAAAATAAGAAAATCAATTAGCATTGTCAAGGGTACCAATGAAATGTCCATTTATGGACATGGAATGTACCGTATCGTCTTGTATGCTAGGCCGGAGGAGCAATTGTTTGGAACAAATTCCACGACCTGCCAAACATCCCATAAATGACAATTTGGTTTCATTCAGGATTTTGTTGGGATGTTTCCGGGCTCCTTTATTCTATCGCAGGCAACATTTACGGGAAAAAAACATAGTAAGTAAGGTAAAATCACAATAATTAATAACTACTCCATAACTGTGATTTATGGTTGGTGAGGGATAAGAGAAAATTAGTTGCTCTCGAGAGATGTATGCTCCTTCTTTGTGGAGCCTTGCCCTTAGTGAAGCTCAAGAGCCGATCAAGTCTTTCCAATTAAGTAGGCAGCGAGAGCTTTCCCATGGGCACTTCAACCAGCTGTGCTGTTTTATTTTGAACATGTTTTCATAGTCGATTTTTTTGTTCAATGTTTTGCATTAAAGGGTCTGTTTCAAGCTCGAAAATGGCTTTCTTTAGATTTCACTCACCTCAGAAACTTCCCTTGCAAAATGCATTGAATGAGTGCACACTAATATATTATATTATCAGGATATTGCATTTCAAAGAGAATGTCAAATAAAAACAATTTATGGAATCAGTTTTGTGCGGCTCGTCGATGAGCTATCGCCACTGAATATTGGGGCGTTGATTATAAATTGATGAAAGATTGATATAATAATAGTTAGAGACGGCGCCTGGGGACGATTGATAAGCCCAGAGCAAACAGGGCAGGCAATTACAGCGATCTGGGGCCGCCATGTTGTTTTGGCCTCTAATGGCTCTGTCACAGATAAGTGCTCTTGCTCTAATTATTTTTGAAGCAATAAATAGCCAGATATCGGCCATTATTCATTGGAGCTAATCATCCTATAAGACTCCAGAGGCAGTGGAGTCTAATTATTCGATTGTTATCGCTTCTCCTCAAGACAAGATTCGCCCTCATTGAAATTTCCATTCTTACTTCTCCAACCCTTACTTAAAAAATGATTGTAATTAAGATTGTTGGACCTCGCCGATTTCTCCTGAGGTGAAATATTTCCGGCTAGAAACAATCTACACCAAAGTAGAAAAGAATCAGTGGGTGCTAAGAGAGTGCTATTGACGCTGGGGAAACAGATCCTAGCACATCTTCAAACCGTTGCCTTATTCATCTAGTAGTTATTTAATTTTTATGAATTTGTGCGGGGATGCCAATGGCTACATTTTGATATGGCATTCATAGCATGTCCATCCATGTGTTTAAAATATCTGGTTGCAATTGCCTGATAAATGCTTCGCTGATCCTCACAGTCCGACAGTTCAGATTGGTTTTAGTTAGTTTAGTTAAGTGTGATAGTTTTGTTGCTAAGCCAAGGATAGTAATCCAGGAAATTATTTTATAGCTTTAGGAAGCGTCCACTGGGAAACGTAAATAACCCTGTAGGATGGGAGAACTTTGAATATTTATTTAAATGTCAGCTGTTTTAATAAGCTGGGAAACAACTCAATAGCCGCGCTCTTGTAAACAACAGCAATGAATATTCACTAAGTTAAAGAGCTCAAGAATAATATAATTGGTGCTGGTACGTGGTGGGCGAACGCATCAAGTTCGAGAGTGGCTACCGACAATTATTGAAGGTAACGTCACGAAAAGACATTGAAGAACTGGTGCCACTGGCCCTAAATTTTAATGACGAGTTTCTGGACGGGCGCCAACACGGTCCCGTTGGAAGAAGAGTGGTGCGTATTAATCATATAGTTAAGCAGGCGACAGACTACTCGCGTACTTTCCAAACGACGACGTCATAACATGTTTATGTATGATTTCCAAGCTTCGAATAATATTTATTAATATTACAAATACATTACATACTTAAGTGGGGGGGGCATAAATATAAATGTACGCCTTAAAGAGAGGTGATGATATCACGTCAGCCCACTAAAACAACCTGACCGACAGTGTCCTTTGACAAGAAATGATTTAACGAAGGAGGAAAGGACAGCGCTATGTAGAAGATGGTCGTTTAGGTCACTCGAAACAAAATCTATTCCGACAGGTAATAGTCGAAAACATTTTATTCCACTTAAAATAATACAATTATTAAAAAACATTAACAGCAATTAGTATTATATATTCAAATTATTTGTCTCGATAACTGTTGAGAACACTATACTTATAACAACTCTCCTTTAAAATTATTTTTTATTCTTGTACATTCATTGTAGAAGGACAGTTTTGTTCCCTCCTACCTCAGCGTAATAATAACGCTATTTGGTCAATCTTCTAAATAATTATATAAAATAATAATACATTTCTGATTAACTCATTCCGGTCACTTGTGGTGAGTAACTCTAGTCCACGCCTATGTTTTTGTAACTAATATTAATTTAACAAAAAATTCCAATCGGACCAAGAAGGGCAGTAGATAATTGTGATAAAATATTCCATTTATAGCATATCTAAGGGGATATCAAACATGCAAACAAACTAATAATTATGAGTGTGATGCATGCAGTAGATATTTCTACTCAATAGCCGTTTAAATGGTTGAATGCCCATTCATTCTCTCCACAGCTACGTTAAACAACGGACGAAATGAGGAAACAAATTAATATACTTCTGTTTTATGTAGTATAAAGTAATATCCGAAAACGATCATAAAATGACATTGTTTTTAGACGGGATTTATCATTTTGACATTTCATATTTTATACAGTCCCATACTTCACATCTCTTAACTGTTTTCCTTAAAATCCAAGAAGGCCAAACCGGAATAGTTCTTTGGACAAGATGAATAAAATGAATTAACCCTGTTTCCATGATAAACAAGAGTTCAACTTGAATCATAAAACATTTTCAAAAAGGCATTTACATTTAAATTATTCTCGTCATTAATATATTTTCCCCCTAGAAGCACGGTATAAAGAAGATGATTTATGGGTTGTCATTTGTAGGTTATTGAAGTGAGAAAAAAAAACAAAAAAAAACAAGAAAACGACTAAAGTTTACGCGGTCCGGTTGCCTTTTTGAGACAACCTGCTTAAAGAAAGTGGCAGGTCAACTTTCCAGTTTCTATTGTAAACAACTGTCTAAATATCAACCCGTTTCTCCTCAATCATCGTCCTAGCATTGCTCTCATCTTTGTCTAACGATAGCAGTTTAAGTTTAATGATGTTTTATAATAAGTTTATTAAACGTTAAAGGTATACATATGGTTAATCCAAATGCAAACTTGCGAATAGAAAAAGTGCAGATTTTCAGAAGAGCCAAACAACAGTTACATTTCGGATTAAGAATTTTGAAAACGTTCATATCTTAAAACCTACTGAAGTTAGAAATCCGAGTATTCCACAGTTGGATTCAGCTCAATAAATTAAGTTGTAAAGTCACGAAAAAAAAATCGCGTGTGTCAATTTTTCAAGTTTGTATGTTTGTATATATTTATTGACCAAATTATGCTTGAAGTTTTAAATATAGATATAGGCACCAGTGGCATAACTCCATTACATTGTATACTGCTATGATTCATATTGCTTTTTTTATGTTTCCGTTAGTTTTCTCACTAAAACATGTTATACTGGTTATACCCTAGATCAGTAGCCCTGTATTTTCTTTATATTATTTCTCATTTTTTCTGTACTCACTAATTTTTTTTCTGTCTTATAAATGAACAAAAGTTGAAGAAAAACTGACAGGAGATACTCGCCGGAGTTTGTATCAACAACACTTTATTTTAATCGTAAACCTTATTGAGTACTATTGAGTATTGATAAAAATTTCTTAAACATTAGTTTATAAAAAAATTATTTAATTTTTTTTTTTTTTTTTTTAGCTCTTTTTTTCTTAGCCTTAGCTCTCAAACTTATAAAAATAGGATGTGGGAAAAATAAAAGAGAAATTATTTTGGGCTAATGAGTGCCTTTCACTAAGGGGAGTCCCCCATTTGAAGGATGTATGAGAAGGATATGGGGTGTGGAATGCTTAAAGGAGGCAGGTGGAATCAGGAAGGTAGTGAGAGTCTACCAAGGGTTGAAATTATTTCATTTTGGCAAACTTGTTTTTTTAATGCCTTTGAAATTTCGTTACCATACCGTTTTTAATTTTTCAAAATCCGTGCATTGATTCTTAATCCTGACTTGTTTTTCATACTTCCCGTTAATTCAACAAAACACTTATTAGCACATTTTAAATTATCGTGAAATATAACCTTTGAAATTCTTAGATTAAATGAATTTTTACGACTAATATCGTACAACCTGCAGACTCTTCTGTACTCGGCAAGTATTTTTCGATACCGTCTATAATTAATTCTTAATAAATTGTTATTATTGTTAAATAGCTTCGTTTGAATGCGATTTCGTGGCTGATTGAAGAGCGCGAGGGACTTCCCAAAACTCCGCTTCCTTTTTCGAAAGCGAGGGAGGTGACAATCATGCGGATTTGGGAGGTCCTGGGCTTTTTGTAAATACTTTATGAATGAGCGAGTGAACGAATGAAGAGTTATAAATATGGTATGAATGAGAACATTGGACACAATTACTTATTGCCCAATTAGGCAGATTGTAATCTTATCACAATAAATATTTGATTTGTTGTTGTTGTTGGATGTGATTTGAGAAAGCTAACGACTTATTTTGAACGTGGTAGGCCAAGATCATTCAATTCTAATTTTATTATTGAGAACTTACGAGTTATTGTAATCAGTGTAATCCAAGGTTTCATTGAATGTATGTAAATTACAGAACGATTAGATCATTCCAACTAATTTTAATGTTAATTAATTAATGTTCAAGGGGCAGATTTGTATTGACTTTTATGTTTGATGTTTTAACAATTAATGTTTGACCAAAAAGAGAAATGCCTTTAGATTTGTGTGTCCCATTTCAGCGAGACTGGTTCATTTTTATAGACTTAATTTACTACAGGAGAGAGGGGAAACACGAAAGCCGGTGCCTTTACCGTTGCCGAGTTATGTCCCCTCGTTTTCGGTCTCGGCAATTATCCTGCTTGATAAGTTGTTGTATGTCGCTAATGTATGTTTCTACCTTGCGGTGACCTCTCGCGTGTATGAACCAGTTTGCCAACGGTACTCCCTCAGCTAATTAACTAGCTCTGTTTAGTAATGAAGTGAATAATTTGAATCAGCTTTAGATGAAAGATATAACCACCAATTTTACTTGCCGAGTATTTAACACAACCATTTGATTAATCTCTGGTTTTTGGTCTCAAATCATTGGGTTAATAAAAAAAACCGTGACCACTGATAATTATCTACTTTAAGTTGTAAAAAAAAAACTGGGACGAAATCTCATGTGAATAATAATAACCTGCAGAACAAGAAAAATCAACGGTAGCAAAATAGAAATATCACACGACATAAAAAAAAAAAAACGGTTTTTATAAACAAAGTAAAATAAAGTGTAAGCCTCAATTAAGAAAAAAATATATTTAAATGCATTCCGTTTATAAATTCATATATGGGACGTTATAGAAATAGAACACAATAAAAAAAAAATCCAGGAAAATGGATTATTAAGTTGAAAGAAAACCTTCAATTTAACACATACATCGTATCATACCCGAAAAATAACCAATAGTAAAGAAAAAGGAATAAGAAAGGTTCCAGGTAAACAGCAGGACATCCTACAGGATAACATAAAATTAAAATATAAAACCTAATAGAAGAATAGTTCTCAAGCTGGATGATGATGAGGTGTTGGAATATGAGGCTTATGAAAATAAGTAATGATGAAGAGTGGTGGATATTAGAAGGGCAGAATTCCCGAGAGTGGTGGAGCGAGCTAGAAAACAGCGATCGAATGCTGATTGATTTTTTTCGTATCCCCTTGTTATTAAAAATTTTCGAATTCAATATAAATTCTATAATAATAAAAAAAAGGCTTGACCTGGCCGACCACAAACCCTTGCCTAGGTACCCCTAGGCTCCACCCTCGGTAGACTCTCACTACCTTCCTGATTCCACCCGCCTCCTTTAGGTATACCCCACCCTATATCCTTCTCATACATCCTTCAAATGGGGGACTCCCCTTAGTGAAAGGCACTCATTAGCCCAAAATAATTTTCCCACATCCTATTTTATAAGTTTGAAAGCTAAGAAAAAAAAAAAAAAATAAAAAAATAAATTCTACATAAATGAATCTATGTACAATAGGTCAATAATATATGTCCTGTAGATTGGTTACATTTTATACAATTTTACTGTGTGATTTGCAATTGTTACATAGGTATAATGTACACTATACATTCGTTGTCTGTATACGTTTAAAATGGGGCTCACCTTATGTTTTTTTTGTTTCAAAACCCCTTTTTTCAAAAAATTTTTACAAACAAATGAACAAATTTACAGATTTATCCTTTTCCTGCATAGCATAACATGCATTTGAAGTAGGGTAGGATTACAAAAAACATTTTTCGTTTTAAAGTCAAAATTACAAAAACAATAGACTGGACTAGGAGATAGGGCTCACCTTTGGTTTACAAATTTGGGAAAACTTACATACTAAAACTTAAAACTAAAACATAATAGCGTTCCTGCCTCGACTGCGTTCTGCCATCGATAGAGGAACGGAGCTGGGGTTATCTTGCTAAATACCGGGTCGGTCAAGTATTGCAACGAATCGAAGAATTTGATATGTCTACGTTGAATGAATTCATCCACCGTAGGCAGATCAAAGACCTCGTGAAGCTCACTGTTGCTCCGCTGCTCGAATGTAGTATGTCTGACCACTTTCATCGGTATGCCGTTTTGAAATTTCACCTTATGTGAGCTGCAGAGCTCTTTATAAAGAGCTTGTGTTCCGGGAGTGGTCCGAGGGTTCACACTGTAGGTTATTGTAAATAAAAGGAGGAGTTATGAGATTACTTTCTGTAGTGACTTGTGTTAACTACATCAAACTTGGCGCTATCTCAACGTTAGGCAATATGAGTGAGTAATCAGCTGTGACATTAGGCGTTCCTTTCATCTACTCTAGGCTCAAGTCGGATTAAATGTTGATCTTTAACTATAGTTAAAACGTCTGTTTTTAATTTTTGCGTTGTTTACATAAAGCGTAAGTGTCTCAATGCTGGTTATTAATAAGAAGCAATTATTTATCTCACTATTATTGCACCGCATGAATTCATGATGTGTGCAATCTGTGCGCGCCGATGTGGGAAAGGAAGGAGCGCAATCGATAAAAAAGGCCCTAAGCAGGCTGGCTGCAGGCGATGATAAGCCGCACAATCAGCAGTAGGGCAGGTGTTCAGGTTCGATGAATTAGTACTAATGGTGGCCTAATGAGGGAGCTGATGCCTCCGCCGCCTGATAGGGCACGCTACCATCCTCAGGTCTAACGAGCTTCTTCCATCTCCTGCTCTCATCTAGTCCTCCAGTTCTCAGGTCTTAGTCTCCACTCACGGTAGCCTTTCAAGTCTTATCTCGGTCATTACTCTTCCAGATACCAATATATCTCCAAATAGCTTCATTGTACTGGCAATGCTACTGACGAAAATGTATTTACATCAGTTGTTAACAATGTCGATTTTTTTTAATGATGAATCAATCATTCGTTTTTTGTCTTGAAAGAGAGTTAGTTCATCCGTTGGTTGAAAATTTAGAATTATATTCACCTCGTAGAATCATATTATGAATGTATATTTGAGTCGAGAAATAAAGACGGAGCTTAAAAAAAAAAAAAGTTGGTACCATTCGGTGAAATTTGAGCTTTCTGAATTCATATCTCACACTTCAGGCAATCCTGCGACAATAAATGCTTATATATTCTAACAGAGATGACGTTTTGTGGGCAAAGACTCGTAACGGCTAATTTTAATAGTTGTTTTATTTTGTCAACATTTAGAGATTATTCCACAAATGAAATTAATTACTTTTAATCAAAAATAACATTATTTTAACATTGGTTTGATAAACTCTCTCGCAGAACTGTTTCTTTATTTAGAGTTCGTATGGAATTAAAAGAAAATATCTTTGGTGACATTTATTAGTTAATGATGTTTCTTTTTAATTATAATAATAATTGTAATACTTTAAAATCCTTTGAACAAAGCTTCAGGCAAGTTCCAGTTACTGTAAATGTCTAATTTTTAAGATTATAGGTTACGTTAAATAAAAGTTTAAACATTTAATTCCACTGAAAAGGATGTGATGGAATGCTCTGTTCCGAGAATATACTTTAAGACTGGGCTATAAGAAACTACGCCTCTGTGCTCTAACAGCTGATGATAAATACAGTGCCCACTTAATCGGTGAAGTGAACGGCCTCCTAGATACTGTCCAGAGCTGACACTGCCTCATCTATCTCAGTCGAGAACAAATGGCGATTTAATGTCCGTACCAGCGGCGTCTTTAGAGCAGAATAATGGCCACTATTAACACTCGAAGTCTCCTCTCTCTGTCACATCATGTCTCACTGAGCCCTGTTATTCCATTATTGACATTTATTTGTATAAAGTGGGAAAAACAAATATCCTGGAAAGCTAAATGTTTTCAATAGTTTCTGTTTAAAATTGCAATGGACAATGAAAGGTAGATATGTAATGAATTTATTTCAATTATTTCTCTTCTGTTAATAACATGATTCGACCCGTAAAAAATGGGTTTAAATTAATTAAAATTTGTGATACTCCGAAAGCCCGGGATCAAGAACAAATCTAAACAAGGATAAAACTAGAGCACCGAGAGAACTCCACTCAACTCTCCTTAAACTTTCCCGATTTCCTTAACTAGGAAAAGTTTCACAAGTATTTGTCAACTCAATAAAGGAAAATATATTATTTCCATTTCAGTATTGTCATCGTTATGCTATTAATGGTTATGTATAGAGATTTCGATTCACAACTCTCAAGATTTTTTATGATTATTTTTACAACTACATGAGAAAAAAATATTACTTGAATAATAATTTTAAGAATCTAGAATTTCTTTTGTTCATAATTAATTTACATACATACATATCAATATGGGTCTCCCCTCTTTCGACTGAAACCAGAGGCAATTGTTGAAATTTTTTTTTTGGAACCAGCCGTGACAAGAATGCACTGTCGTTAGTCAAGACCAGTGAAGAAAGAACAATCCAAATCTAAAAAACAAAATCGTTTTTCAAATCAGACACCTGCTTGGTGCTCATTGGTCAAATCAAAGCATTCCAATCCTTACAGACTTTTGAATTATGGAAGCCTATGACCCGTGTTTGTTCCTTTCAGAAAAATTAGCTATTTTGAAGCAGCCTTTTAATTTACTTTCGCCACCAAAATCACAGTGGCCAGTGAAAAAGGATATTTAGATTACACCTTTTTTTTCGAAATAAGATGCTATATTTGCCGGGGACGAAGGTAGAGGTTTTACCTTCAAACATGTTAATCATTCATTTGTCTGTCTGTGTACAGTAACATTTTGCTATTCTCGATTACGTTGTAACTATTTGTTTTGAAGATAATATATTAGAGTGCATCCGAACAAATTTAAAAATCGTATGACAACATCAATACACAATAACAATATCATCAATACAATTGCCAAGTATTGAATATAATTTTTTAAAAATACGGTTTCATGTCAAATGAAATGAAGTTGAGTCCGTTCCTGTCCAAAATTTGTTTAAAATGAAAAATAATTAAATGATTTTTTTTTTTTTATAACAACTTTATTATGATAAAATTACAATCTGCCTGATTGGGCTATAAGTAATTGTGCTATATGATCTCGTTCATACCAATTTACAATTTGCATTCACTCGCTCACTCATACTGTATATACAAACAGCCCAGAGGCCCCCCAAGTCCACATGGTTGTCACCTCCCTAGCGTGTGAAGGAGGAAGCGGAGTCTTGGGGAGTCCCCCACGCTACTGCGTCAGCCGCGTCACTGGATAAGAGCCAGCGGAAGCTGACCAAGAGCGCGAGAGCCACAGACGCTCAGGACATGATTAGAGAAACTGGCCATTGCCAGGACTCCCACTGTCACTTATTTATAGCTGGTCACGAGGCCACTGCCGTTTTAGTCTCCGAGGAGGTTTATAGGGATGAGTGGTGCAGTGCAATGACTGTGCTAGGGAATTAGGGTGGTTGGATAGGTTACAATGGAATTTTGTGAACTTGGAAGGGATCAGTTCAAGAATGTAGGATATATTAAGATCATTATGAAGGATTTTATTACTAACATAATAAGGGGCATTTACTATTGTTCTCAGGACTTCTGATTGAAAGGATTAGATGCGCTTGATGTTCGACTTTTTTGCTATCCCCCATAGCTCTATTCCGTATGTCCAGATTGGCTTAAGTATAACTTTGTAAGTAAGTAGTTTATTTTCTATTGAGAGATATGATGTCCTTCGAAGTAGTCTGTACAGTTGTCCAAAGCGTCTGTTTAGTTCTTGTCTTTTTAGCCTCGTGTGTGGGTTCCATGTCAGTCTTTTGTCGAGATGGAAGTCTAAATACCGTACTGTCTCAGTCACAGGGAGAGGAATTGAATTTAAAAAGACTGGCGGACAGGACTTGCGGCAGAGGGTAAAGGTTATGTGGGAGCATTTTCCTTCATTGACTTTGATTCGCCATTGGTTGCACCAACACTCGATCTCATTAAGGTGTTTTTGAAGGTTATGGGATGCTATATCGGGGTCTGGATGGGTTGACAGGACTGCAGTGTCATCTGCAAATGTGGCCAAGAAGGTATTGGGAGTAGAGGGGACATCAGCGGTGTATAGGTTATAGAGGATGGGACCCAGGACGCTGCTTTGTAAAAATGTAATTAAAAAAAAAAAAATAATTTATAAGAAAATGGAAAATGCTTATTTTATACCTCCCGATCCGGTTTCAATAGGTTTTTTTTTTTATCTCAATAGTTTAGTTAGTTTTATTTTCAGTGACCATCGGTAGATTGTTCACGACCATTTACTGAGCTTTAAACAGATTAGCACATTAGTCCCTCATATAGGTCATTCTTGCTTCGTTATGAATATGCTTACAAAATACAATTAAGTTCACAGTAAAAGGTAATTTTAGTTAGTAAACATAAAAATTTAATATGTTACGAACCGGTTCCACCAGTGAATAGTAAATAATAGTCGCATACTTCAACAATAACATTTTGCTTGTTTATAGAAAAATTGTTGGTTTATGCCCTAATTTAACAATTATAGCCTTCGTTCGTACTAGAATCATAGTCTAAGTAAGCGCCAAATTAGTCCTCGACAGAAGTGTAGCTGTAATTGTATAGCTGTAAGAACTGTAATTTATTTGCAGGAGCAGTTAAAGAATCTTTAAGCCGACCCACTGAATATTCTATCAGGCCGGGACGAGGGACTATCGCTTTTTTTATCCGGCTCTGATTGGAATAATTCAATAGCGATTTGTCCCTTTGTGTTTGCCGATCTATTACCTTTGGTTCCGGCCACTGCCGCTTTAAATAATAGAGGGAGCCACGGCCTTCTTGACCCTCTATTTAATTACAGAAGAATTGGTCTCCGTGAATTATGCAGGTGCTAATAACGAACATCGTATGGGACTTCACAACTAGCCCGTCCTCACTAATTCAACGATGATGAGCGGTTCGTGACTGGTCTCAACAGCAACTCCTGGTCAGATTGCGGAAACGTTTTAAATAAAATAATCCCTTATTTTCCTTTCAGCACTAAAATACATTTCCAGCATAAACTGGTCATCACCTGTATTCAAAGTCAGAATACGGCAACTTTAAAAATGCAATTAAGAATTATTATAGTCTGTTTTTTTCCAATGCGAATTCCGGTTGTAATTGTTGCAATGCAGGGGTTTAAAAGTTAACACTTTAAAAGAGGGGAACGCTTATTCAATCACCGCCAACCCAAACAGGCGCCTAAGGCGGCGGTGGCTTCGCAACCTCCTCCAAATCAACTAGCATTTTGTTTCTTGTAAGCTCTGCCTGATAAAGTGTCGCAGTTTTGGCTAATAAGTCATTTTCGAAGAAAAAAAGGTCGTTAAAAACTGATGTCATAAGCACTGCTTATAGCACTTCGCGCATTGATAGCGAGTAAACATTATAATGAAGACTTTTTGCTACCAACAAAAAAAAAAGGGAGAGGTTGTTAATGGCTAATAATAACTTTTATAAATGACATAAATGAACGAAACGTAAAAAGTCGTTATTTTTGGAAATTAAATTATCATATATGGTCTATAAGAGTTTTGATTGCAATCATATAAATTTAAAACGCAAGGCTCCCAATATGAATGCCTCGTTTCCACTCACATTCACCTGAATATTTAATACCAAATATTTTGTTATAATATTCACCTACAGATATGGTAAATAATGCTGATCAGGCGTACTTTATCAATTGAGAAATAAGATAATCGGGAAAAGTAATATTGAAATAACGACAACAACTTTAATGTTACGGATTAGTACCCGGGAATAAAGAGGCTGGAAATAGACTGCAGGCAGCCAAGATGCTTTTTTCTTTAAAAGTAATTAGGGAAACTTTGATTGAAGAGAATGTGGAACACTAGGGCGTGGGAGGAGGTAAATCAGGACCCCCCTCCTCCTAGGACTTAGTAAATACCAGACCACTTAAATGGCCCAGTACCGTTCATGAAAAGCCAATGACCACACTTCCGTTGAATGTAATGGAAGCTATGTTTGAGTACAAGCAATCCAGGGGTCCGACCACGACACCGTAACTAAGTGGTTCACTAATGAAAAGGAGTATCTATTTGTCATTTTATTTATATATTACTTTTTGAATTGTACATAGACGATCAAAGAAAAGTGTGCTTAGGAGGGGAGTGTAGACATGCGAGTAAGGTTAGCGCAGGGAGCAGCGCTGCGCCCACTGCTGTGCCTCACATACGGAACACTCCTGCCACTAATGAGCCTCCGTTGGGCTAAAAGGCCGCTTAAGTGGTCCTGTCACAGTGCCAGCCAGTCACCGCGGTTCAATTCCCGGCTTGGCTTCTGTCTACCCTCCATTGTATTAATGGCTATAATCTGGGTCAGGCTTCGATTATGAATTATGAAAACGGACGTCAAGCGAAACAGACGCGATTGTATTTTGTATACAGGGCAGGCCATTAGGGTTGATCGACGGAATATCTCTTCTATCTAAAAATTAATCTATGTTCCTTAACTATTGTGACTAATGTAGTGACCTAAGAGATGGTCACACATGAGCTCTCCAATAATTTACGTTACAAATTAGTTATCAAAGTACTTTTTCAAAAATAAATCAGGTTTTAAATATAACACCATATGTTTCTTTCTCTTCAAAAGTTTCTTTTTGTTGGTAAGCGCATTCAACATCTCATGTCTGCCACCCTCACTCTATGACAATTGTAACATAATATATTCATTAAAAACGTTTGAAAAGAGCCGAACATTTGGTTTTATTTAAAATCTAAATTTTATGATCTCTTCCAATCTCTTTGCTTTTGATCATAGCTAATCAAGCCGCAGTTAGAAAATAATTGTGAATTCATCAATGAGGAAAGGTAAGATATTTTTTTATGTTAATATCATATTATCACTTTGGTTTTCTGTCAATTTTTGTTGGCCCTTTTCGAATTTGCCAATAAACTAGGCACGTCATCCATTAATTTGAGTATCATTTATTAACTTCAATATTACTTAATAATGTACTTGTATAAAATTACTATATCTTCCATTAAATAGTTTTCAAGATAGGCTGAATTTTACTTGGTTACTTAGTCTTAACGGTTCACGGCGATTTTAGGCTAAACAATAGCTTTGTTCTCAAATTGTTAATTTTCGTTGTTGCGTTTTAACCAACTACCATTTATTTATTCCAGCTGAGAATAGCGGGGGATAATTAAACAATCGACAAGCCGTTGCAAATATATTAATTATAAATCGTTGTTATATCTTCCGGGCATGCCCTGAATAACATCACTTATCGCTAACAACACGGAAAAGCTGAAATGAATTTCCCACATTAGGGAAGGTAATTAACAATTTTGTGAAAATGTTATCGTGCTCGCGTATCGATAACCGCACGCTATGAGAGGAAAAGCTTTCACAAACCTCGGCTAAAAATAATTCACAAAATCAGATCATAAAGTATCGCTTAATTAATATGTTCTTTCTCGTCCAGAGGAACCGCCGGGTGGGGGGGGGCATTTTTCAAACCGACGGATGAAAAAACAAAAAAAAAAACAGAGAAATTAAAAATAGACGCTCTCTTTCAACTCGCTGACCGTTGAGTGTGGTCTTTCCCATTGAGTAAACCCCGTTCGGTCACTGTAGGACACTTTCCCACCGAAAATAACCATCACTCCACTAATTGGGTTCTAGTCGTTTGCTGGCCTTCGTGTGGCATTTCCTCGAATCGCTATTCCGTCCATTTCCTTCGACACGTAACCGTTAACTGCCACTTCCGGTCAGAAAATGACGCTGGAATCACGCATAAATCACTAGGTATTAATTACACCAGCCAGTTCACATACAAAAGTATGCTAATTCAGAAAAACTGTGACTCAATTTTCTTTTTCAGATACAAAATAAATGATAAATCGTACAAATCACCAGTTCTTCCATGGATCGATCTATGATCTCTCCACTTTTTTTTTGTTATATTTCAAAAAATTAACACATAATAATTATATCAAAGATAATATTATTATGAGGACCTTAATCGCTTTTAAAGATGATGATCACTCCTTTGAAATTAGAACATCTGTCTTTTTACTAGAACTTTACCATTGAAGGTACAGTCAGAGCGTTGTCCTCAGGAATCCGATTTCCTGATCCTCCAAGAAGATACCCGGTCGCTCGAGACCAGATAATTATATAAACTGTGAATAACCGGGTTACGGGAACGGTTGGGAGAGGACGGACACATTTCGAAAAACGGTCCCAGGAACTTTTTTATCCGGTCGTTCCGACTGGACGGAACCGGTCCCATGGGAAATGTAAATTCTAACATTTACAAAAAGAAAATCTTAATTAATGAACCAACTTCCTATAATTGGTTGAACTTTCCGAAACTCGGACGTCCCCACATCAATAAGGATTACGTTCTGAATCCGCTCCGAATGGTCCGGTGTTATACGATTTTATATTCTTGGAGGAGTGTCGTTGGATGTATCCACTTTTGGTCGGATTTGGAGTACAATCTGTGGCCGATAGTCAAATCGACGTCATATTTAAAGAGAAAGTGTCAATGACTCAGTCATTCCAGTATTCAAAAAAACCGACTACATGGTCCTCAAGGCTCAAGAGCCTCTCCAAACAGTTGACTGCTAAAGACAAGGAAAGAGTTCAAATTCCTTATTGAATGACTATCAGGGAAAATAAGAGGCAAAGGAATCCCATCAAGAGAGTTGAGATATGGAGCTTTGCAGCAACGAAAGAAGTGTATTTTGTGAATTGATAATATGACCTGATTGATTTTTACTACAATCATGAATTAAAAAAAAATTTAGATTTATTTTCCGATTTTCTGAAATTTTTTAGTGAACTAACTATGTATTTATTTCGACCAATATATTCAGTATATTTCAATTGCAAACAAATAAATTTATTATAACATAAAAAAAGTCTCATGAGTCAACGGAAGATGAGCTGAATGAAGTCTTCAACCCCGAATAAAATTGTTTTTTTTCCAAAGTGTCTTTGCTATTATGTATTAGTCTTATTATGCCATGCCAGTTGGTAATAAGTTCAAGGTCGGTTTATTTAATCCGCTCTAAGAATAAGACACGATTAGCCTTAGTTCCAATAAAGATCAAGGTTTCGAAGGTAATCTTACGGAAAACGTTGAACTTTATACTTCGAGTACCCAAGGTAGGGAATGCTTAAACTAGACTTGGCGATGAAAACAATTTAAACTTTATAGGTTCATTGGGTTAGTTTTTTTTATTATTATGATTGTACCTGGTTATATAAGAATGTCCGAACAGACGGTCACGCACAGGACATGCCTTCACTGGCAGGCATGGTAATTACAATGTAGCTTGGACGGACCGTTGCAGCCCCCGAATATGTTCCAGGAAGAAGAAGATAAAGCGAAGAAATTGTATATTTTAGGTTTTAACTTCAAATCACAGGGGGGAGGGAAAAAAAAAAAAAGGGTTTGCTATACTAACCCTAAATTAAAACGAATAAAATGATAAAATCATCAGAGCAGGAAGTTTATCGAGTGCAGCTCCATTTTAGTATTCATAACTTCTGGTACTGGGACGTAGAGACCATTTGAACAAATTATGCAAATTCGCGATAATATTCCAAGAATGTTTGCTCGTAGTTTATCAGATTGTTTTTATCATATATCAGATTACTAGATGTGAGGTTCCAGCCATTTCAACAACGAGGATTTACCGAATTTTTATCGGAGAAATCAATAATTTAAATAATCTGTCGGGTAATTAGTTTTGTTTATTTCTGATAGATTCGTATGACTTCTTAAGACTTATTTGGTGGCAAATTTTAGACAGATTTGAAATTATAAATAAAAAAAGGGGTTTGAATTTCTATATATGTAAACTCCAGCTGATGATCTCTGTGCTTGCTGTGTGAAGGTTACTTAGCTGTGTTTGGTCTGTGAAGGTTACTTTCAAGATAAGACTTATGTTTATTGTTTGTGTTGTGACTATAATACCCGGTAAATAACGTGTAATTTAAATAATCTGTCGGGTAATTAGTTTTGTTTATTTCTGATAGATTCGTATGACTTCTTAAGACTTATTTGGTGGCAAATTTTAGACAGATTTGAAATTATAAATAAAAAAAGGGGTTTGAATTTCTATATATGTAAACTCCAGCTGATGATCTCTGTGCTTGCTGTGTGAAGGTTACTTAGCTGTGTTTGGTCTGTGAAGGTTACTTTCAAGATAAGACTTATGTTTATTGTTTGTGTTGTGACTACAATACCCGGTAAATAACGTGTAATTTAATTAATCTTTACAGGTATGTTTAAGTTATATTGTTCAATCGTTTGATGCTTATAATTCTAATGCCATTGTGAATCTTTAAAGATTAATAAAATAAGTTATTGAATTATTAAAACCAACTTACATATATTAAATTTGGCATACCCTCAATAGAATTGACTTATTGAGTACGACTGCTGACTTACATTTCTGTTATGATTAATCTCCTCGATCGATCAAGCGATATCTTGCATCTTGCAATCTGTGCACGTATTGGTGGACTGCCCACCTCTTCAGATAACTCATTTCTTGTCTTAACGAGCGCTCTTGAACGATTGAATAAAAAAAGAACTGTATTTGGGGAGTATAATCTGCGACATTAGCAAAAATGAATTATGAAAAAGCATTAAATGGCCCACAGAACAGAAAATAGAGGAAGTATAATATGAAATAGAAAGGTTAGTTACAGTGCAAAAACCAAAATAAAATAATGAACAGAAAAATTAGGATCCAATATCATTTAGGTTTATTTCCATCTTTAATGGCTGTTGGCGTAACAGGGTGTCGAAGGATGACAACGAAATTTGCGATTTAAATATTATCTTCACTAAATTTAAACGTATTAAGTTTGAAGGAATGTATTTTATTTTGTAAAAAGTATTTGATTAACTTTATTTTGATTATGAAGCCCCAGATATCAAATACGTACAATGGTTGTAAAAATAGGTGGCAGACATCTTCAGTCTCATGCTAATAATTACTGTACATTACGTGACCTGAAACGGGCATGAGGGATTTTGAGAGACTGTTTCTGTCATCATTTCAGGTGACAAATTGAAATAAAAAATATAATTAACTTAGACTTAAACCTCGTCCAAGTAACCGGAAGACATCCAATATTAATTTTTAAAAAAATTGTAATCCTGATTAAAAATAAATTTATATTTAAATTTACACATATACTATAATATAAAAGTTAATAATATATTTTATTTACTTATGTTGGTGGACTAAGTGACGGTAGCATAGTCTTTAATACGGTGGGTAGACAACAAATTTGTATACTATTACATCTTCGGTCGTCTGTGGGTCTTATAATGGTCAGAAATTATAAAGTTTTTCTTGAATTCATACGTAACAAAGATATATAATTGTTGTATATCTTATTTAATAACAACTTCAAGCCTTACACGAGTGTTGATAATTCACTAATATTTAGAAAAGCGTGCATATCACTGCACAGTATATATGAAGTTATATAGTATTATTGAAATTCCGGATCTATTTAAATCTCGGACTTAACATTCTCATTGAAGGAAAAGCCTACAATGCCAAAACTTGTAATTACCTCTTCAACAATTTAGTAACTAGACACAATCCAGGAATGTTGCATAAACATTTTCATGTAGGATATAGCCCGTCAAGCTACTGTTATAACTCGGCTATTCAGGCGACTTCAAACGACCACAGGCCTCTTCAGCTGAGGTCCTCAGTCGAAAATATATTCACGTAGAAGCAAAGCCTAATACTCTCTTACTACTTATTCGCATGCTTAAGCACCCCCCCCCCACCAACCCTCAGTAATCATTCATAACATTATTTAAAAAGTTAATTAAGGGATGGGCCCCTTAACGAGCTAACCTTTCTCCGTCCCTTACTTTGTCTGTTTCATCTTCCTTTAATCCACTTTACATTTTTCTTCCTAATCCCTGAAGAACTCAATGGGAAATTATTACACTGGTGACAGTTCTCTATAGCCAGCTGAAAAATGTTCTTTTCGTGTTGACCATAATTTTACATTACTAAACTTACTCAAGTAATATCTGACTGTAAGGAACGTATAAAAAAATAAATAATGGTTCCTAATTTTTACCGGCTAAAATCAATTATGAATTATTTTACTTTTAAAGTACACTAATGAAATATAGGATACACGAGAAAAAATATTCAGTTGCGTACTCTGAATTCGTAACATTATACGATTGTTAAGAAAACCAAACATTTTGGTTTGAAAATTACCGAAAATAATTTAATTGTTAAACAACCTCACTCAATTAAAATGATTGCACTTCAAACATATTAAATAAATTGTTGTGACAAGTGAACAGGACTATACATAAAGGTTCTCAAAACATTACTTTTATTGTATATCTTTGTTTAGATTTCTTGATTCAGCGTAACTAACGTAATAATAATGACTGAACTCGTTTGAAAGTTAAAAAAATCGACTCAGCAGCAAGCAAACTAAAACATAATTATTCAATATACATTAACCATTCTTATGAAATTATGCTGCTATGTGTCAGATGCTGTATCATAAGTATATCACTCGGGAATATCTCGGTATAAAAATGAACTCTATCGAATTTAAGCCAAATCATATTTTGAAAATAATATGTTTAAATTAAGATAAACGTTGTTGACAAATGAATTGCACGTCATTAATTCAGTGGTTTTTTTTTTTAGCAGCCTTCCTCAGGGTAACTTGGTGCCCATGTTATTATATGTCATATCGTCATTTATTTTTGCTCCTACCGCTTTGCTGCCAAAAAACACAGGCACTTTTGAAAGTATCATTTGTGTCAGGCAGTGCTAGGTTTCGAACATCGATGAATATTAGAAGGGCAAATAGTGATTATATCCTACTCAGTGGATTCGGTTATAGACGAACCCATCTATCAATTAACAAATTAGTTATCGAATTCTCCAAAAACTTTTTCTCGCTTGATTACATATTTACTTTCTCCGTCAATGTTTGCTTTATTAACTCTTCTAGCCTTCAGCTCTTATAAAAAGTTTCGGTGTAACAATAAATATAACAGAGGCCACAGAAGGTTATGTTGAAGTTCGAGAGTTAACGATGAACTAATTCTTAATTATAAATAATAATAAACATATTTTGACACGGCTGGGAATCGCTCAGCCCTTGTCAGTGTTTAGTCTGATTATCTGAATCCCAAGTAAACTTTTGACATCCGATTTTACTGAGGTTTTACCGAGATCAAGTCAATAGACTTGTGATTGACTAGGCTTAAGGGTTCACATGGATCCCTCAGTCGGCAAAGCAGAGATCAGAAAGTCCCAGAATTTTACTAATGATTACAAAAGTTTCTGGATTTAGAAAAATTAACGAAAACTTAAAAAGATTGCGCTTTAATCACAACAATGACCCGACTAGTCTCACTTATTCGATAAATAACACATAAATATTCTCTTAAGGGAAGTTCAGATGAGGTCGGCCAACCCCACTGCCTCAGGATGTTCGTAACTCAATCCGACCACCTCAGCCCTCTAGATATTGCCTGCTGGACTTCCTTTGTCCGATAATTAGCTCGTCTTTCTTTGTATTCAGTTTCAGAAAGCTAATGGCAGAAATCTCGGTCCCTACCATCTGGTATCGTATGTCACATGGCTTGTGTACTACCTTCAACGATATCGTATACACGATATTGGAATACGGATCATAGATCATATCTGACTTTCAGGGGCACTTTGGCCATACGGGGGTTTCAGTGAAGCTGATGATCCATTTCTTTCATAATCTATCATGTATCATAGATGCATAAAATATTCTACCATGCCAAAGCTATCAAACCAGGTAGACCTTGAGAATTCGCTCTAGTGACTTCTTACATATAAAGTTATAAAGCAAAAGTTTTTTCAAAGGTATAAAGAAACTCCACAACCCGATAAAAACATAAACATACCTCTCGTCAATAGGAGAAAAACATGAAATGTTGCCATCAACTGTTATATGTATCTAGCAACAGATATAGTGTTTATTTTTCTTGCTTGAATTTTGGAACTTAATTTTGTATTTTCGGGTTTGTTTTATTTTAAATATTATTTCACTAATATGCCATAAGACATTAAACGATTTCATTCCAAGTTTGACTATGGGGAAACATTCAGAATATTGAATGTTAAATACATTTTGACCGGAGACTTGGGTGTTATAAGTAAGCTTAAAGTTTATTATTATTATTAGCCATCACCTAACCAGAATTTGCAATATATTGTTAAAATTTCAGAATGATATAGTCATTTTTATGCCGCTAATGAAGAAGTTACATAGTGCCTGTAGCATTCCAGGTAGGTCGGCATCAGGGATACATACATGTTAACATATCTCTTTCAAGGCACTGTGAAATAATAATAAAAGTAAAGAAACACTGCTATAAAACTTACATCAAGAAAATGATCGTATATATGTAAGTACCAGTGATCCTAGTGGTTGACATTATCTGTCTCTTTTAGAGATTATCCTTTTCCAGTAAAACAATTCTGGACAGGCCCGGATGCTCGTAAGGACTAGATTTAGTACATGAACTGTATGCACGCGACAGATGTAGGGGTTATAGATTCAGGGGGTTATAGTCTCTATAGTTAGCGGCAACTTCTGCCTAATCCACCGTCATATATTTCCAGCTTCATCTGTAGCCAGTAAATCAGATTTAGGCGGGGGAGGGTGTCAGTGTAAGCCAGGGCGATATTTTCCCTCCTCTTTTTGTGAGTGGCTCTCCCGCCGGAAAGGATTCCGCTGGGCTTATACAGCCCGATATGTGCGGCACACTAATTTGTGGGCACTAATTGTGGCGCGCTTGTTAATTGCCAGGCAGGGTTTATAGCACGCTTAAGTAATGAGAAAACATTACGGTCTCGTTAAGTAGAAGCAGTGGGGATGTCTTCGGGGCAGTGGGAGGCAACACGCCACGGCCCAGTTTACGATAATTATCCTTAACAACCTCACCTGGTGCCGCTCGTTTATCCGGAGTGTATGCTTCATTATACTACCTTAGCACAAGTGTCATTCTACAATTAAATTTTTTATTTATTTACTCTATTTGTTATCTTAGGCCAATGGTCCATACAAAGGAGTCTGGCTGACTTAAGTCCATTATAGTGGTAAATCACTCTATACATGTTACATACTAAGTGGTTACCTCAAAAACAAAAAACAGATCCTATTCTCTATAAATAAAATAACTCAGACATATCAACGGTATAATAAGTGAATGCGGTGTGTAAATACGAAATTACATCAAATAATTAGGTATAACTATAGACAAATAACACTACAATAATAATAAATAATATTACATAAATAGTCTAATTATCTCGAAACCACTGACTCGAAAATGTTTGCCAACATATTTTTTTTGCGTAGTGCAATTATTTAATGAAATATAATAAGTTTTATACTTTTAAAATCGCAATTAAATAATAAATAAGTTGTTTTATTTCTATTTCACAATAGGGTATAGTAGATGATAGATCCAACTTTATTTTTTCACTTATGGACTAAATTTTATTGCTCCCAATACATGTAGGTATAATTCAGGACTTACAAATTGTAAAAATAGTTTCCTAATGCAGTTTGAATCCTTGGTATTTTTTGGCAAAAATCTTGGTCACTCAAAAACGATTTTTCTGGAAATAGCTAAATTATCACTATAAAAAAAAAAGGACATTATTTTAGTAAGTGTTTTTTATTGTTTTAATTTTAATTTTATTTTAATGTGACCGCCTGTTATGTGTATCAACCCTGAGTTAAAAATCATAACATCAGATCTTAAACAGCTACTGAACTGTGACTGGAGAAAGCTTAAAAGTCAGAGAGGTACGGATAAATTCAGAGCATAAGTCATAATCAGAGTAAATTAATTAAATATTTTGGGTCGGGTCGGTTGTAAAGCACATTTTTAAATGTGCCTTTAAAATTTCGGACCAATCGAATAATTTGTGCCACTCTCACCCTTTGTATAGTTATTTATAGTTAGAAACCGAAAATTTTTCGAAATAAATAATTTTCTGGGTTTTTATGTCCGTTTGTCCGTAAAACCCTGAGGTCATCAACGCTATTCTTTGTCTCTGTAAACTCATTTGAGGACCCCACCGATGGGAGCCCGAGATAGTATCATACTTAGAAGGACAAAAGCAGAACCCTAGCTCCTCTGAATCGGCCAGGGCCCAGAAGTCCCCCTATCACACATGTCAAGCGTGGTGAACGAATAGTGAATACAAGAGCTACCAGGTATTAAGTAAGGAAGGGGATTCTGAATAATAATTAGGTAATTAATTTATGAAATATGCGCTCATAAGTATTAAATTACTCGTAATCAGCGGTGACTTTAACACGAACTCCTGTAAAATCTTTCCGCATTAGGCTATCCAGTTGAAATATATCTGTTAAGAAGCGAGAGCCGGGAGAGCTGGTTAGTATTCACTGAACAGGCCGCAGACTTACAGCTATCGCTGACACCCCTTCGCCTGGCTCTCTCTATCTGGGAGGCAGCGACGCTGTAGGATCGTCTCAATGTCTTTATTACCGCGGATTTATGGCCGAGTTGTCAGCAACAGTTGCAATATAAATAGCAGGAGCAACTCCTGCGACGTAAATCACTAGGCCCGTTACTAATGTCGTTTTACATGCAGCTCTTTCGAGGAATCCCGCTGCATTTATTTATCCTCTCCTGGATCGGGCGCTTCAAATTTAACCTTTGCGGATGGTGGGGTATAGAGATTCTCATATTTTACAGTATTTATTTGAAGAAAATTACAATCTACCCTAAAAGGGGAATGGATAATTGTGATAAATGGTCTCATTCATGATAATATTTATAACATTGCAGCCATTCCGTCCACTATTTACAATATTTATTCATACAATTTAGACATAGTCCAGGGATTGCCCTGATTCAGGCATTCCCTGATTTCCTGATGATTCTGATTTCTTATTGCAGAATATTCCCAGCTACGAAGGGTACGGAGGATACGGATCTGAAAGATTCCCCACAACTACAATCGTACACCGTTGCGTAGTCAGGATTAAGTGCTGACCCTCAGGAAATTAGGGAAGAAACTGACAATTCTCAGAACTCCCTATGATTCAATATTAGCAGCAGACCCCGGGGCCAGTTCCTCTTCAATCTCCAGTTATATAATGCTAAGAATATTGTAATCCTAATATTATATATAAGGGTAAAAGCCCCTTCTAGTGTATACCTGCCTCAGGACTTCATGGAAGTCACTGGTGTTTCTTGTTATTTTTTAAGTAAGCGACCGCATCCCAATTCCTGAAACAACTCTTCTCATATTCACACATGTCTTAGCTTTAGTTCCAGTCCACAGTTGTTTTCCAGACACTCCGAACACCCGACCTAGTAGTATGTAGTATCATACCTCTTAATATTTGTATATACCGGTGTTTTGCTTGTACTTCATAATAAAACTTTTCTTTCCTTCAACTTTCGTAGATATATAACGAATTTCTTTAGGGTATTACCTGGTGAAAATCTATTGAAATAGATCAGTACCCAATAACGGTGAAGTCCTGTCCTGTGGGGTATCTTTCCAGGGGTATTTACATCGGCCTTCTCACGCTATTGGAGTAGTCTCACTGTCCGTTACCAAATGAGTTGGACTAAGTGGTGGACTACCGTGAAGTTACTGAGTATACTGCCAGGTGCCTGTTCGGGGCGCCAGTTAAATAATCTTTGTAGAGGAGAGTATTTTAAAATAAAAGAAAGAAAAGCTTTATTATGAAGTACAAGCAAAACACTGGTATATACAGGTATTATAGAGTTATGATTACTACATACTGGGTCGGAGGGGTGTTTAGGGACACTTTTCTCTCAGACACGAAGATTATTTAACTTTCGATGAGGAGGATTGTAGTTGTAGATAATGCTTCAACATTAACTAATAGAGGATTTGGGTGGTTGGATTATTTTTAAAGGAATTTCGAAGAAACGTAATCTTGCTTAGGAATGTAAAGGTCATTCATTATTTGTGAAATAAAAAGGTGCCGTAGTGAAATAAAACTTCATGAACCTGATGAGATGAGATTTAGAGGGTACAACCCTTTGCACCTGCGTTGACTGAAAATAGATACCTAGGCTAATGACTGGTTGTTCTGTTAAATGGAGTGGGCACATAAGGGTATTCTATATTTATACCTGCGGGTGTTTCACAGTGGGTTGTGTCAATTCTTTTTTTGTCTCGTCAGAGTTATTAATGGTGGATTCGAGTAGATTATTGAAAAACAGAAACTTACGCACCAAAGGCTATTTCAGTTTAAGTTCAAATAAACAGGATTAAATTTGCAAATAATCCTTCCATTTTACATCGCTGATAAAAAATAATAAATACTTTATACGTTTTTTATTGACATTTGTATATATACTAATTCAACAACTTTGCATTGTATGATTAGCTTCCTTCCTTATTAAAATCGCAGTTTGCGGATTCCTTTTAGTCAGTGCTAGTTTTAATTTATGTTTTCATTTGGGTGAAAATCAATGAGACATCACCGGCCTATTTATATCATTTCTTGTCGAGAGACTGAAAATATTTAAGTGAAGAAACGCCAGCACCACATTTGGATACTAGGAAATGCTTAAAATATTGGCACAATCCATGCAATTCGTCCTCGTTGGTTAATTATACAAAAATTAGTTGACTATCAAACCTAGCGACAATCATACGATTTTGATCATAAATAGCTGTAAATAATTACAGTTGGGCTCACCACAATATGTCAGAAATATTACTTTATTTATTGACTTATGAATCCCACATGTGCATACCTGTTGTGTACCTACATCAAGACTCGCAATCCTTCCATAAATTATACGAAGTTCAGTTTTTTTTTTGTGGCAGCTCAGTTATTTTTTATTTGTTCGGTTTTTTAATGAAAGCTAATAATAACAGTTCCACAAATGATTTCCATTACTGGCCAATAGCAGAACCCCCAGGAGAGCTGACTGGCAGCTGGAGATATTAACCCGCGGATAATCCACGAAGCCAGAGAGACTGGAGATAATACAGACGGTTGCCTAGTGACAGAGATAACTGGATGTGGTGGGTAGACTGTTTTTATTGTTCAGTGGCGGAGGTGGCCCGGGGCGAGGCACCCTCATACCCAGGCCTATATTAAACTGTCTCAAGCGGCAACGCTTTTTGTCATGCCCTCCTATATACACACTCCCTCTCTTTTAAATGTTACCTACTATTTTTTTGTCCATGGGATTACTCAGCATTTTTTTTTATTATATTCTCCTGTTGTTTTTTCACTAAATGTGTATGAAACTGCTCATAAAAAAAGGACTAGATGATACCGAAAAATACAACTTAAATCATGTATAATTTCATTATTTATAAAAAAAAATTAATATTTAACAATTATTCAATATTCTACATAAACAATAAGAGCCATGAACATTCCCGAATGGCTGAAAGGCAATCAAATCAGTATACCAACATACGATTGGAAGTATTCAAGTAAATGGAAAACGATCAAATCACTTCCCCGTGGACATTGGAATAAATCAGGAAGACGGCTTCAGCCCTATTTTATTTGTAACGTGATGAGAATCTGAAAATATATTAAAGAAGAACTACCAAAGCCACACTAGGACCATGTAACATGCGAACCTATGGAGCTAGTCGATTTCCCTGACATCCAGCAAGCGATAATTGAATGGCGAGCCGATCATGCTAGAAAAAAATTATTATTAACACAAGTTAAAACAAAATCATTCCAGCTGCAAAAGAACGAAGGCTAGTCCACATATTTTGTAGAGAAGAAGAAATAGAGGTGGTCGGGACCGTCCACCGGGGGAGGTTTCATTGACCTTACCAACCCAGTGGGCGTTAAGAAAGGGATGAACCTGTGTTATTTGGCCTTTGCTGACGGCCTAGTCGATGGTTAGCTTATTTGTGTTTCTTTGTTTTGATCTGACTCCAAATGATCGTAGGTGGGCCCCGACAGGGCACGATGTTTAGGAACAGAGGTACTGACTAGGGATATGAAGTTTACTTGGTCTTGGAATGGCCAAGAGTTTACACTCGGTATCTCAATGTAATAGTCTGGATCCCAACGGCGAATGTGAAGTGGAAAGAGGAACATTTTTGACGTTTGTAGGGTCCAAGAAGCGGTAGTCTGCATGGAAGGGATCCCATCTAAGGAGTTAGCTAGACCAACGGGCAGGAGACAGTAGTCTTCACTGGGAAAGTTGAGAAGGCCTAGTGGGTGAGGAAATAGAGAGGTGCAAAGGTATGTAAATAAAAAAGTCATGGTTCGAGTAGAGCAGCTAGTGGCAGTGCACAGAGAGAGAGCTGTGGCGAAGTTAGTACAACAAAGGTTAAGGAATATGGCTTGACGTGATAATAGGCAATAATGGAAGATTGATGAGGGATTGCCCAACAGGGTATTCTGTCAAATGCGTAGCTCCATAGTAGGGCTGAAGGATTAGTTAGAAGCTCTGCACCATCAAGGGAGTTTACTCGTCTATTCCTCTTTACGGTGCAGGAAGCTCCTCCTAAAGGTGCCTCTGGAATGCCATTGGAGCCTTGTTTCGGCAGGAGAGATTAAATAGTTCGGTCGTGTTGTGTGACAGTTGAACAATTCCGGCCGTGAAGGTCCTCGTTGAATAAAAACAACAATGTGACGGTACGTCGTGGTGTCCGCAGAATGGTCCCTGGCCAAGAGACAAAGGTCACGAAGGGACCATGAAAGTTTTATTTACAAGTTGGGACATGGTAGTGGAAACAGTATAACGCAGATGAGGCTCTTCACCGGTAATTGCGAAACATGAAGATCCTGTGTTATAACAAAACCCAACGATGAAAGGCAAAATGAGGATGTTAAAGAAGAAAAGACATGCATAAATAGCTTTCAGCACGCCCGCAAGAACAATAACTGATATGTATAACTTGACTAAGTAGCCATTGTTAATAGTTAACACCGCGAATCGTTCATTGTGCAGCATAAGGGGTACCTGAAAACACCACTCTCCTCCTTATAGCATGTCCTAGACTCATGGAATGTGGTCAAGCATGTTTTGGGAAAGATACTGAATATAAAAAAACAAAAAAATTATTTTTAAATCGTTTAAAGAATTATATATTAAGTTAAACTGTACTATTGATAGATTTCATACATTATTATCCAATAATTTTATAACCGAAAGCAATGTTTGTTTTAAAGGGGGGGGGTGTGCATAGCTACCTTTCGAGATCCCGGTGATAAACCTACTTAACCTGACAACTTGCTCTTGATTTCCCTACTTATTATATTATGTGGGAACCATGCCCCTGTCTTGATTCGACATTGTCCTTGCAGTGTCCATACAAGAGTTTTGTCGATTCAAAAGAAATTTATCAGCTTGATTGGTCCTCTAGGTGTAAGGGCACTAATAATATACACAAAATATCCATGATATATA
The DNA here is from genome assembly GCA_930367205.1 of Acanthosoma haemorrhoidale. Classification (NCBI taxonomy): domain Eukaryota; kingdom Metazoa; phylum Arthropoda; class Insecta; order Hemiptera; family Acanthosomatidae; genus Acanthosoma; species Acanthosoma haemorrhoidale. The sequence continues at coordinate 34,731,090 of OV884012.1, forward strand.
TCTCATTTGTAACTAAGCCAAATACTTCATTTTTCCAATATTTTTATTTTGTCCTGTTGCTTTTAGAACCTACCAAGAAGAGGTCGAGGAAGGAATCCCCTTCGTCAGACGCTTCCTCGGAAGAAGGTGAACGGAAGCGGAAGAAGGCGAGGACGACATTCACTGGTCGGCAGATTTTCGAGCTTGAGAGACAGTTCGAGGTGAAGAAGTACTTAAGTTCCACGGAACGGGCTGAGATGGCCAAGCTACTGTCCGTAACCGAAACCCAGGTAAGTCTACTTCAAATAGATCAATTGATTTATTGAATTTATTCACGATTTATACGTATTATGTGATAGACGGCTTGGTGGTGAAATGTTATGATGTAAGATGACATTTTCTTGAACAAAAACAAACTTCTCAGCGTCATATGTCGTCATTAGTATTATGCCCTAGATTTATTAACTCTAGTTGTTTGGTGACGGTGACACAGGGACAACTTGCAAGTCTGTGTTCTCATGGGCCATTCAGTGAATCCAAAGAGTAGCTGACAAGAAGCTGGACTTAATGAGAATCCAGCGTTTCTGCGACAGTCCTTCCTTCTTATACAAACAACATCGCCTCAATTACGTTAGAATCCATCATAACGGCCTAAGATCTGATACTGGTCGACAGTCTAATTAAATCTGTGTTTTGTAGATGCATGATCAGCCCATCGATCAAGTTGGCCGACACCTACTGCCTCACTCTTCCCAACTTGACTATTAATCAAGACAGGGGCTTTAAATCCTCCCTTCGATAATTACTGTCCCGATTAACGAGGCAATCAAACATGAATTATTTATTGCGGCCTCGTCATTAATTATAACTGCCGTACATTTTTTCAAATAACTATTACCTCGATGTGTTTATTAGCATGTTGGCATGATATTCTATGTATTTATCATTAAATAGTAACACTTCACATAGTGTCCATAGGTGATGATGACATGATGTGACTCGATATGTGTTTAGGGATGCATGAGGAAGGTCAAAGCTCAAGTAACCGTTGTTGTAACCAGTTTTAAAAAAAATTACTTTCAATAGAGCGCAATCTGCATCATGATTTATGCGTAAATTCCGATAAATTTTTATAATTATCTTTTATAGCTTCAGCTTTCTCAATTTACTATCTGGGTATAAAAATGGATAGGCATCTTCATTTCTCTACTCATTTTAGTAATAAAATAGAAAAAGTACGACACAGGTCTTACTGGCTATCGCACTTGCTAACTTCACCCAACCTTCGTCTCAAACTGATGATATATAAATGTGTCCTTTACGGTGAGCCGCTATTTACCCACCTGACAGCCAAATGTCTCCGAAATTTCCAGAATGGGATCATGCGAAAAGTGGTCCGACATACCTCTCTCGAGAGGTTAAAGAACGCTGACCTGCACCCGTTGCTTGGTATACCGTCGGTGGGTGAGTTCATTTGCCGGACACACATAAAGTTTTTTGACTCGTTGCAGCACCTAATCAACCCAGTTTTTTAACACTATGGCCCCACCACCCCTCCCGAATCGATGGAAACAGACTGTCGGGGGAAAATTAGGTTAAGAATTAGTATGTAAGTTAGTTTTGAGTTTGATAAAAAAGGTGAGCTCCATCACCTTAATAGTCAGTTTAGCCCAGTAACGTATAATGTGTATCTTTATACTTGTTTATTCATTATATAATTTTTATAAAATAACAAAACCTGTATATAATGTAGCAATGCTACAGGAAATACAAGAATAATTTGTAAATAGATTCGCCTGAGGATCTATAATTATATATAATTATCTGTAAATTTAAAGGGGCTATGAAGGAAAAAAAAACAATTGTACATTAGTTTCAGAGAAACACACAAAAAACAGAGCGCACAGCGACTCGAAAATGGTACAATTATGTTTGAAAGAGAAATTAATATTGAAAATACAAATAATGTTTAAATATTCTACTTTTCAATTTGAATTTTATTAAGGTTAAAAATAAATAGTCATTTCAGAGAAAAGTGACGAATCTTAGCATAAGCTTATATTAAAGCAGATTTTTAATTGAAGTTCAGACAAATCCGCTTTCAATAAGTTTTCCTCTCATCATATTTATCGGTTAGTTATTTAGTTCTTGTGTGAACAGAGAAAATACTCACAGACTAGAACTTGGATGATTGATACGTGGATTTTCAATGATAAGATATTTTTTATAGGGGTACTGCTGTGCCCTAAGAGATCGGTCAGCTAAGCTATAACCATTCAAAAAGTGCCACTTAGGCTCAGAGAGCGTGGCAAATGGTTCAGACAGAACAGACAAAAAAAAACCTTCCATCCTTTTCCTATTGAGAACTTTCTTGGTTTTTTTTTCTACCGAGCCATGACGCACGCTTCAACCCCCACATTCCTATCCCGTAACTATTTCCCCCACCGTCTTTATACGTCAACTTTTATTAAAATTAATGATCGGACCTGATCTGAATACATTATCTCATTCGGCCCCGTTTTTTTTAAATATTTTTTAAATAGCTCTAATACGTTATTAAAAATGTTTTCCAGTCTTGTGCCGGGTTTTTTTTCGTTTCCGATGTAAGACACCGCTCCTACTGGTAGCTCTCATCCCGGCTTCGTTAATCTCCCAACTATTATTAGACACGACTCATAACTTTATGACAACCACAGCCCTGTGTTGTTTTTTTCCTGCTTGAAATAACACGGCCACTAAACACTTATAAATTAGTTCCCATTCCGTTTGAGGGCTGCTCATTTGTCCCCCCCGACTTTTAAATAGCTACCATACTTCAGCCTCTAGGATTATGGGCTATTGGAAGGATAAATTTTGAAGGAATTTCTTCGCGTGCTTTATAAATGATAGGTGTATTTTGGCTTGGTGTATGTTGAAATGATACGACTTCAGGAGACCGTAAAGACTCTACACCAGCCAGTAGCCTTTGGCTGTCAGGCATTACAATATTTTATTTGTTTCAACCGTATAGGACGAACGGGTGGAAAGGTCCATGGTACAAATCGTTTAGATTTATACCAACCATTCCATTAAGTTGCTTATTAAAATAATATGCGCTTCTTTAATCTCAAATATGATATATTTTAACTACATGGCGCTAGAACATGCCTAATGTTCCGTAGTTTATTTCTAAACCAGAAATGCTTATATGTCCACTTATTATTACTTTATATATCCACTGCTTATATGTTTTTGTTATTGTAAATTCTATGTTTGAACGAGGTACAATTTGTTTTTCATAGGGATTCCATTTGATGACCCGACGACAGAAGAAATAATGCTATAAAACTTAAAGTTTCAAATGAGTAGAACAGTCTCATCATACTGCTCTACTCATTTAATCAGATAAAATAGAGATTTGTTAGGTTTTTATCAAGTTTATTAATGGACCATGTTTTGACTCCTTGTCACACAAGGACGAGGTTATAAATGTGATGTAAACCTAACTACTCTCTTTCATCGATCCAAGCCGATCTCCTAACAAACTCTCCTGCTCATTTATATAGCCACAGCTAACAATGAATGACAAAGTTTAATAAAGCATTATTAATTGCTTACTTGCCAATGAATAAATAAATTGATTAGGATCAATTAATTATATATAATACGATATCTTGACGTCTGAGTTAATAATCTGTAATGAGATTTGGGTTTACTAAAATTTATTTAAATTGAGTTCACAACTTACTGAAAATTCTAAAGGTTAAAAGGACAGAAATCTGTATTGAAAAATTCTTCGATCAAATCCCTACAATTTACTTCGTTTCATAAATAAAATTTGTATTTTCCGATAGCATAGCCCGCCCATCCTGCACTGAGCTTAAAATAAATAAACTATTGCCAATATTCTATATGGCCAATTGAAATGTCAAGCCAAGGGATATATAACTATTCCAATAAAAAAAAAAAAGCTATAAAATGTTCCCCTTCTTTTTTTATTATAACAACTTTATCATGATAAAATTACAATCTGCCTGATTGGGCTATAATAATATATTTTATCCTAGGGAGTAATTCACTTAATATTGTTTCAAGTATCTTTAATAGCTATATTATATATATATATATATATATATATATATATATATATATATATATATATATATATATATATATAATATATATATATATACATAAATATAATTTAATGAGAAGTGAAGTCTCAGGGAATGCGTAGAATTTTTCTCCCATTAAACGGCGATTGACACTGTGGTTTTAAGGCGGGGTTCTTCAGGGTGGGCAGTCTCCAGAAAAACCGATACAAAAAAAAGAAAAGAAAAAGTCGCCACCGTCTGACAGCCAACCCTAATTAGTGACTCCGTGTATTTTTTTTTTCTTTTCGAGAGTTGTTGGATTATCTGGAAGTAGTCAATTAAAAATGGAAGAGATTAATTTATTTTAATATAAAACGTCTACGATAAAAAGATCCACAACCTAGAGGAATTTCTATAAAAATGTGGAATTCGGCTCATTTCTATTCTGCGCAGAGCTTCATAAAACTGCTATTGTTTAAACGGAAGAAAATTTCTTTTGGTAGTACTTACAAACTATAATGGTTTAAAAACGACTATTTTCCAAGTATGAAATCTATAAAAAATATGAAGCCATTAAGTTCTATATCTGGTTTGTACAAATTCCTTACGGGATTGATCACAAAGGTTTACATCTTTTTTTGGTGAAAATTACTTTAATTATTGTTTTTTTTTCGTGGCCCTGCAACATAAAGAACGCAATCACTCGAAATCATATTTTCATCTTATTTGGATTAATAATTTTTTTTTTTTCTTTCATAGCCCCCTTTAAATTTACAGATAATTATAGATCCTCAGGCGAATCTATTTACAAATTATTTTTGTATTTCCTGGAGCATCGCTACATTACATACAGGTTTTGTTATTTTATAAAAATTATATAATGAATAAACAAGTATAATGATATACATAACGTGACTGGACTAAACGGATTAATAAATTTTAATAGTAAATCTTTAAACGATTTTTATGTACTGTATTATTGGGAGAGGTACCTCCTTAGTAACTCAAGGTGTCTCGTTTTAAAAGCTATCAACTGGTGTTCGCGTGTTCTAGAACACTAATAAAACTTTATCTCTCACGGGATCGTAAAAAATGGCCCTAAAAAAAATGTAAATATTGCAATTAGCACTTGTCAAATGGAACATAATGGCTGTAACAAAAGAATGCTTTTATAAACGATCAAGTTTGTCATTATACAAGTAGTTTTTTTTTTTAATATCTTAGTAATGAAGTCCTGACTAGTTTTCATTATTTTATTTTTTTCAATTTATTTAATCGAAGTTTGATTTTGTTATATCTATTGTGCACTGAATTCTATTTTTTTTATTAATTTATATTAATGAAAGATTTACCTGGAGCAGTACAGTTTCTTCCAGATCATTGTGAAAAAAACCATTTCCTTATTAAAAAATACCTTTATTTTATTGCTTAAACCATCCGGTAACTAAAAATTGCAAAATAAAATAAATATAAATAACTTTTATATCAATATAAGTTAACTATCCCTTGTAGAAGTTCCTATTGTGCTTTCCCAAAACTTAATTTTTTGGTATATTTTGAGAACGGAAATTTTTGTTTATGCTTGAAAGCAAAACATACTTAATTTAAATTCTAGTTGATCAGATAATATGTATTTATCTATAACGGCTATAATAGTTCACATGCGGACAGACAAAAGCCTATTTATTTTCCTGTACCTTTGTTTAATAAAAAGCCAACAACAATAAATACACAAACAGTGTTATTATTATAAATTCGATATTACTTTTCATATTGTTGACCGAGTGTGTTCCTATGGTGAATTTGAGGATTTCGAACGTGCAGTTTATGATTAATATACTCGCTAAGCTCCGAGACCTATGCTTGTTAGTTCGTGTGGATTAAATTAGACATAATTGCTCTCTATATTTATCATGAATGCAGGGATCAAATGTACAGTTGCAAGCCGTTTTATGCCGCGACTTTTCTGTCATAGCTCAATTATTTCAGTAACTGGTGATTGAATGCAATCAAATATTTTTTAATAGTAGATACTTCACATCACACGATTGGAAAGTCAGCCATCGAGAATATCCTTGAATTGTTTTGTATTCAGCGTATTGTTCCGATTTGTAATATTACTCAATTAATTCATATCACAATTATGGTAATATCTCAAATGGTTTGATTACCTGTTGTGGTGAAATGTTGTGGCTTTGAAAACAAACGATTATTTTAAAATAACTATATTGATAATAACGAAGGGCTGATTAAACTTTACATGTTGCTTCATGAAACCTCTGTTTATTGTAGTATGTTTTTTGCTCATTATCACGATTCCAAGATTTGATCGCTTCAACAAACCGGTTCGATCCTCGTCTAGAAGAGCCTATTTAAAGCGTATAACCGATTGACAGTAATTGTTCTTCTCGGTTACCTTGACCATTCGAACACATCGTTATTAATTTGCTCCTTTGCTCTTGATGAAGAAAGGTCCACTCTGCCGCACTGTTACGAGTGTTTTTTGCTTGTTTACGTGATTAGCAAACCTGAGTCAACTAACACACGGAACAGAGTGCGATAACTCAAACTCGGCTGCAGAAGTTATTATATCTCCAAAGTCAGATCTGAAGCCCCTTACAATGAAAATGGGTAATATCTTACTTAATAAGATTGGAATAGGATTTTTCTTCACAGGCATTTATTCAAAATATCTCAGTCACTTGGGCATCTATCACTTATGTGATGCTCGGGTAGGCATTTGTGTGGTTTTTCAATTATACATTTTTTAATTATTTTATTCTCATGAGAAAAGCATTGTGTAAAACTCGGAGCAAGAAGTTTCTCACTTTGTGGGAACTTGCCCACACTTTGGACACTTGTCCATGACTATGCTATAATACTTTTCTCCCTTGAGAAAATTGTCACTTACCGCAATAGTCGAAGGGCCTGTCATGGAGTAGAGGGAGTTCCAGGAAGAGATTGACATAAGCGAAGAGCGGTGAGTAATTAGTATTTGCAGGCAAGTACTTCACATATGCCTAGAAGGCTAGCTAGTTGATTATATTATTAACTATAAGCTATTAATTTGTAATGTTTAACCACGGACTATATTATTATATTTACTGCAATATCGGAGTGTATATCTTCCATTATTGCTTTTCTATTTTTTTTTTCCAAATTCTTCCCTTCTCCTATTCTTCATTGTCTTGCTCTGCTCCAACATGCTTTTCTTCCCACGGGAACTGGTGTTGTTTATAATTTCTAAAAAATAATGAAAAATGTTGTTACAGTTCTAATTTATTATTTAGTATTCAGTAAACAACTTGTACCAAACAACATCTGTAAGTGATCGAATTTACTAGCTGCTTGTTACCGGGCTGAACACCAGCCAGTGTTTACTCAGCGAAAAGTAGCCAGTAAAATTGACCATTAATTTAGTGGTACCGGGTGAGTTACTATCGCCCTCGTTAGGCGATATGGGCGTTGAATCCAACAAGCAAAAAATGTGAAACCGTTATTTTCCCCCTGCCAAGTGAATCAGTGGGCAAAGCCGCCCTATCGAAAAGTGACCAGACAGCCTCTAAAGGCTATTGAAGAGGCGAGTATTAATGGAGAGGAGAAGGATCTAGATCAGGTATGGGCAACCTTTGACATGTTATGGGCCAAACTTTAGTGTGCAAATACGTTCGCGGGCCGCGTTTAAAAGTAGTGCATTTTAAAGTAGTGTTCATAATTTTTAGCGATAGATATCAGTCAGCCATGAAATAATACGACAATGTTATTACAACACAATTTATTAAAATAACAAAATGAAATGAAAAAATAGGTACCTACAGCATTAAATTAAATCGTTAAATTTAGAATTGTTACAAACTACGAAAGTTAAATAGCGACACCGAAATCAATGAGACACTTGAGCTTGAATTTGGGAAACTAATTCATCGATGTTTGGATTAATTCCACTGGTACAAAGACGTAAAGAATTTTCCAAATTATCGTCAGTCAGCCTTGTACGATGTTTTGATTTATTAACTTTCATCAATGAAAAGAACTGTTCGCATTTATAAGTACTGCCAAACGCACAAATCAATCTTCTTGCAAATTTTCTAAGCTGCGGAAAATGGTCTTCTTCGAGGTATTTTTTGTAGAAATCGCACAACTCCACGTCTTCAAATTTAGATTTTAGGAGTGAGTTTTCTTGAATCTCGATCAACTCCATTTGCAAGTGTATTGGAGCATTTTGTACATTACTTTTTGTTGGAGTAGCAAATAAATTGAAACAGTCTTCCATGTGTTTGAAATCGCTAAATCTGATCGAAAATTGCTCCGACAGTAACTTGAGTTCTTCAGCATATTGAGCGTAAGCAATATTTTCATACGCAGAGAGCGTGGTGAAATGGTAACTGTTACCAGACAGCATATGTGCCTCCCACAAGCGGATTTTGTTCTGAAACGCTTTCAAATGGCTGTACAAATCATTTACTAACTGTCCTTGTTTTTGAAGTTTCAAATTTAAATCATTCAAATGGCCTGTAAGGTCGACAAGAAATGCTAAGTCACATATCCATTTTGCGTCACTCAATTCAGATAGTGGTTTATCTTTTATTTGCATAAATTCTGCTATCTCATTTCTAAGCTCGTAAAACCGTTTCAGCATTTTCCCTTTGCTTAGCCATCTGACTTCACAATAATATGTTACGTCGTCATACTCGGCTGATATTTCATCCAAAAACGCCTTGAACTGACGATGGTTAAGCCCTCGGGATCGAATAAAATTGATGGTTTTTACTACCACATTCATAACATTCTGGAGTCGAATGGACTTAGAACACAAGTTCTGTTGGTGGATAATGCAATGAAGGACTATCAAACCATCTTTTTGCACATTTAATTCAGTTGCTTTTTCATTCAAAATTCCGATGAAACCTTTACGTAAGCCGACCATAGAAGGTGCACCATCTGTGCATACTCCAACTAATTTCGACCATGGCAAGCCAAAACTTATGAATACCTTTTGAACTTCATTAAAAATGTCCTCTCCTGTAGTGGTTCCTTTTAGCGGCTGTAAAGCAAGCAATTCCTCAGTAATAGTGAATTCTTTATCAACACCTCGAATAAATATAGCCAGTTGAGCTATGTCAGACAAATCGGTGCTCTCGTCTAATGCTATGGAAAATGATTCAATACCAGTCATACGGCCAGTAAATGTTGTTTTTATATCATTAGCCATCATTTCTATACGTCGTACAACGGTTCGTCTTGACAAACTAATTTTTTCAAATTCATTTTTCTTTTCAGGACACAAAACACTGCAAACTTCTGACATACACTCCTTGATAAATTCTCCTTCGGCAAATGGTTTCAATGACTTTGCCAATTTTGAACTAACTATAAAACTAGCTTTCACAACATTATCAAGTTGTGTTCTTTGTCTATGAAATATTTGCTGCTGTTTTTCCAAATTTGCGGTAAGTTTCTGGATTTTGTCTTTTCTTATTTGTCCTGTCAGTGAGAGCAGCGTAGGATGCTTAGTTGAGTAATGCCTCTTTATATTGAATTCTTTCATCACCGAAATGGATTCATTACACATCAAACAAATAGGCTTACCATTGTGCAAGATAAAGAAGAATTCTTCAGTCCATTTTTCTTGAAACTGGCGACCCTCTGCATCTACTTTTCGTTTCCTTCCACCAGACATCATTTTCATTTACTTATCGTTCGATAAACTTAATAAGAAAATAGGTATAATTAGTAAGCACTCAAGATGCACACAAAGTCACAAAGCAAACTTATCACCACGGTAGCTCGAATAGGACTGAACTAAGTTCCGGCCATCCACCCGCTTATATAGGCAAAATGAAGGAATGATCTAGAATCGTCTAGTGTAGAACAATACAATTGCGAAGCAATAATCCTTTGTTGCGCCGCCAGTGTGGCGGCAAACATCAATGGCTTTGAACTTTGATGTTTGCCGCCTCACTCTTTGATGATCACCGCCACTCGGCTTGCTCGCTCACTTGATTCCATGAGTATGAGTAAGTAGTGTATTTTTTTTTTTTAAATTGGGTTTTTCAAAATGTCTCGCGGGCCGGATCAAATCTTACAGCGGGCCGGATCCGGCCCGCGGGCCGGCTGTTGCCCACATACGATCTAGATAGAGGCTGACGCAGACCCGCCGTCCTCCCCATTATACATTCTAATGAGTTTGGTCTCCATAGTGAGGATAAAACTCAGAGTTAGTGAGATTAAGTGTAGAGTTATTGGGTCCTTGTCATACCTGCTGCTTTATGCTCTCGTCGGCTGGTCGTTATGGCAACTAATGGCTTCTAGATGGTCCGGCGGGAGGGTTCAAAACGATCAGCCGACTGCCCTGGCGTATGAGTGCAGTTTTCCTTTTCTTGATTCGGCGCTCGAAACAATCGATTAGAAATTTTTTGACTCTTTATCTTCGTACTTTTCTTCTCATATAGACCAGCACTAACAAATGGTTTTTCTCACGAAGCCCAAAACTTCATATAGTTAGAGAATCGACTAAATTAATTTTTTGACAGACACAATTTCGGTCACAGAAATAAAATCAGCTTTCTTCGACTTGTCCACGTCGATCGACTGACTACCAGGATTGTTAGCAATGATAAAGCATACAATATAAAGCATTATATTTTCTGGACATTGCTTGAGAAAATTGTAATTAAAACTTTTGAATTCCGTCAATAGGATAACACCGAATTCATTACTGGTAGTAATCCAAAGAGGAAGAACAACCCTGTGAAAACATGACGCTTTCAAAATTCCAGAGTTGAATTTGAAACATTGTGCTGTAGTTCGACATATTCATCGTGTTTTAATATTTGTTGTTTTTAAAAGATTTTATTTTGTTATTCAGGCCCATCGCTCCGTGTGATGAAGGCTGGCTGATGTAACTCAATTTCTCGACGTACAGTGGCACAGCATGCAATATAATACATAACAAGAACTCTGTGGTTAATTAAATCAAAAATAAAAACGAATAAAATTGTTTGTTGCAAGATAGCAATTATTTATTCGAATCGAAGTTTCTTACCTTTTTATCGCTAATCCATTTAGTTTATTTATTATTTAGTATTGAGCATTGAGATATTATTGTATTCAATATTTGATGATGAATTTCTATGAATAACCGACGGAGAGGATTTGAAACGTTGGATGTTGCTACTGCTTTTGATGTGGTTTGGCACGAATGCTCTACCACTAACTACTTAACCTATACTATAACCACTCCTTCAGGATATATGTAGGGCTTTAAATGAAACAAAAATTTACATTTGTATGTATACCAGTTCATTATATGAGACGGTAAAAAAAGTGTATACATTTTTATGAATCGTAATGTTCATTTTGTAATTTCATTCACTAAGCGTTCTTACATCCTTCACACTTACAATAAATTAAATTACGTGTAAGTATGCGGCTGGAAGGAGTGAATTAATTCGAAGGCAGTTAGAGTGAAAGGAAAGAAGGCCATAGTCAGCGATAATTATGCCCGGTGGTAGATTAATCGCACGAAATGTATTCACAACCCTCTGATGTAAAAAAGGAGGAGAGAGAGAGAGAGAGAGAGAGAGAGAGAGAGGGGGGAGGAGACAAAAAGAAAAAGGACCTACTTTTTTTCACTTCATTAATTTAATGGCTAAGTTAAGAAGTCGGAGGGGAGCTCTTTTCCCAGACAGAGAATTAAGGCAGGAGCGGATTAAGAGATAAAGGCCCAAGGTACCGGCGAGGAGTCTTCAGTCCTCAGCACCTTTTTTGCAGAACCTTTATGAATCCACACTGTTAAGAAAGTAAAAGCCAAGCCAAGGTTCCTTTAGCTGCCCTTTCCCTTTGCCATTCAGATGAATAACACTTCGTTGGATGATGTCCAATGGTTTAAACTCATTAATGATAACTACATAAAATTGAAAGTTACCTAGTTGAACTGTTTATCAAATTTCAAGTTAGTCTTGGTGACAACCATGATTCGGCAACTCTAGTAATAATAGTTCTACTCCTCTCCCCCCTACAACTTCTAATCGTCAAGTAATGGGTAAGACTCCCAGATCTCATTGAGTCTTCCGACGGAACTGGACGAGTTTCACTCAGAATCATGAGAGTAATTTATAACTTCGTCAATGACACTTATCAGCTGCGGTGACAGTATCTATGGTTGGCTTTTCAATTGACGTTCCATGATTTTGATGACATGATCATTATTAAACCTCTATTCATATTTTTGTAACGAATATGGAACGTTTGCTCCATTTAGGTTCAACAAGGGTGCACTACACAACTTTTATTTTTCAAAATTGTATTGATAACGATGACATACTTGACCGACATCTTCTATTCTCACTGTTTAATCTTTAAACGATCCTCAGAAATGTTGAAGATTAAAGGTCCGCCACATAAAACATACTAAAGAAACTGTATTTTCCGTGTCGCGGACCTCGAAAAGATCTATTCAAAGCTGCTTCAATTTGTGTTTAATCATACGTTTATCCACTCAACTCTTCTAAGCAATACAATTTTCAAAACGACCATGTATAACGGTTCGATTGGTGCTTCTACACCGCGGAAAATCTGAACTCTATATCATCCCATGCCGACGGATTCTTAGAAACCACCGACTGTTGTGTATGTTATAAATTCGGCATCAATCAGAACCCACCGGGTATATTGCGTATTAGCTTCCATCGCATTCACTTTACGACAGAGTGGCCTAGGCTGCTTTTGACATCGATCAACCCCCCCCCCCCCCCCCATCCCGATCTGCAAGCGACTGGCTCTTCAATAATCAGATTTTCCTTACCCATCGAAGCACGGGTGGCATTAAACTGTCATTTCTTAGTCAGCCGCAAATTTATATTTTAATTGATGTATTAGTTCAGGACATTTTCATTAAAATTATAGGTTCCATTCTTAGTGCTTCACGATGTCTTAAACCTTAAACCTTACTTCCATCTCTACTCCATCTTGTATAAATATCTGGTGAAGATATACATAGTATGTTGACACCCAATGACGCCTCATCTTCCAATTAGCCTACTCCCTATCCTCTCAAAAATATTTGAGAAACTCCTGTTAAAACGTCTACTTCCAATTGTTGAATCCAAAACCCTATTTCCTACTCACAAGTTTGGTTTCCGTCAACGACATTCGACTGCTCAACTAGGCCTTCCTTCGCGTTGTTGATCACATCTCCTCAGCCCTTGAAAGCAAACAGTATTGCACTACTGCCTTTGTTGATATAGCTCAGGCTTTTGACAGGGTTTGGCACGCAGGTTTGCTCTACAAGCTCAAAAGATATTTACCACAGACCCTTTTCCTAATCCTCTAGTCTTTCAAACCGTTTCATCCAAGTTCGCTGTGGTTTAAAATATTCTAACTACTATCCCATAAAAGCAGGAGTTCCACAGCGGTCCCATCCGCTATAACCTATACACCGCTGATGTCCCCTCTACCCGTAATACCTTCTTGACCACATTTGCAGATGACACTGCAGTCTTGTCATCCCACCCAGACCCCGTTATAGCATCCCAAAACCTTCAAAAACATCTTGATGAGATCATGCATTGGTGCAACCAATAGCGGATCAAAGTTAATAAAGCAAAATTTTCCCACATTACCTTCACCCTTTGTCGCAAGTCTTGTCCAATGGTTTATTTTAATTCTATTCCTCTCCCTGTATCCGAGACATTACGGTACTTAGGCTTCCATCTCGAAACACGACTGACCTGGAACCCACATACGAGGCTAAAAAGACAAAAACTAACAGACGCTTTGGGCAACTGTACAGACTACTTTAAAGGACATCCCATCTCTCAATGGAAAATAAATTACTAATCTGCAAAGTTATACTTAAACCAATCTGGACATATGTAATATGATACAAATAATTAAGTCAAGTTAGTTTAAGTTTACCGCTTTTATTAAAAAGGAAATGGTGGATTATTTTTTATAGGCTATAGACCGCAAACATCAAATTATATAGTTAATAACAGTTTAGGCATGGAATAAATTCTCAAGAACGACCAACTTCATTAACGCCATATACGTACTTACATAAATCTTGTTGAACCTAGAAAACAGTGTTAGCTGAATCTTGAATTTTAATGAGTGCAGCTTCTAATATAATTGCAAGATCTGATATAAATGTGAGTAGATGCACGGATAGCGAGACATTGACTAATACACGTGCAGTATGTTATAGCGGAGTATGCTGATTGGGCCCCGCTCGCACCTTGGCATGACTTTTTTGTGAAACCATAATAGTAATAAATGTCTGTTAGAGCGGATGGAAGGATTTTAACAACAATAATTTAATTAAAAAAAATAAAAGGTATAATATGTATTATAAAATAAAAGGTTAAATATGAGTACCAACGGTATTAACGAAATAATTCATGAGTGCATTGTTAGGAGAGTTTCGTGATATGAAGGGTCTATGCCCGCATCGGTAGACTGACATCATACTTGTGTGGCAACGAAAATAATTCTATAATAAATTTTCCTTTTTATGAGTACATGATTGAAAAATAACTCTTTATTCTAAATATGAATTTGTATGCTAATATTATTTAGTTGTTGCAAGAAATCCTACTTAAAATTATGAGCGCATAAATCACACAGGGGTCCCGGGTTTGATTGACAGCCATATAACTAACTATACTTGTTGAAAGGGTGATAATTATTAAAACATGGAGATCGCCTATAACAACCAATAATGCCTTAAATGACAAACTACCTCTTGAAATATTTCGAACTGAAATACTTCATTACAGACTCTTCTGAAAGATAGTCGCAAGTGGAGCTTAAGATATTTTATTATATACAGTTTGTGTTCATTATGTAACAGCTCAGTTGGATGAGTACCTGAGCTAAAAAAAAAAAGTGATTTAAAATATGAGCTCATAAACCCAATTAAGGTACATCTTTGCCTCTAACGGAATGTCTTCTTATTGCTTTGTCTTTCTTCCACTCTTGTTCGTTCGACTCGACTGTTAAATACGAATTTTTATGGGACTTCCGAAACCAGGATGCTCTGCAAGTGATCAACAACTTTGCTCTTTAGCAATCAAACTAACAACCTTCTACAGACATCAGAAGGTCCCGGGTTCAAAACCTCGAACTTGTCTCTGACTTTTTCCTCTGGCTAATACTTTTTTATATGCGATACTGTGAATTACTCTGTACGTTTTCAATTGTAACATTGATGCTATATTATCATATTCGAGCTGTGCTCGTTTGGTTCGTCGTCCAGCAAGTAATGAGTTTCAACAATTATGAATTCTCCGATGGGTTACAGTAAAAGAATGATTATTTAAACATCCAGCAAAACATACACGTATAAAATATCTCATGGAGTGATGCATTAGGACAGAGTGTTTAGTCTCGAATGACATAGATCGTTTAGTTACTTACAAGATAAATGAAGAAGAGAAAGGGACAGTAGAAGGTTGTTAGTTTGATTGCTAAAGAGCAAAGTTGTTGATCACTTGCAGAGCATCCTGATTCCGGATTTCCCAAAAAAATTCGTATTTAACAGTCGAGTCGAACGAACAACAGTGGAAGAAACAAAGCAATAAGAAGACATTCCGTTAGAGGCAAAGATGTACCTTAATTGGGTTTATGAGTTCATATTTTAAATCACTTTTTTTTTTAATGTACCACTTGAACAGTTTTCAAGGATGGTTGAACGCGTTAAAAAAAAAAAAAAAATGGATGGTTATCGGTAGCAGCTGGATACACTTCTTAACCACCCCCCCAGAGGACCGGACATAAGCGAGGTGGACCCCATTAGTTTGAAATGTGAAACCAACAGCCGTTGTGAGGTTTCTTTCCTCGTTCCCTTTTTCGGCCTGGACTGGGTGAGTGGACTTCTAGGGGCACAGGCTTTATTTCAGTGTCAGCTCCGGTCCTTAACTAGCGCTCCGGCTACTTACAGTATGCTTGTTCTCCTCCATAGATCCGGCATAATAAACTAAACTTATTCATTATGTTAAATGATGATTAACTATTAACAATTACCAGTCGTGGTATGTGATCACGTCAACTGCTTTTATAATTATTAGCCAATTTATGACTTACGTAAGCAAAAATTGAAATAATGCCAGTACTATTAGTCGCCAAAGCAAGCCAACACAACCTCGACAAATACCTTTACAAAGATTTAATAATCCTTATTCTTCGATATTTAATTAAAATAAGAATGAATTGAACGCCACCTAAAAGGAATATTTTTTTTCTAAAGCTTTCGACTTTTTCAGACTTTCATGAAATTTAAATTTAAAATCTTTAACTGATGCACTTTTCCAGATCACTACTATCCACCGGCAATTACCACATTACCAAGTGTACAAAATATAATTTGATAACAAAGATGAAAAAAAAAAAAAATATTCTCCAGAATACGAACTTCCCTCCTTCCTAGGCCCACTTCAGGCAGGGAGGCAATCCTGCGATCCCAAGCCAATTTTAAAAGAGACTATACTGACTTCAAAGTATCCTTTGTTACATTGCTTGCCGTGAAAATTCAACTTATTGGGGGTGTCAAATCAGCCAGTTCCCATAATTATACTAGCTCGTGTTTCATCTGTAACCAAGACATGCATTTTTGAATTTTTATAGCCCATTCGAATGGGCAAAAAAATTGTTATGCTTTCTGTCCGAAACGTTTGCGTAATCAAAATGACGAAATGATGTTGATAGTGAATTTTTTAAATAAGTAGTTTTTGAGTACCTCTCAGGCTATTCGTATGGATTTCTTATGAGCTCATTCTACAGCTACATAAATTAGATATAAATAATTTTAAGAATGAGATATTTTCCTTAGCGAAAAATTGAGGTTTTGTAATTTCGTCTGAACTTATTAACTGAATGTCTAAGTTATGCTTTGCTAGCTCAAAAGCATCAAAACTCCGCCCATCGATGATTTTGTACATGTTAAAAAAGTTTTGGGTCTTGCTTACTGGGAATTTACTGGGAAGAATTTGAGTATTGAAGGAGTGCTGAGTATTGTAATAAAAAAGGTTTCAAAATTAAATGAAAAATCCAAGTCAAGTGTTATGCATAGCACAATTAAACGTTTCGTTATGGCAGCGAAAACAATTCCTTTTTGTGATTACAGCTCCATTGATTGTGATTATAAGTTCCAAAAATATTTTATAATTTTCGACATCTTTGATTTGTGTGGTATACTTAATTTGACATTTAATTTTAATCCACAAGTAACAATCCACAAGATTAATCATTGCCCCTTCATTATTTTTCTTAGGGTTTCTTTTGACCCTGCCCCTGGTATCGCACAACATTAATTACTTGCTTATCGTGTGTAACTAAGCAAACAAAATTAATTTTCATAAATAACTTATTATCTTCAGCTTGATTTATGGAGATATGATTTACCAATAAGAAGGCGATATAACCACCTAATATCCGCACTTTTAAAGGTTGGCCTGTGGACAGTCAAGTCAATTAATATTGAAATATTTAGTAATCGGTCCTCTTGGAACTGTTTCAGTTCATTACCGACCGTTGCTTTCGCTTCAGTCTTATTACTTTCTCAGCTAATCGACCTTATCTCGGTGTGACGTTACTCCTTTCATGATGTCTGTTGTGTCGTCACGAGGGGGGTGCCTAGTTACCCTAGCCCTAGTGACGAAGTGAGGGTTGATTAGGCTATGACCTGGACAATTGCTTCATGATGGGTCTACCGGACTGACTCCATATTTGATAGGTATGTGCCCCGAGATTGCACTATGTTCAGTAGAAGAGGTATAGGGTAGGTATTGTAGGTAGACCAGGACCTACCCCCAGCCCCCTAGCCGCTACCTGACTCCCTTCAAGGGTCTCTGACTAGTTCTTTGCAGCTGAATATTTTATTGTTTACAATATTTACACTGGTATGACTTATAGTTTGGTAATGTTATTTACATTTGTTTAAATTAATTTAAAACATATTATAACCAATTTACAATATATATATTCAATAGAGTATAGGGTGATTTATCTTATGTAGTTAGCGGTCGCTACAATGTCTATTATATTAATGTCGTTTACATAGCTTTTCCACTCTCCATTTGAATATTAATTTTATGTTGCCATATTTATTACTTATACCTGCCGACACCCAATAAGCTTAGAGCTGTCGAAAACGTTACTGTCGAATAAATTATATATGGTGGAGTGATGGAAGATTTATTATTTTATCGTACTCTTCTACAACCGGAGCTAATCATATAATTATTTTTCTCTCTACGATTTTGCATTTTGCTTTCAGTCTGTTACCAATTCACAAGTGCCGAACTGCCGAATGCAGAATGTTGTTGGACATACCTTTAAAATGTAAACCCTTTTTACGACCGCTATGGTAGAGTTACTGGCATAAGCTTATTGTGGGCAATAGTGGGCTGTGTTTACTTGCATTATACTGAGCCGACCATTGTTGGGATTAAACGCTTGTACCGAACACTGTAGGACAAATTGATCGAGAAATATGAGACTTGAATGGCATTCATATAAGGAACCTCTGAAATTGTTTTTATCTTTATTAAAGTTTTAATTCTCATCCTTCATAAATGGTTCAACTAATTTCCGAAGCATTTTAAACGGTACGTCCGCTTGTCTTTCTTCTTATTTTTAATGCTTTATAAGGTTTTTTATTTGTGCTCATCATTTATTCATGGAGTAATTGCGGGGTTTCCCTCTATCGCAGACCACAATTCTACATGTCATTGTTTATTACGATATACACAACCGATAATTCATAACTTCATTCATATTCAATACTCGCAGTTGACATTTATGATTGACATACGGTATCCGCTGCAGAATTCACAAAGAATACATAATTACATTATAAATAATTCCTCTTATACACATTATCATATTATAATTAAGATCAAACTTATAATTTTCAGAAACATATTTCAATAACAAAAAAAATATAGAAAACTACAAATAATAATATACAGCAACATTTAAAAAAGTATAAAAACCAAAACGCACATATTTAATAAAATGAACCAAAGCGTATGCACTAATGCAGTTAGGGGATAATGTCCAAAAAATAGAGGTAGATAATTTAGCATGTCTCGATCCCTGGACCAACTGATTTCTGGTCAGGTGCTCTACCAACTCGGCTATCCCTACCGAATACAAGCATAACAATTATCAAATCTCTCCATTCTCATAAACGTAAAAAATATTCCAAAAGATAATAAAATAAAAGGTTATGAAATGTCAGTTCCTAAGAGCTAATTTTAACGGTATTATTTTTATAACTTTCGTTAGCTTCAATACATGTCTCCTTTTTAAAGAAACGTTTTGAGAAATGAAAATTTTAAGTACTTTTCATTTTTGAATATTTTGCTTTTTTAAAAATGTATCAAACGCTCTGAAAAAATGATAGTGAGTTGGAGACATCAGATAAGTATAGTGTGTGTTGTATATTAAAAAACTTCTATTTTCAGATAACGTAAGTTTACTGAGAAACATAGGGTTAGGCATTCTCATGAAGAAGTATAGGTTCTGTTAACAAGGGCTTTCTTTTAATTTTACATAAAATTTGTCTATTTCTGAACAGTAAAAGGCCTCTGTAATAGTCTTACCAGTTAAAAAAAACAAAAAAACCTCACATCCGTTCCAACCCAATAGATTGTTTTCCTTTAGTGTTAAATTTACCGAGAGTAAGTTTCGACGGCAGATAAGTAAGCAGGCGACACAGCCATTCTTACACAAAATAAAAGACCCAGCACAAGCCTCTGTTGCACTTCAAAACCACTTAACGCGACTACAGGAATGATGCATTACACGGAAAAGAAAAACCAGCATCACTAAATCTTTTCCTCTGTTTTATAGATTATCATCCTCTACCTTAAAGAGCGACAATGAAGTACATTTGGTTGACACTCGATAAACGGCTAACGTGGAACCCACACACACTATTAAAAAGTCAGACATTGGACCAAAGGCTGGTAGACCACTCGCTAAACAGACGATCTACAAAAGCTGAAGACCAACACATTGCATAGATTTCAATAAGAAACCGCAGTGTGTCATAAATACGAACTTAAGAATTTCACTCGTATTTGGCTACATTAGATAAGTGGGGCTGGGGTGCCTCCTGGACTCTGGCTGGTTCCTGGTTCCTTGGTTCTGCTCTCGGGCGCACTGTCCAAATTAGTTTAAATACACGTGTAGCGACCGCTAACTACATAACATAAATCACTCTATACTCTATTGTATATATATTGTAAATTGGTTATAATATGTTGTAAATTAATTTAAACAAGTGTAAATAACATTGCCAAACCATAAGTCATTGTAAATGTTGTAAACAATAGAAGACGCAGCTGCAAACAAAAACTAGTTAGAGGCTGGAAACCCTTACCCTCTACCCAGAGCAGGTAGCGGGTAACCCAGAGATAGGTCAGGTCGCTGCCGAGAACAAAGCGCCACCGCAAACCGGGATATCATTGGCCACAATAACGCCTTACATGGTTGGCTACTAACGAGGCACAGCCGGGTATAAATAGACCCGGGTTTTTGCCTGTAAATCATTCTCACGACGGCTCTCTAACTGGTTACCCCGAAGTGATCTGAAGAGTGTAACAGACTCTATACCTGCACACAAAAATAAATTAAAATCAACGCCATGGTTTAAGGTTAGAACCAGGCCCAGTGCAGTGAAGAGTAGCACTTTTCCTTGTGAGTTGCTGTCGATCAAGTCGACAAGTATTATCAAAAAAATCCGAGTAAGCATAATCCCAACCACTTCTCGAAGCAAGACGACCGATGACTCTTCAAGAACAATTCGCCAACGCAGGAAGAGACGATACATCCACTTGGACTTCATGGGACTGTTGCCATCGCCTAAGAGGATGCGCTACGAACTCACTAAGATCGACCGAACTTGAAATGGCCAGAGCCGTCAAACCTCGGCGACACCGAAGCTACAACCGTAGCTATCGCATTCTAAAAATGGCTGGGTAACAATCTTAAAACGACTATCATCTCTTCGGAGTGCCTCCAGTTCATCCACTAGCTTTAACCTGCCCCGGACGCCTGCTAATCGATTACGATAGGACACACGGAACTCCGTGGGAACTACTCACTGCATAGAGACGACCCGTGACACCTGGGAGATGATACAACAACGAAGATGCGAGAGACGACGCAAGACCCAGCGACACCAACCTAGTAACCCTGCGAACAAGTAACCTAGTAAACCCTGCGAACAAGTACATCCGGATTGGCCGTACAAACTGGGGGAGCCGTACCTGCCACAGCCTCACCAGAACCTCGGGTCTATACACCGGGTACCATTTCTTTTTGTTTCTGATCACTGAGAAGAGTGTAGTTTAGGAGAGCTATGTTGTGGCCACCTCTCAATTACGAATAAATAGAAGTTCCCCTCTTCTCGGACCAAAAATATGTACCTATGTTTCTATTGGTTTAATAAAGCTTATGACGTCAGGTGGAGAGGGGAGAGAAGCTAGTGGGGGGAACAGCCGCAGATGGGGAGCCATCCCCACCACGGCTGGCCTGCCTATTTAAGCAGCGAGTCTATGCCAAGTTGGCATCGGTGACAAATAGAAGGTGAGCCTCATCACCTAGTGTTGTATAAGAACAATGAACTATTAACGACAATAAAAATTTATTATATTTAGGCACTCCGCCAAATGCATGTAAAGTAAATGCAGAAAGAGGAGAAATATGTAATCCAAATATTTTGCTATTTTTCTTATTTGTAAATTGTATTGTTTTGTTAAAGTTTTGAAAAAAAAAAAAAAAAAAATTGGCATAACGAACAGGACCGGCACTTGGAACACTACTCTCTCCTCTCTCTCTGCACTGGCGCCTGCTGCTCTACTCAAACCATGGTCTTCTCATTCAACTACCTCTGCATCTCTCTGCTAACCTCGCTATGTTTTAGTCCGGCGTTGTCAGATCCCACACCTTCCTAGTGGGAATCTCTGCCTTCGTCCCGCTAAAACTAGCTCTTCCTTGGGAGAGACCTCTCCCTCGCGGACGACGGTTGCCGTGGCCCTACAAACTTTACCTAGTAGCAATTCAGTTGCCTCCACTAGGCAATCCAGTCTGCTTCTCTCCGGTTCACACTCGATGGTTTTCGCCTACCCTTAGATACATAGTGTGAATTCATGGTCATTCCAATACCACATAAACTACCTATAAACCTATCCTGTTCTTCTTCTCCTGAACATAGTGCTTTGTCGGGGCACACTTTCTAAGATCTTATGGAATCAGATCAAAACGAATTAGGCCGAACCCAGCCAGGGTGAAAGACCACAGGTCCACCCGCCTTATCTCTTTCTTGGCGCTCGCCGGACGGGGGTTAGAGGTTATAGCGACCCTAGTCCGCGGCGGGCGTCTCCTCCCCACTTTGGGGATGTTCAAACATCTAAACCTGACAACACGAAACAGCGGGTTTGTTGACCTAGTGGTTTTAAACCGAAATAAACTCAACCAATAAGACTGTACAGGAAATTCAATGTTCTCATACTGGGACTAGCAACACAAAGGCTACAAGGCACGCCACGATGAGTCCATAGGAACTTGGAGTAGGGATTTAACAATTTAAATAAACTGCCGTCGATATAATCCTTCGGACGGAGAGGCATCACCGGATGTTTTTTCCTGTATGCCTATTGTTAATATTATTCGTAAATCGTATTATTTTGTTTCCTGTGTACGGTTGGGAATAAATAAATAATGCAAAAAAAGTTTTCGTTTTGTATGCGTGAAATATTTAAATATTGACAATAAAGAAGGGATTACTCTTGCTAACCTGGGAATCATGTAATCATTTTATCTATTATTATTATTATAAAACACCTTTATTGTCTTTCCACAACTGATAACTTCTTCTTTATTGTAATAGCGCTTTCGACATCACTAAGCTGTCATCTTGAGTTATCTCTACAATAAAATAAAAAGTTTTTTTATCATTTTGGTTTTAATGTTTATTTCGTGGTTTTTAATTTTGTTTTTGAATTTCAATTATTTAAAAAATCAATAGGTTATCAAATGTGGAAAGACAATAAAGCTGTTTTATAATTTATCCCACCTCACAATCCGGCATCAAAATTTTTTTTTATTGTTATTATTGCTGTTTTGGCTGTATAAGATTATTATATTGTAAACTTTATGTTGATAGACCCAAAGCTACAAACCTGAAAAGGAGTAGTCAGTAATATTTATTTTCCCCCTCGTCCTTCTTTTTTTAAATTTAATCATATTAGACTTGTTTTCATTAAACGAATTCTTGGATTATTTTTTCTAATTTGTTGTATAGATTTTATTTTTTAATCCTTATGTATCTATTTATTGTTCATATGATATAAATGTACATATATGCATATATATAAGTATATGAATCTAGCACATACTTCTAACGAAAGTTATTTCTTAAAAACAACCTTATACAGGCTTGTTTTTTACTTAGCTAGACTGCCCACAGAATTCTCCTCACACTGACACTAGCGGCACTGGTGAGAGACATGAGACAGCCAGCCAGCTGTGCGACCTCACCCAGGCTCATTAAGGCAACTGCTATGATCTCAGCGCCGGCCGCATCTGTGTTCCTGCTAATGGCCTCCGCTTAACTGTATCTTTATCATGGGCCCGCACTCAATTCGCTCTTTAATTGGGTTAGGGATATCCAAGAAGGGCATGATGTCAGTCACCTGGAGCAGGAAATACTACTTATATATCGCAGAAGAAATTTAACCTGAACAAAACTCATTTCGCTAACTTTTAAAACTCTCTCAAGCTACAACTCTTAAGTTATATTAAATAGTAAAGTTTTTTGTGCTAAATATTTTTATTATAGACCGTGTTGCTTTTCATTGTAGGGTTAAGTGGGCGAAGGTTATCAAAGCTCGAATGTTATCCAAAATTTACATAATAGAAGTAATGTTTTGCTAATTCGCATCGTATCTTGTTTAAAACAAAAACGACAAACTAACACCATACCATTTACCATGAATAATATTAAAATTAATTTTAATATGCCAAGAAATATTGAAAAGATGTTAATAGAAAAACATTTCTTTATACTATATCATGAGCTGAGCCTTTGGAGTAATTTATCTATCCGAGCCATATAAAAGGTGTCCCAGAATTAACGCAAGATTTGAATTTGCCGCCATTTGTGCAGTAAAGTGCTGGCAACCCTAGCATAAAACAATTTGACAGCTGACAGTTTAGGGTTAGTAAAAATGGAGCGTTACACGATAGAACAACGTAGTTCAACATTATCTCAGAAATAATGAAAGTTTGGCGGCCGCAGTTCGAAAATTTCATACAAAATATGGTCGGAATAGTGTTTTGACTTTATCAACTGGAAAGAGACTAATTGAAAACTTTAGGGAGACTCGATCAGTTGAAGACACTAAACACACTGGTCGTCCAAAAGCAAGCCGTTCAAATGTCAATATCGAAGCAGTGCGTAAGAGTGTTGTTGAAAATCCAGGAACATCAATTCGGCGTCGTAGACAAGAATTTCAAATTTCAAGAAGCTCTCTACAGCGTATACTCACTAAAGATCTGGGTCTCCATGCTTACAAAATTTAGTTAACACAGCAATTGAAGCCTAATGACCATACACAGCGAAGAGAGTTCGTTGAATGGATTGAATTGCCCCCTAGATCGTGTGATTTAACACCTTTAGATTTATTTTTATGAGGTTATTTGAAGTCAAAGGTGTATGTCATCAAGCCCACATCCACCCGCGCTTAAAAGAGGAAATTCAATGCTGCATCAACAAAACTCAACCACATTTATGCCAAATGGTCATGGAAAATTTCGACAAAAGAGTGCGTATGTGCCAGCAAAGTCGTGGAGGCCATTTGCCCCATGTGTTATTCCATAAATAAACCTATCCTATTTACTTTTATAGTTCAATAAAAAAATAACAACAAAAATACTAAAAACTGTGTTTTTCTTTTGTGTCTATTTAAATCAAATCTTGCGTTAATTCTGGGACACCCTTTATTTTGGAGAAATGGAATCTCAATGTGTTTACAATTACCTATAAATTTTGTGATTATTTTTTCAAAAATATCTAGGATAAAGTCAGCTTTACTATTGTAGTGCCATTTGTCAAATATTATTCTTAGAAACTTATTTTGTATTATTGTTTACTAATATTGACATGATTGACTAAGCTCCATAGTAGGTGTTGCGTAATTTAAAATGCACTTTGCTAACAAATTTTAAATGAGCAATTTAGTCTGTGTATTATGCTTTGAATTTCTATTGATAAATTCGAAAAGGAAGGTTATTAGGAAAAATCAGAATTTACTATGTTCTTCATATTGCAAAATTTTAATTTATTTCTCGACTTTTCTTTTTAATATAGAGTTGGCACTTATAAAGGACTTTTTTTTTACTGTTTACTTGGTCACTTTTTGCAGTACACCCACGATATAGCTATAGAATGAATGTTTTTTGTTACTATCCTTTATATGAAATTTTCCTCAGATTCAACTACGGAAAGAGATGATAATAGTAATACAGTGTTATATAGCATTCATTTAATTTTATAGCCCATTAAAAAATCGCATTTAACTCAGTAACATGACACCTACATCCACTCAGCCCTTCTCCATTGTTGTAATGGAACTACATTCCTATCAACACACGCTACTCTTCTTCGTTCTCAATGTTTAATTCCCTCTCTCCTCTAAACACACAGTATCACGACTTCTTTCTTTAATTTATTTTTCCTAGAATCTGTCATTCTAGAAGGGAATACTTTACGCGTGATGAAACGTAATCATCGTTAATTTAAAATTATTTATTGCCTTTTAAGTAGGCAGATTGTAATTTCATCATAATAAAGTTGTTATTGAATAAAAAAAAAAAAAAAAATTTTAAATAATTATACATAATATGATGCTATGCTTGTCGGCTAGATAATTTTAGATGTTCGTTTTTGATTGTCTAAAAAGACGATGTCCTAGAATAATGTTATAATTTCATTCATTCACAATGGCCTGACACCAATATACTGTAATGCACAACTGGCTCCCCAATAATGCTAATTTTAATATGACCCTATAACAAATCCATTCAGAATGCTATTAATACAACTGTGAATAGTGGCTAGACCCTCAGACTCACAGATGCATTAGCCTGATGCAGTCCGGCCGATGTACAAATGTGAGTGCATTGAATTGTCACCCCTTCATTAGTGGGTGGCACTCCATGTAGAGTCGGGGGTGGGGGGGGGGAGAGCTCTGACATTTATGGGAGGAGGGACTTCAATTGTTAAATCGGTTATTTTGATTCCATTATCCATTTTTGTTCGCATTCCCTCCTCTGAATAATACATAATGGGGTTGCTTTAGATTATTCCTCTAGATTATAACTTTATGTTCATTTTAGCTCGATTGGATTAATTTCCGGGTTCCCATAAGGAATTTTTCTTGAAGTGTCAGTATGTTCGGTGTTGTCAAGTTGTGTAAGTGCCTTCTTGAATAGCAGTAGCGAATCGGGACCTACGAAATTAGCAGCTCAGTGTCGCCTAGCAGCTCCTCGTTTGTTTATCCTGCGCAGTTGTTTATCAATGTTCAGTCAAAGCCCCTTCCTATAAATAAACACATCTTACAGCCTGGTAGAGTTCAGGTTTTATCTAATAAGGGTCTACGAGATCACCATAGTTAGTCATTTGTGAATCATCGTGAGAATCAGGACATGCGCCAAGGTGATCTACATCGGTTATTTTACTGATACAAAGCGCGCAGACGTTAACGTCCAATTTAATGGTTACTACTAATTTAACATAAATCAGCTTGTTTTTAATTTTAATAGTTCATAATTGTGTAAACCTTACGAAAAGAAAAAAAAAATGGTCCCATCAACATTTATTAGGGTTCAACTGACTGGGCCTGCTAATTCTTTATTATTGTAGCTGCACATTTTCCCTTACGATGGTAGGCCAATCACTGATGGGTCTCTATAAACAAATGCGATCATGGAATGTGGATGACTGAACAATACTTTTATAAAAGTCTATCATTCCTGATTTTGTTTATTCTTACATTTCCATAAAGCAGTAGCTATCGGATATTTATATGCTTGAATTGATAATTCCAAATAGAGAAGCTTTATTTTCAAAGAGATGCCGGCTTTCGTATGTCTGCATGAATGAGTAGTATTCTTTGATAGCCGTTATTAATACGATTGGATCGTTCTGAAATTTTAGATATATGCATATATATATATATTTGGCACACAACGAATGGCTTTGTAACAATAAGATGGGAAGCAAAAAACTCATAACGTGGGGTTGCTTTTCTTAAGCTATTTTGAGGAACGAAGACGGTCTAACAAATAAAATCTTGTATTTTTCTTCAAGCATATACTGTTTTTTCGCAAGCTGGCCCCGGTCTGCTCCCAGACTATATCACGATATAGAAACATGATTAAGCGATATTAACTAATAAATTAACTCTTAAAGTATAGATTTATATAATTTAGAATAGGTATCAAACTAAAAAACTTTATCTACTGAACAACAGTATTTATAGTTTGTAGAATGTTTTGGTTTTTTCTTGGTTCTCTTGTCAATGGATTCTCTTACTCTTTTGAGTCTGGCATCGCCCAGTTAGCTTTATAAGCATCATATAAGAAAATGGCAGAGTTAGGTGCTGACATCGCTTGTGCTTAAAAACTTGACTTTTTCTTTTAACCTGTAATATTTTATTTGAATTTTGTTTTAATAGTTACAATTAAGAAAAAATATCAAACTTGACGTACGTTTCGTGTTTAAAATTAAAAGTTTTTATTATTGTTGTTTTTTATTGAGGCATTATATTTTGAACGGTAGTTTCATTTGAATTCCAGGCGAAACAAAAAATCAAAGTAACCCTTTTGGGTCGTCGCGAGGGGGGTGCCTAGTTACCCTAGCCCTAGTGATGATGTGAGGGTTGATTAGGCTATGACATGGACAATTGCTTCATGATGGGTCTTACTACCGTACTATCTGACTCCATATTTGATAGCTATGTGCCCCGACAGTGCACTATGTTCAGGAGAAGAGGTATAGGGTAGGTAGTTTATGTGGTCTTGGAATGACTATGAATTCACACTTGGAATCTGAGGGTAGGCGAAAACCGTCCGGATCCCAAAGGCGAGTGTGAACCGGGGAAAGACAGACTGAATTGCCGTGGGAGACACTACTAGGTAAAGTTTGTAGGGCCACGGCAACCGTTGTCCGCGAGGGAGAGATCTCACCAAGGAGGTGCTAGTTTTAGCGAGACGAAGGCAGAGAATCCTAGGAAAGTGTAGGGTCTAACGAGACCGGACTAAAACATAGCAAGGTTCGGAAGAGAGATGTAGAGGTTTTCATAAATGAGAAGGCCAAATCTTAATAAGGAAACATCAGTGCAGCTGCAGGTACCAGTCAAAGAGCCGTTGTTAGAATGATTTACCGGCCAAAACTAGGGGGTATATATAGCCCCAATAGTAACCAATGATCTGGGGTTTAATTCTGACCAACCAAACCGCAGGGTTGTGGTGACGCTTGACTGTTCTAGCCGCTACCTGACTCCCTTCAAGGGCCTCTGACTAGTTTTTTGCAGCTGCGTCTTTTATTGTTTACAATATTTACACTAGTATGACTTATGGTTTGGTAATGTGGTTTACATTAGTTTAAATTAAGTTATAACGTATTATAACCAATTTAAAATATATATACAATAGAGTATAGGGTGATTTACCTTATGTAGTTAGCGGTCGCTACAAACCAAATGAAAAATAATAAAGGGTCTTAATTCAATTAACTATTAATCAAAGAATTACTATTTTTCTATCTTTCTGAGGAGGGTATATTATAGGTATCAAAAAATTAATAATATACAATAAGCTTTGGTTAGTGGAATATAATTATTCAAGTCATTTCAATCGTATACCCAACCGTTACAAAATCCATGATTGCTTAACGCATCAATCTAGGGGTCTTATAAATTTAAACTTTTTATCGCTGTTAAAATATACGGAGCCAAATGGTATGATAAAAACGGGCTACTGTATTGAGCAGGGATGATAATTATTCTGGGAGCGAGCGTTGGTTTATTGCCCGAGGCAGGCCAATTGAAATTCCATCTACCTACCCCCCTTCTCACCTCGTCATCATTTAAGCAGAAAACTGCTCCACTGCTGAGGATCATGTTCCGCTCCTAGGCAGTATGTGCACTTTAATGAGAACTTGATACATGTGGATATTGCATGACCCGTATGTTGTGGCTTGGGTTTCACAGCCGCAGCTGTAGTAATCAATTCGACCCATATTTCCGACATAAGACGCCACTCGCTTTATTATTTAATGATTTCATTAACTCTTATAGCGCTGGACCTGGCCCAACAGCTGTGATTAGCATAAGGCGCTAATTCACTGAATAAATGATCGGCTGGCTCTGCACGCCCTATCAGGCTATTTAACAGGTTTTAAAATGCACACTCCATTTGAATAAATGAATAATGTATGATCAAAATACAATTTTTACTTGAATCGCTTACCTGTATCATGTTTGCGGATTAATTAGTTGATTAAAAACCTATTTATTTCTCTGATTCCAAGTACTTCAGACTGGGGTTAATCTCTGCGAGAAAAATTCTTAACTAGAAAACATAGAAAAAATAAACAGAACGAAAATGAGAATTAAAAAGCTTAATGACACTATGAAAAATAATACAGCTTTTTGACTTTCCACAACCGATATTTATTTTTATTTTTTCAAAAATCTCTTTTTTTTTTTTCTTTTTTTTTTTTTTTTCTTCATAGCCCCTTTAAATTTACAGATAATTATATATAATTATAGATCTTCTGGCGAATCTATTTACAAATAATTTTGTATTTTCTGTAGCATCACTACATTATATACAGGTTTTGTTATTTTATAGAAATTATATAATGAATAAACAAGTATAATGATATACATTCTACATGACTTGACTGAACTGACTAATAAGGTGATGGGGCTCACCTTTTTGATCAACCTTAAAACTAATTTACATACTAATTCTTATCCTAATTTTTCCCCGACAGTCTGTTGCCATCGATGCGGGAGGGGTGGTGGGGTCATAGTGTTAAACACTGGATTTGTCAGGTGCTGCAACGAGTCAAAAAACTTAATGTGTCTCCGGCGGATAAACTCACCCACCGACGGCACACCAAAGCAACGGGTGCAGGTCAGCGTTCTTCAACCTCTCGAAAGAGGTATGTCGGACCACTTTTCGCATGATTCCATTCTGGAAGTGTTGGAGACATTTGGCTGTATTGTCAGTCAAGTGGGTAAATAGCGGGGCACCGTACAGCAGAGCTGGCCGGAGGACACATTTATATATCATCAATTTAAGACGAAGTGACAGGTTATGTGAAGTTAGCAAGTGCGATAGCCGGTAAGACCTTTGTCGTACTTTTTCTATTTTATTACTAAAATGAGTAGAGAAATGGAGATGCCTATCCATTTTTATACCCAAATAGTGCATTGAGAAAGCCGGTGAGATCTCTTGCCCTCCCACGCTATACGATTTTGGCAAGGATTTTTTCCCCTTTTGGAGGGAGAAGATTACGCAGTCGGTCTTCCCGGCGTTTACGCTGATATTTAACATGCCCAGTCTGTCACTGATAACGTTACAAACTGACTCGGCGTGTGTAAGAGCTCTTTGTGCACTCATGCTGCTGCTGTAAACGGCAATGTCGTCGGCGAAAGCGATTACAGTAGCTTTCTGATAGTTTGTCCCAACAATTTCAGATGTGTACATACTGAAAAGAACCGGAGACAAAACCGCTCCTTGAGGAACTCCACAAGTCAGAGGGAATGGGTTAGAGAGGCAATCACCCACCCGTACCCTCACCGATCTGTTCTTCAAGAACGAAACCAACATGGTATATAGCTGCTCTGGGCATTCCCAGTCACAAAGCTGTCGGCATAGCATCCCGCGGGACACTGAGTTGAAAGCCTGCGTGCAGTCCAACGAAATCATAGCAGTTGCTGTATTCTTGTTGATACCAAGGGTGGCTTCCGTTTGTACCTTCACAAGCGGATGTTCTGTACTCAGCTGAGTCTGAAAACCTGTCTGCTCATACGGAATGATAGCATTTTCCGAACAGAACCCCTTCAGGTAGTTCAGTATTATCTTTTCGAGAATCTTCCCCATGTGAGGGAGCAGACTGATCGGGCGATAGTGGGCTGGGTGGTCGCCTCTCTTTGTGGGCTTGCGCAGCGGGAACAAGATAGCTTGTTTCCACGCTGTCGGGAAGTATCGCAACCTGATACATGAATTGTACAGGTTAACAAGTTGGGCAATCCCTCTCCTCGGCAGCTGTTTCAGCAATACCGTTTGTATCCCGTCACCCCCTGGTGCTCGGTTTCCCTGACACCGGCGAAGAATCGCCTTAAGCTGCTTTGGGGAGACAAACATATAGTTCTGACCTGTCCTCAGCTGCTGAGGTTCGTGGTAGTTACCTGTCCCAGCGGCGTTGTCTGCGGTATAGTGGTCGGCCAATATTTTAGCCTGTTCTTCCGATGTGTACAGGGTGTCTCCGTCATGAAGACGGACACCTGAGTCCTTCTTGGTAGTAGTCTTTAGGAGCTTCCAAAACTTACGGATCGCCATGTAAGCCATGAAGCCGTTCGTGCCACGTTGCCGTCTTCCAATTCCTCATCAAGCCACGAATCTGTGTTGTAAGAGAGTTAACAACTTTCTTGGCCTGACGATTCCTTGTTCTATACCAGTTATTTTTCCAATTATTGCGTAATGCAATAAGTCAAAGAATATGGTCTGGTGATTTTTGTAGCATGGGTGGCTTCGGGCTAAACTTTGGGACAGCTGTGTTAGCTGCATCGACGATAACCTCGGTCAGGAAAACTACCTGTCGATCCACTTCCTCTGTACTGCGGAGAACAGGAACCGTATGCAATTGGTGGTAAAGTTGTGATCGATATAGGTCCCAGTCAGCCCGACGATAGTCGTACTTCGTGGGACGCGGGATCACAACTCTACCGTCAATGGAATACAATACTGGTAGGTGGTCGGTCGTTACTAGGTCCAGGGTCTCACAATTGTTTATCCTGTGTGGCTGTTTTGTGAGTAAAAGATCTAGGGTGGAGGTTTGTGCGCTGTTACCTCTATGGCGAAAGGTGTAGTTCTGAGGGTAAACGACAGTAAAGGGCGCCTTTACCAAGGCTCTCCCCGCTGGGTTGGCGGTGGCATTATTCCACAAGGTATGCCGCGCATTTAAGTCTCCGACAACCCAGTGGTTATTTCTCTTGGCACACTCTTTAATAAGAGCTGAGAACTCTTGGAGAGACGCCCTCGGTCTCTTATACATGGCGGTGAGATAAATGGGTGTCCCTAAATTTATTTTCACCGTCAAGTGGTGGAGCCTGACATCAAATGTATTCAGTGGCGGATCCACTTTCATCCATGTGATGCCGTGCCGTATAGCCACCAGAACTCCACCGTAGCCATCGGTCCGTTCGATGACAACAGAGTAGCCCTGTAGCCTTACGTTCTGGTTCACAATTCTCGTATCCGTTAGCACGACGATATCCGGTGTGGAGATCGCTATTAGCGCCTCCACTTCTTCGAGTACAGTCATCATATCATATCAAAAATCTCTTTCGACTGCTCTAAGTTCTCATCTTAATTTATCTAATTGATTATGTGGGATACTACTACTACTAACTTAAAACTACTTCTACCACCTTCTCAAGTTTCCAAAGCTTGTCTGGCTTCCATAAAGAATGATTAATGCCAGATTGTGGAAGGGTACAGTCAATGATACAGCTTTTTTGTCTTGCCACAACTGTTCAGAGAGGAGTCGCTAAATCTGAAAGGGTAAAATCTGTATTATTTTACTGTAGCCGTGATTTGGCATTGATCATAAAATATAAAAAGTACTCTAGGATGTCTGCCCTAGCTACTAATGGAGTTGATGAGTTGTTCAAAGGACTTATCAAAAGAAAATATAGACTTAGTGAAATGGTTAGGATGCTGACTCCTTATTACGGAGACCCGGGTTCGCTCTGCGGCTCTCTCTCAGATGTTTTCCTTTTAGAGGATAGGTCTGGTCGGGATTGCCTCTTTGATAAATGAGTAGCTACTTGAATAGAAAAGTAAGGAATCCGTTTGAAAAAAAAAAAACGAATTTATATTGAGAGCTTAGCTCTGGCCATATTAGCGCTACAGAAGCGCACCAACTATTTTAACATACGTTAGGTGCTGGAACGACATAAATTATGATATTAATATTGTTGGTTCTCAGAACCTAAGTTTTGGAATGCCTTAGGAATTCATTTTGAATTAATCTTGACTGACTGATTGGAAAAAATCATTATGTACTTTAAATTTTAAAGAGCTAGGGTATCAGAGTCTGGTTGGTTTGTGTGGCCCTTTTAGGCTTCGTGTAAGTATCGAGTTTTTCTTTTAATTTCAAAACATTTAATTTAAACGTAACTTTCATTAATTTTCCTGATTTTTGAGGTGATTATACTTCAAGGTTGGAAATATTCGGAGTATTAGGAATAACACTCACCGGACAGAACCAAAAGAAAAGAAGTAATTGTACTGAGTTATTTGCTTCATGCAACTAGCTAAATGTGGGTCTGACTTCCACTGTTCACATGAAAGTTGCCGAAAAGTCACAATATGTGGGACATAAGCCATCGGATCTATCACAGCTGCGGGTAAGACCGGTGGCCAGCGGATGTTTGCCGAACAGAGAGTAGGCACTATTAACCGCGCGCGCGGCTCTGTGTGGATTGCATTAGTCTAATGCTCTCTATCCCTCCCTCACTAATTCCTCCATCACTCCCTATCTCCCTCCCACTCTCTCCCGACCACACAGCGGAGGGTCCCTTGTTCCGTCCATTTATCACCGCTCCTCTTATTTAGGCCGATAAATGTTTACGCTCCACATTTTCCTTTACTTCTTTTTTTTCTTATTCTTCTTCTGCTCCTTCCTCTCCGTAATTTCTTTTTGATTTTTATCGTGCCACTTAGCTCAGTCATAACGATTTACTGATACGCTGCGTCTGTAAACCACATTACGGTGTTGTTGTTTTGCCAAATGCTCCAGTCATTTATTTATTTCTGTGATTTCGTACAAAAGGTGCCGTTGATTCATTGCTCCCCACCAAATTTAGAACTTAACTGCACTTACAGTTAATTAAAGGAAAAACTTTCATTAATTGTATTTATACATAATTAATACATAATTGTATTACTTATAATATTATTTTTATAAGTTTAATATAAGTTTTATTATTAGTATAATACTTTTTTTTTAATTTCTTTCCTTATCGGGACATGATTCATACTTACAGTATATTGAAACTTCGTAATCCCGATTGATCGTATGAATCAATTTGATGCAAATCTGATATTTTGTTCACCTTCATATGACAGCAACGTTCATTAAGCTGGATCAGGCAAGTCACAGAATAATGGGTTAAAAAGGATGAGTGTGATCAATGTTTCCAATCAGATCATAGGTTCTTCACTATAGAACTTATTTTTTAGTAAAATTTTAATTTGTTTTTGATGTAACTAACTGGTACGGTCACAAATGCGATGGGGATTTACGAAGTATTTAATTAAATTAAAGACCTCACATCATAATACCAACAACTCCCAATTATGACATATTTAATTGTAAATACTTTATAAATAAAGTAACTGGTTAAGATAGAGACAGGTATGGACTGTAGGTGATACATGAGCTGTAAATTGGTGCTGGGCTACTAATTGTGACCTAACAAAAGGTTATGCAGTTTCGGATAAAAGTACAGGTTTTCTAATTTAGCTGTGCGCGCGTTAGTTCGACCGCTTTTGTGTCACTTTTTTCAGTTTTGGTTCAATAACTCTTTACTAGTGTGCCCTATACGAAAGATATTCAAGTAATGTTTTGTAGAGCATAAAATTTGCTACAATTTACTTTATTAACATTTTTTCTAAACCTCCAAGATACAGAGTCTTAACGCTTTATTGGTTCACAATACATGGAAAAAATATTTATATAAATTGGCTCAAAACAATATATTTACAAATAAGAAATTTATTTATATATATATAACAATCTTTATTGTGCAATAATTACAATCTGCCTTTACTATTACAAAAAAGGCGTACATGCAATAGAAAATTTCGGTAGAGATATACATACGTTAGACTTTAATGTTTTGGATCTAGCTGTAGTATCACTTTCATAACATTCTATAAGAAAGGTAGAATATTCAATCTCTTTATTTTCTTGGGTGATTATGTCATCAATTGTTAAAACGTTTTCTTCTATGTTTCGTCGTTTGTAATGATCTTGGGAACATTTAGACATGATTCCCCACACCCTTTTTTACATTGGCAAATAATAGTCCGCACCATTTTTTGTTATATTATTTGTAGTGATCACTGGGGTAACGTAACTCGGAGATTTAGAAAACATGTTAATGAAGTAAATTTTGTGCTCTACAAAAATCTGCTTGAGTATTTTTTTGTAGGACGCACTAGTTAAGAGTTATTGAACAAAAAACGAAAAAAAAAGTGACACAATAGTGTTCGTAGTGACAGGCGCGCCAAATTAAATAACCTGAATTTTTATCAAGGACCTGGGTGCAACATATTGAAAATCCAAAACTGCATACTCTTTTGTTTTGTTACCCCCTTTTGACGACCTGTCCGCTGAGATATAGTTTTCTGCAGGATTATAGTTTGTCTTCTAGATTTTACCTGAAGTTTAGAGAGTAAGGTTGCTTTTGGTTTGTCCCTTAGTAAATATTTATGCCATCCGTCTGTCTATTGGGGGTCTACAATGGTTGGACCGTTAATGATCGCAATGTCGAAATAATACCGATTGATATTAACTCGGGTACTCGTGGCTCTGTGTGGATTAAGAGTATATTTAATCCGCTATGGAGACAATGAGCCTAATGTTTCCCTATCTCTCATGCCTCACTAATTACTCCATCAATGTCTGATACTCTCCCAAGCCAGGCCAAAAACGAAAAAGAAAAATAGTAAAAAATGGTGAAGTCCAGTTTTTCGATACTGTCGTTGGGGGGGGGGGTTGAAGTTCAATTTATTTTTTGCTAAGTCTCAAATATCTCACAATCTAGTGATTTTAGCAAACAGTACTCTTTATACAAAATTTCCGTTAAAGTGGTTTATACATGAGAAAAAAATAATAAGATTTTTAATGAATACACCAATACTACTATAGTGAAAAACGTTGTATACCTATAAGATAGATGCATATAACCACATCAGTAACTAATACACATACATACACCGGTATCCTACCATCATCAAAGGTAATCTTCTTCTTCCTACGGAAATAGGAATCCAATTCTTCATCTTCTGAAAAGTTGGTACAAACCCGTTGGCACATAGTCGCCAATGTTGATTAGCCCTTGTTAATGTGAATCATGCAGGTTTTTCTACCTTCCTTTTAGCAATCTTCAGCAGAATATTTCAGAGTGGTGAATTATGAATGGCAGAAATTTAACTGCGCTTTTTTCAGTATTCGCTGATTCACAAAGAAGAAGCATGAAACCCTTTTATTGTGTAATACATTTTGATTTTGTTGTTTGATTAGAGCCATTTACCGTACATATGTAATGTGTTCTAGTAGGTTGGTGTAAATATATCAAATGGAATTGGGTTCTTTACACTTCTTTACACCGTCAACAGCTATTTGATTGTCCTCTCTCGCCAGTGTTCTCATACGGTAGCAATTCCTCCATCTTCTAAATTGCCAATTTCCTTGACAGAAATTATATAGGTGACATGGTGCCTGATCCACACTGCCCTTATATTTTTAAGTACTTGAATTTTCCCCCCTATCTTATTTATTCATAACGATATTTTGAGAACTTAAATTTTTCACCATAAAACCGAAATTTTAAATTTCCAACTACGTTGTAGTTTCTTACGTATTTCTGTGTACTCGTTTTAACTTGCGGTTTGGAAAATCAGAAATTAGTCGCTCCCGAAAGCCCCACGAGTTCAATTCTCACTCGCACATTTTATTTCTTGTCGGACTCGGCTAGATAAATATGGTAACCCTTTAACATCACAAATGTGTAGAGCATGATGTTGATTGTCCTTGCCCTCCAAAAAAAAGTACATATCGAAGGAAATGTAATATAATTATGTACTTATTTCCTCTCCTTATGCGTCTGCGACACGGCAATTAATTTGAAGCTTCCAATGTAGGCTATGAAACGAATTCGTTATCACAAGAAGGACAAACCTTTTATACATAAATTTATTAAAATCGATATAACCGTATTTGACCCAAGTCCATTTGTAAGCACTTGACAGTTAATTAATTAGTATCGTTCGACGAGCGGGCGGTGTTCCTAGTGTATTTGTTTTTAGCCGGCGCCATTATTAAATTAGCTCCACGCTGCATATATTTCTTCTGAAATTAATAATTGTATGAATAATTCATCCTTCTAGTTTTAATTTATCGCTTCAAGTATGCATAAGGGATTCTGTCGATTATAATTGCTCTGGCGCTAAATGAAATTCAATTTATAAGTGGCTTGGGTATGTAATCACTAAATATTTCATAAATATATTTTTGCTAAATCGTTTTTTTTTTTTACTTTCGTGCTGGAAATGATTCCCAAAAGAGATTTCTTTGGAAAAGACATTGCATGGAAAGATAAACAACAATATCGAGAGATACTTAAGGGAATCAGATGTACTTATAAATACTTATTAAATAATGAGGTGTGAACCCCTGACCGTATTCTGAGTTTTGGATAATCCTCAGCTCAGCAATTTAGTATCATAAAAATAGACTCAAAGTAATTATTTGACACACAAAAAATTGTTTTATTAACGAAATAGTGAAGTACAGTATAACCCCTGTACAGTCTAAAAGTGACTAAAAAACCAAGTCACAGCATGACCTGATCCCCCTTAAACCTACGAACCTGACCTAAATCTGACCCAAGGGGATTGTTTTGCAAAGATTGGAACATTCCTGTTGAGTTTGAAGGGACTTACAGAAGTACAGAGGATGGAATCAATCTCCCTAATATACTACTGTATGCTGTGGATCCTGTTTGCGTTTTTGGGACTGAAATACTCTATTTTCTTAGTAATACTTCCATCTTAGTAAGATATCTGCAATCAATAGAAATTGCTAATAGTTAATTTTAATTGCTAATGCAGTAGAATTAAATGCATGTTTATATTATTGCCTCACTATACTTTATTTGTTTGGAATATCTTCGGAACTAGTTTCTGCGTTAACTCCTATGGTGCTTATAAGCAGATAAATAGAGTGAGAGAGAGAGATAGAAAACAAAAATTAAAATCTTATATCACTTCTGAGCTGGGACCTGAAAATGTCTCGCCTTTTATGGTATTTTATTTTATACATAATATACAGGCAGCAAACAGACAAAACGATACTTCCCCTTATCGATAAGAAGTATATCCTCTCCCTTCTGGTGCGATAAAAAACAAAGTGTTAAAGAAATTAAGGATTTTCTGCTTAAGGATTAAAGTAGTATGGCTTTTATTTCATATAAATATGTTAGAGTATAAAAAATAATTTAAAAAATAATGCTGAAGATATCTCCCAGTCAAATAAGGGTTTATGAAACGGCTGTTAAAATAAGCCGCAGATAGGGAATGGTATCGAAGCAGAAGAGAGGAGTTATTCGATAAGAGAGACAGAGGCAAGGAGGGGATGATGGTGCAGAACGGAAGGCCGTTATTGGCGACGTTTTGATAGGGGTCCTCCTCTATATTGGATT
Source organism: Acanthosoma haemorrhoidale (assembly GCA_930367205.1). Classification (NCBI taxonomy): domain Eukaryota; kingdom Metazoa; phylum Arthropoda; class Insecta; order Hemiptera; family Acanthosomatidae; genus Acanthosoma; species Acanthosoma haemorrhoidale. The sequence goes on from OV884012.1 coordinate 34,769,941, forward strand.
ACCCCTTACCCTTCTCCGGTGCTGGGGGTTTAGGGGGTTGTCTCCCGCACCCCGCACTTGGATTCATTCCTCCATTTCCAGCACCTCTTTTACCCCGATGTCTGCTCCCGTTTGTATCAATTCCCTCTGCCGTAGCAGATCCGTTTAGAATATGAACTTGTAAAATGAGAAGTCCTCCTCGAGTCATTTTCTCTCTTATTTTCTCAATGGAAATTTGTTTGCTTGTAGCTGGTACGGAGGTTGGGGGGATTTGATTATGGATTTTAACAGAAGAGCAGTAGATTTTCATTCACTTCGTAGATTTTTGCTGTTCTCCAGATAAACTGTTTCTGTGCTAAACTTCCAGCATAGGATACATGAGATAAAAAACATAATACATATACGTTTTAAAATAACTGAATTCACAAAACGACATATGATAGATGATAAGGTGCCGTTGTGGAATATGTTAGTGTATGTATATATTAGTGAATATAAGGAAGTGAGTATTGAAAGTAGTTGGATCAAATTACCACATTTGAAAATAGAGTTTCATTTCATTTAAAAGAGCCATGCTGACTACTAACGCGGAGATTCGGGTTCAATCCTGGGGGGGGGGATGCCCATGGGGTTTTGTCATTGGAGGGTGGTTCTGCTCGGAGTAAAGAAAGCCTCGTGAGGATAAATGAGTACCTGAAAATGTGAATCCGGTTAAGACCTAGTACCACAGTCAAGATTAGATTGCTACCTACTATGGCGCCTGATATCATTTTACTTTTAAACCGCTTTTTCTACTCTCTCATTTGCTTTTGTTTTTGTTCGCTGATTTGTCTCCATAAGAGAATTGACTTGTTCGCTGCCACAAGTAATTTTCTTTTGAGAGGTCATCCTTATTCTTTAGCAGTACATTTTGCAATTATCCAGGTATTAATTCCACTCTGCCTGATTTACATGTTCTTTGGCTGGCCAATTCAATGACAATTGGAAAATGGATACTTCCATAAAGGCCTGGGAGCACGCCCGTTTCTGCAGAAATTTATTTTAAAATTAATTATTAAAATTATATTATAACCCTAAAACGCTCCCTTTGGAGTTGACCGTTGCCCTAGCAGACATGCCCAGCATATCCATAATATAGCTAAGAAGAAATATAGCTACTAGCCTATCTGTGACTACCAGAAGTTCTTCCTGGGGATAAAGTAGCCCTTAATCGGAGAGTGGAATGAGGGAGACATTAATGACAGGGGGGCGACAGAGAACCCCCCCCCCATAAATAACAATCTACAGGAGGCCATCCTGAAAACATCCGCTCCCGCTCGCCAATTACTGTAAAAGGGGGTTGGCTGCCCTGCTAGCATCTATGCCATTAGGGACAAACACCTACCCCTCTCTATCTTTTAGTGGCCTGTTGCAATTAGGGTTGGCTGTGTCAGGGCATTTATCCGGATACCGGGATAACTGGGACGATTTGACTTGAGGGATATTAACTTTAACAGAGAATCATTTACTCCTGAGAAGTTTAAGGTGGTTACACATTTCTCATACAGGGGACAAAAACAGTTATTCATTTTTCATAGTTTGGCGATGATTGGAAGATGTAACTAAAATTATATTTTCAAGCATCTATAAAACTTTTGTTTGCACAAGCACTTTCAGGTCGATCCAAGGTTGATTAACTTTTTTTTTCATTAAATCCAGTATTTTTGTTTTTTATCGAATAATTTTTTTTAATTGATCTTATATCAAATTATGTTTTACTAATATATATATATACAAAAAAAAAATGATGTAAAATTGAAAAATCGATATCGTGAGTTATCCGGGTTTGTGTCGGAGACAGTGACGAGCAAACAATGAATAAAGAAAATAGATAAAAGTATGATGCATCTTACAATCAAGAGTTTTGAAAGCTGCTAAAACGATATTATTGACACTAACTAATTTATTGGTTACCCTCCATTATGTTTAATGCGACTAATTTTATTTTTAGCATTAACGGAGTAGCTACTTGCGTACACAATGTTAATGACAGTTTAATGACTTCTAATTGCAATATGACAAAAAAATATCACATTATAAATACGAGGTGGTGATCTTTAATTTGATACCCCACTGAAATTTATAGCATGTTTTTTGTCATAGCAACTAATTAATTAATTATGACACTTATATTTTATGGAGATGACTATAAATCAACGGATTTATATAATATAAGACCTCATTGCAAATTTCATCAAACTGCCAACAAGGAACTCAAAAAAAGATCAGAACAGACAAACTCAGTTGAAAACATGAGGTCTTAAAAAAAAACAGTGTACCCTAAATTTCGGAACAAATATATATTGTTAGTTATATTTTACATTTCCGTCGCTAATATTTCTGAGGGAATACTATGGGATAATTCTTAAAAGTTAACAAAACAGAACCGAATTTTTTTTCATTCTTCTTGTAACTGTATTTCATTTCAACCAATACATTTCATTTTTCAACCAATACATTTCATTTCATTTTCAACCAATACATTTCATTTCAACCAATACATTTCATTTTTCAACCACTATCGCCAGCAAACAGCCAGAAGATATTCAAATGGAATATATTTGGAATTCTTTTTGCATAACTGCCTTTAATCATACCATGAAAAATCAGAATTTAACATCTTAAATAGTTTTTAAGACTTAATATAGCTTAAAAATTACTGAAACTCATTAAATCCATTGCTCTCAGAGGAATACAAAATAAAACCGACGATAAGCCACGCAGATCATTGACAAAAAATATTATCTATTTATGAAATCAGACATAGGAATTAATTGAGGGCGTCAACGATGAAATCTCAGTTCTGTCGGTTGAAGTGAATTAACGTAGATTATCTCCTATCAGAAGCGTACATTTGAATGGTAAATTGAGAAATTATGTCAATATCTTGCCAGATTCAACTCCTTAAACTAATTACGAACTTGAGCGTTCCGCCTGTCTCCCGACCCGGGCTGGCTACACTTAATGCAAAAGCAACTGGGCATTTCTTAAGGTCTTATTGCGATTCCGAGACAATAATAACCTTTTTGGGACACATTTTCATTTAATTTTTCTTTTATTGCTGCAGCATGTATTTGGAGAAACTCAGGGACCAAATAATTATATAATAAAGAGAAATAAATAAAAAAAATAACTATTCTTCAGTTCTATTTTTGGTTTATTCTTTATTTTTACCACCAATCTAGGGCTTATACTAGACAAGCTACTAACATGGGACCTCGCATCTCGTCTAACTAACTGACGATTCAAACTATTTCTTCACCTCATGGATAATCGTTCAAAAAACCAATATAAAGCATGAGACTTATTTTCCCAACGACAATCCAAACTACCTGGTCCTATAATATATATATTGGCACCCAGTCCCTGTAATCTAGAACCCTTTGCAAGATAGCTAAACATTCTATACCATCAACCCCATTCTCGTAGAATCCAACATCTCATTCGTTCAAGATCCGGACTGTAAAACTAATAGAACATCCATTCCAGCCATCCTTATCAGAATGCTCATGCTCTATGTTCCATCATATTCTCACCAATTCAGAGCGACACCAAAACCAAAGCGAGCATCGTGACCTTCTCGAAACCAACTAAAATTTTGTTTGGAGATAATATATAATCTGCGTTTCCTAGAAACGTGAAGTATAATAGTGCCCCCAATAAAGGATAGCAAGTTTACAAGGACATACTACAGGAAATACAAAATAATTTGCAAATAGATTCACCTGAGGATCTATAATTATCTGTAAATTTAATAGTCTAGTTCTGATCTCAGAACACTGTACTTGTCAACCACCGATGGATGAGACGGACGCGTTGCCTCTTTGGGACTGTGTATCGTGGTTTTGAATGGCACGTCTGGTCCACCATTAGATTTCTATGGAGAGTTCGGGTCCTTCAATAAATTAGGCAAAGATCGATGAAAGATTGGTTTTAACTCATTACTCCCTTATATCAAATATAATGAACCATCCTGCCCGACAGGTATAGAACTCTGTCACTTAGTTTAGTCCATATAATACTGTTCACTTCTACACAGCCACTGTAGTAGGTGACGGTGGTTTTGAGTACATGGATGCCTGGTTCAGGAATTAACAACGGATAGCGTACGTCAACGCAGTCCGTTATGTCGGAGACATTGTGGAGAAGTATATTATTCCTGCAGACAGCACGTCTGATTGGGCCTGAATGCCTCCACTATCTTCAGACCGCCATCTTATTGAAAACTTGTGGAAGTCTTTAAATTTCTAGAATAGTATTTCTGGCCACCGCTGGACCTGCGTGTATTCCTTCCTAGTCGGATGTGACTCCTATTGAAATAAGTAATGACATAGTTATATGAAACTCTATCTAGCACATACATAACTTACGTATCTTAATAAAGGGTAGAATATTTATGAAAAAATTAACTTTACTTTATTATCATAAGACTATAAATGAGGGTTGAGATTTCAGGGGTAAGCAGGGCAGAGGGTATTGCATAGGGCCAGGGGGTGATCTTAAAACCACTTGAGGTCTGGCTGACCCCTCGAGAGCTTTTGACATCACTTGACAGGTTTCACACAGTAGGACGCAACCAGGTTATTTTCACATTTTATTTAAATATATAGTTTGTGCGTTATTATGTTCAATAGCATAGTATAGATAGCAGGTGTAATTCGATTACTGTTTTTTTAACTGAAGTAATTTCGCTTTTAGCAGATTGTAAAAGATTAATTATAATAATAAAAATATTTCAATCTGGTTGAATTACTGAATGTAATTGTAAGTGGCCAAATTTTCATACGTATTAAATTGATCCAAGGATCAGTTGCTTCGTTTTTCCACATTATATCCAAGATTGCTGAATTGCAGAATTTGTTTGTACCTATAATATATGTATATAACCTATAATATCCAGCTCATTTAAACTAAATAAAACTACGTAAAAATCAAAGGAACACTGGATTAATGAAATTTTGATCGAAAATACTTCATTTAAATATGTTAAAACATATCAGACGCTGAATATCGCATTTAAAAAAATTACGTTTAGTACATTGACAGCGTAACCCGTGGTGTTGTTGAAATTACCTTTGCAGATCGATTAATTCCTTTTCACGGTGTCGGGTGGTTCTTTTAAAAATGTGCGTCACAATTTACTCAAGAGTAATAGAAAACCAAAACAGGAATTAAAGTGCTTAACAAGCTGAAAAACAAACAAGGTAATTTCACCACTAGGGGTTGGCGAGAGGAGGGCAGCTCACCCCTAGTTTAATAAATGAATAGGGGTTGTAAAAAATTAAACGGGGTTGTTTCACCCCCTTTTTAACCCTCTTCCTTTCTTCGCGAACTGGCGAAAATCCCCTTTCTTCACTAAACATCAATTATCCTTAGCGTTTATTATTAAAAAGTAAACCTTAGGGACTTCATTCTAAAAAAGGAAACCACTTTATAAACACTGACAATCGCCGTAACACTATCCTCGGAATTTATTTATTAATTAAACGATGTTCTTTTTACCCTTTTGCTAAAATTGCTCATATCGGTTTTAATTTAAATTGTATTTTGTAAATGTATACTGACAAAATAAAGGACGTAAAAATTGGAAATACCGAATTGAGATAGATATTTTTTAATCAAAAATACTTCATTCTATTTGTTGTTGTTGTCATCGTTGTTTTCCCCTATTTTATTAAATAGCAACTCCTTACAATCAACACGTGATTTAATACTCTAATATTTTAAAGAATTTACACAATCTTAACAGTTGGTCATCCTTTAGAAACAACACTCATATAATATAAATTATACAAGCTTTGCTATATATATTTACTACGTATATATAAAACTATCTTGCCTGTTTTGACTCCTCATTCTTTGTCCTTCTCATAAATTTCTCCACCTCTTTTCTCCACTCTCAATTTTTATGTTTTATATACGTTTGTATATGTTCGGGATGAATCACAGCCGGCCAGTTGATGCCTTCGGAGGAGGGCCTAAGCTAAATCCTCCTGCTACAGCAACCCGCTGACTCCTGTCTTCCCTTACATTTTCCTATTTCGATTGGGGCTGTGTAGTGTATTGCGCCGTTCCTATAGACATCGAAGCCCTTCTTCAGGCTTAATCCTTTTGCCTTAGAGATAGTCGGATATCACACTCTGAGCTGGAATGCTTATGTTCTTCCAATACTTTTTCTTAAATTTTACTTATATAAACTCCTTAAATCTTCCACCAGATACCGCAACTCGAGATTCCAACCATCCGGGCCAAATCCCGTATGAAACTATCTTGCCTGTTTTGACTCCTCATTCTTTGCCCTTGTCATAAATCTCTCCACCTCTTTTCTCCACTCTCAATTTTTATGTTTTATTTCTTACTACTATGTAGCCTTATCTTGGCACTCTTTAACTATTTTTATTATCATCGCTCATCAAACTATAGGTATATAAATATTTTCTTTTACTCCTCTCATCTCGTATTTCAAAATAGAAAATACCGTTCGTTTAATGTAACCTCGGTTAGTTTAAAATACTAAAATGTAATTAAAATTACAAAATTATACTTGTCAGATTTTATATTTTCGTTGTAATTAGGCTCTTGATCGATTCCATCTCCGTTGTTTATTCGGTTCCTTAGTAATTAATTACTCAATTAACCTACTGCCCTGACATTAGCGTACAATTACAGAAACTTCACTCAGTATGCATGGGAAATTAACAGCTTAGCGGATAGCCCGGGGTTTACAGACAATTAGCGAGCCTGCTTTTCTACTAATTACTGAAGTATCCGATCACCTATGCCTAATTGCCTGGGAGCCCTCACTTTTTCATAAAGGAGATTATTTATATCTCAGTTTAATTGTGTTTTTATTTTCTGTACTAACATATATGTGCTGTGTTTATAAACTCCCTAATTAGCCGTCTTTTGTTGAGCTGCATCTCATTTTCATGAGTAAAGATGTTTTTAATATGAATGATACATAGAGTTTACATAGAGCCCATTTACAAACAGCTCAGAGACCTCCCAAATCCACATGGTTGCCATCTCCCTCGCATGCGAAAGAGGAAGCGGGGTCTTGGGAAGTCCCCCACTCTCCTCCGTTTTTTTTTTTTTATTTCAAAACCTCAAAACAAAATAATACAATGTACAAAAATAATAAAATAATTGGATTACATATTTCTCCTCTTTCTGCATTTACATGCATTTGGCGGAGTGCATAAATATAAAAAAAAATTTATTTTGGTTAAAAGTTCATCGTTCTTATACAACACTAGGTGATGAGGCTCACCTTATTTTTGTCACCGAGTCTCCTCCGTCAGCCGGGTCACCTACGAGCCTGTGGAGGCTGACGAAGAGCGCGAGAGCCAGATAAGCTCAGGACATGATTGGAGAAACTGGCCATTGCCAGGACTCCCACTGTTACGCATTTATAGCAGGTCAGGAGGCCACTGCCGTTTAAGTCTCTGAGGAGGATTATAGGGATGAGTGGAGCATTCTTATGACTGTGCTACAGGATTAGGGTGGTTGGATAGGTTACTATGAAATTTCGTGAACTTGGAAGGGATGAGTTAAAGAATGTAGGGTATATTAAGATCATTATGAAGGGTATAGTTGATATTAATGGCAAAAAATACAGGAGAAGTTCTAGGTTTATTAGGAAATTTAAGAAACCATTAATGTCTGAGGCACATTTAAATAGAGATAATAAAGATTGTAAACTCCCTTTAGCTGAAACAAATGATAATGATTATGATGATTTAGAATGTAATGAAAAACTAAATTCAACTCATGAAGATTACATGTTGGGCCATGAAGCTGGTAATAACGATAGTGGTAATAATATTGTTAATAACCCTGTAGCTCACCAAACTAGAGCAGGAAGAGTGGTAGGCGACCGAAAAGATTTCAAGAGTAAAGATTAGGCCTAATTAGTATCATCCTAAGATTGTAATTGTTTTTGTTTTTTAGCCATAGATATAGCTTATATTATTTTTATTTTCTTGATCATGTTTCCGACAGCTATGGTGCTTAGTGATTGAATTTTTTTTTTTTAGTATAAATTGAGAGACTTGAAGGGGAGGATGTCTGGATGTTGTATGGGGCATATTTAAGAGTCATAAGGTGACAACACTGTCGTTACTTTTTTGTATGGTTATATATGTTATTTTCATGGAGCCTCTGTTTTTAGAGTCGCAGTTGCCCTGAACTGTAGTGATGTAAACTCTATGACTGTGGAAGCCGTACTTTCATAGAGGTACGTTGTGAACATCTTTGTTCTGTCTGTAGACTTGTGCTACTGGTTATACAAATAATTCAATCTTTCTGTAATACACAACAATTCGAAATATAATGATAAGACATTAGTTAAATTATAAAGTCAACATAAGAAATCACCTACTTTTGAAAAGTACTTTGCCGGTAGGTGTTTAATAGGATTTACTTAGTCATTTTTTTTTAATTTACAATTTTCTCTTAAATGAGACTTTAGGTGACCGAGGTTGTTCAAGAAATAAAATAAAGTATGTCTGGTCAATAATTTAATATGTTTTAAAGAAACTGAGATGATGTTTTATGTACACAAAGATATGGTCACTATATATTTCAATTAAATTTTGGCATGAATGACTTATAACTTAGACACAGACCTGATGTAGAGGCCGTGAGCTTTTAGGAAGTCTAGATATAGCTATAAACCCCTCCCACTCCCCGAGCTTCTAGTAAACCTGAGGGAACATTTCTCACCAGACGAGAGAATTCCCCCCTTTTAGCAAGACGCTTGAGGGAATCCTTTCTTGCTAAGAACTCGTCTACTCGTCTAAGCATGGACAGAGAAAGCTTTCCCCAAAAGATCTTACTGAACAACCATTAGATAATTTCCACGAAAGCTAACCTGATATAGTTCTTTTTTTTCTTCTCATAGCTCTCAAAGTTATAAAAAATTAGGATGTAGGAAAAATAAAAGGAAAATTATTTTGGATTGATGAAGAGAGAAGTCCACACTTCCACACATAAAAATCAACCTTCAGTTCCTCGTGTCAATGGGAATTCCTTAATGACCCTATAAATAAGTAATTGTTCTTTTTATTGCAAATTGCAAACATATGAAATGCCACTTTTCAGTATAGCCAGTAATAACGATCCTTCAATATTAATGTCTTGATAATGTCTCTTATATCTTAATCTTTTGATTAAAATATAAATTAATTTAGTAAACAGCGTGGGAAGTGATCTTTTGATCAACTAGTCTGCTCCGGTCCTTCGGTCTCAGGCTATTAAATCACGAAGCCTCAAAGATGTGCTCCACCCACCCCATACTAAATATCTTTATCCTCTTAACAGGACGAAGACAGACAGGCACAAAGCAGGAAGAGCACGCCACCCCGCCCTGATATCGATTGCTGTCATAGCAGGGGTAATTCACACTCCCGCCTTAAACGATCCCCGCCACCGCGCTACTGACTACTACTACCCTTCGAGAAAACATGGCTAATAGAGCTCCCCCGCCCCATCGCCGTTATTAACTTTCCCGCCTTTTTAACTCCACTCGCCCCCTCTGCGCTGCCGGCTTTTCCGGAACCGGTTTAATTAATTTTCCCTCTTTATCTTTGCCGCGCTCCCGCCAGTTTGTTCAGGGGCTTCCATCGTTTAATGGTTCCTCGCCGGGCCTGGATGGGAAGCTCGGGTTGAGGAGAACTTTACCTCCTTGTCGTGTTTGTAATCTCCGAGTTAGAGCCGGATCAGGAAACCTCATGCATCAGACATATTTGTAATCTCCGAGTTAGAGCCGGATCAGGAAACCTCATGCATCAGACATATTTGTAATCTCCGAGTTAGAGCCGGATCAGGAAACCTCATGCATCAGACATATTTCTCTACTCGCGTTCAAACTTTATATAGTCTCAGTTACAAATGCTTTTATTGACTGCAGTCTCTTCCCGTTAGTTGCAGTTAACGCAGGGAGTTAACTTTATCCTGAGCCCCTGCTCCGAAGCCGTCTGAGATTAAGGGTGGTAATGCAAAATCTGAGATCCAGGAAATAGGGATTGCGGGATAGTATGTATGCAATACATGCTCATTGCCGCGAGGATCTCTCGACATAATTTTGAACGTCCTTTATTAAGTTTATAAATATTTATCATTTATTATTAGCCTAAGATAACTTTTTCGGGCCGGGATTCAAACCAGACATTTCTTGATCTTTGATTAATTTAGCTAGTCGGCTCTCCTGCAAGACCCTGCTTTACACACCATGTTAAAAAAAAAAAATGTATAAGCACTATTGCACATAACATAGTGAAGCTATTAAATGCTTTAATTGAACAAGGTCTCACTAGTGATAATGAAGCCATGAATAATTCACTGATCTAATCTGAGATTGCGTTCGTTGTCACCAATGGTGTATAACCAAGGGGACATAGGCCAGTCGATGCCTTAATCCAAACAGCAGCGATGGCAGAGTAGCAGTTTATTATGGGAGACAGAACAGTGTATCGATTAAGTTGATTAACTGAAACAGCAAACGCAGGCACACACGAACTGTGGCTGTGCTTTGAGCGGCTGCCTAATAGGTCCTGCCGACCGCGAGTGTTTTCCGGCCTGCTGCTCCCCATCACACGCCAAACCCCATCCTCCTCTTTTTATCTATAATCCAATAGCTAGCGCCCTTATATATATTTACCTTCTCTACAGTCTCTCCAGCCTCCTGACGGACGGTTGTCTCCATCACTTTACATTCAGTATGTTAAGTTTCATACGCTTCGGTGACTACGCTTCTTTGTACACTCATGGAATGCTAAACAAATCGGATTACGAGGTAAAAATAATCCTGTCAGTTGAAACGCATATGAATGCCACTTGTGTTATTTTCGTTTTGGAACTTTAGGAAATATTGTCGTTGATAGGTAAGACACACTCGATCAGTTAGTAGTTGCTAAACAAATGTGTGGCTGTGGGGCAAATGGAGAAAAGTCGGCTAAAAAAACTCTAATAATGAGTTTTATAATGTCAACATAAGCGCATTAACATCCACCACTGCAATCTCCATTTCTCTAAGACATATTATTACGTTATTATTGTTTGAGTCTCATAAGATTCCATCCACCCGCTTATATTTGGACACAAGAGTTCTTTTTTCTAACAATCTGTTCCACCTCACAAGAAAAGTCTTTCTGGATCTATCTAAATACTCTTATATGTAGATATATTATATGTAATCTCCGGTAAATGTAATTTTCTTTTCTCACTACCTTGTGACATTTACCATATTACGCAATCTAATAAAAACTGTTCTAAGGCACCTGTTCCCAGCTTCAATTTAAATTGCGATTCCTTGATATTGTCAGCTTGATAAGCCTTCTTTTTTTTTTTTTTTTCATAGCCCCTTTAAATTTACAAACAATTATAAATCCTCAGGCAAATATATTTACAAATAATTTTTGTATTTCCTGTAGCGTTGCTACATTATATACAGGTTTTGTTATTTTATAAAAGTTATATAATGAATAAACAAGTATAACGATACACATTATACGTGACTGGACTAAAACGATCGATGTATATCGATCATATTTCAACGCTTTTTATGATAAGCATTTTGCCAACCCTTCTAGGAATTCGTTCATTGTCATTATCATTCTGCGAGAAAAGATTATAATTATTTCTTTAGTGAAACTGAATTTTTCATTGGAAAATTTAATGGGTTGTTATAAAATTGTTTTTTTCTATTATCAAAAGATTTTAAATTGCTGACATTTCGCGTATTATAGCTATAAGACAGACGTTATAATAAACCTTAAGACTCGTTGGCTCTGAAATAAAAATAGAGGATTAGCTAGTAGAAACATATTTGAAGAATGTCTTCCTAAACGGAAAAGCCGAATCGACACACAAGCATTGGTAAGCACCCGTAGATATGGGACTACTGCTAATTAATTACGTTTGACCCCGGGGGGTATGTATTCAGATTGTTGGGTAATTCAAGTGTGAAATTGACGTATGGAGGGTGGATCATATACCGATACTAATAATAACTGATACAATGGTATGAGGCAGGTATCACGCGGCTACATCGATAAGTGGATTAGGGGAGGGTTTTCTAGGGCCCTAAATCGGTTTAGCCAGCCCTCTCTGAATTATATATGAGCCCGCCCTTGGAGCTCAGCCCGCCTATAATTGTATCAATTAGAGTTGCTTATTTGCTATTGTAATTCCATTCTCTATCGTGCATGTTGGTGTATATTACATTGTAATTATCAATTGTTGTTTGTGAATATAGATCTGAACAACAGTTTTTAATTGCCGAAACAATTGTCCGATAGGTTTATGATCATTGTCCAAAAAAATATTAATAAAAAACCATTCAATTCCAATGAAGGCCAAAAGTTCAGTGTTATATAGTACAGTTATATAACAACTTTATTATGATAAAATTACAATCTGCCTGATTGGGCTATAAGTAATTGTGCGAGATCATATATCGTTCATACCAATTTACAATTTTCATTCACTCGGTCATTCATACTATATATACAAACAGCCCAGAGGCCCCCAAGTCCACATGGTTGTCACCTCCCTCGCGTGCGAAGGAGAAAGCAGAGTCTTGGGAAGTCCCCTACGCTCCTACGTCAGCCGCGTCACTGGATAAGAGCCACTGGAGGCTGACCAAGAGCGCGAGAGCCGCAGACGCTCAGGACTTGATTAGAGAAACTGGCCATTGCCAGGGCTCCCACTGTCACTTATTTATAGCAGGCCATGAGGCCACTGCTGTTTTAGTCTCCGAGGAGGATTATAGGGATGAGTGGTGCAGTGCAATGACTGAGCTAGGAAATTAGGGTGGTTGGATAGGTTACTATGGAATTTTATGAGCTTGGAAGGGATGAGTTCAAGAATGTAGGGTATATTCAGATCATTATGAGGGGTTTTGTTGCTGACGTAATAAGGGGCATTTACTATTGTTCTCAGGACTTTTGATTGAAAGGATTGGATGTGCTTGATGTTTGACTTTTTTGCTGTCCCCATAGCTCTATTCCGTATGACTAGATTGGCTTAAGTATAACTTTACAAATAAGTAGTTCATTTTCTATTGAGAGATGAGTGTTATATTGTAAAGATTAATTGTAGGTTGAGTTATTGAGATTTGCTCTTTTCTCTTCTCGAATTGTATTTATTCTTTGTATCTAACTACAATTTTTTTTCATACCTACAATTTTGTCTGTATTCATTTATTTTGATCTAATTTTATTTAATCTGTTTTAATTATTTATATAGATATTTATTTATTATTTATAACTTTCTTCGCTACGGAACACACTTATGTATTGTCTTACTGTGTTATAATTTACACAGTGGGACGTGTAATAACACCGAAATTATAAACTAACCAATCGTCACTAAATAACCAAACGTCATCGTTCTCATTAGATAAATATTTGTTTCACTTGGTCCGTGTGATATTCTAGCGCAGTACTGCTATGTTAAAATAATTAACGCAAATGTGTTGATTTATGTGTATCTTCCTGATTCAATTTTCAATTTTTGGTAGTCAACGCAACCTGTCAAGACAGCTGCTTCTATCTCGGACCTATCATCTCCTACCCACGCTTCAGAGGGCCCACTGATCATTTCCATTCTTGATTATAGTCTAGGTTAGTTTATTGTCATCTTTTTACAACAGTAATCATATTATATTTCTGATAAAATTCTAATAAATTACAAATATGCTACACAAATGTAAATTTATTAATTGTGTTAATAAAAATCATAGGCTTTTGGGATTCTATAAGTTTTTCTGCTAAATTATTAAAACAAAAACCCTACCCTAGTATGCATTATTACGATAGTTCCGATACGTTGATTCAGCAAGTCTATGTACGAACCATATCCAAATACAAAACTCACCGAAGCCCATAATTGCAAAAGCTTGTTATAAATCAGGAGTTCTCGCTGTTCAATGTCAATGTTCACTTAATTTACCGGTAAATGTTGACACGTATTAGTTCTCAACCTTGTCGGAATTTCTTCATGCCGGCGAACATGTAAACTTACATTTCCTTTTGTGTTCTAATAAAATTTAAGTCAAGGTCTTCTAAACGAATATCAATCAATCGTTCTTCGTTTAGTAGTTAAATGTTAACTTGTTTTACCTTTCTCTATAAAGTTTTACCTTTCTCTCGTATGAATTATTACGATTCATAGCTTCAATTCCTGTAATATGAAGAATACATTTTTCATGCGAGATTAATTGATAATTATATACCTCAGTAGAAAAAATTTACATTATACATTGTAAATAATTGATTCCGTTAGTTTATTGTAGGTCTGGGTATTTATAATACAAATACATTACACATAATTGACACCTAATAGACTGCTTGTTAGTACACGTCAGTAGTATCAACTGCATCAAAATAGCTTTGCAAAGTGGCTTGCCTAATCCCAGTCGAAAGTGACGGTCAACTATTTAGCAGATGCCAACTCGCTCCAGGAATAGTCACATTAGTGATAATAGGCATCATTCATGAAGTGGCTTGAGTGAAACAATATGCAAAGGGTTATCTAGATGGTATTTCCTTGTTCGTTCATTTAAATATACAATAATCGTTTGGATAATATTTTGTTTTTATCAATGATAAAGACTTTATAAATATTTATACGACATAGTGTTATAGATACATCCATATTTTACATAATGGTAATATTTATTAATTCATTTTAATGATTTTATTGAATTATTTTTATGGCAGCTATCGAAAACATACATACAGACGAAAGACGGTCAGCCGTTCCTGATTGAAAGTAAAGCCCCTCCCTTCCGGCTTGGGAGCCATTGTATAAATATTTCATTTTTCGAAAATTCCTGAATAATGCATACTTTTATAACGAAACAAAGATGCTTTGGCCCTACAGTTTATGTGTCCCCGTTAGTCTATAGAATACAATAGTATTATTAAGTAGAAAATAACGGGGCAGACATGAGTAATAAAGAAGATGGGGATAGATAACAATAATTAAGGGGCAAGCTAATCCGGTAAAAGACGGTGATGACGGGAGGGCAATCACGGCCTCATCGATCTGGGCTAATTAACCGAGGCCGCTATCGCCACAGCCCCCTTAATCAAGGTGTCCCTACCAGCTCCTGCCTCTCTCCTCTGTCTCTGTCCTCACTTCCGCTCCTTCCTCTCCCTCGCCCAATTACTTTCATCTACCTGTTCATCCCTGCCTTACTCGCTGCTACCGTTATTGTTTTACTTATGACAGTGTATAAATAGAACTGTTTATCTTACTTCCGGCTGTATTCTGTATATAGTGTGGTTGTGAAATTAATGGAATCATCAGTGGACAATCCGTACTTTTGTACAAGTCACCTTCTTTAACTCTACAAAAGTCTCTGTAGCGACCGCTAACTATATAAGATAAATCACCCTCTACTCTATTGTATATATATTGTGAATTGGTTTGTTGTAAATTAATTTAAACAAATGTAAATAACATTACCAAACCATAAGTCATACCATTGTAAATATTGTAAACAATATATATGACAGTGACATTTATGACATTGTAAACGACGCAACTGCAAAAGACTAGTAAGAGGCCCTTGAAGGGAGAGTCAGGTAGCGGCTAGGAGGCTGGTTGGGTCCCGGCCTAGAACAGGCTTCACCGCAACCCTGCGGTTTGGTTAATCAGAATAAAACTCCAGATCATCGGTTACTGGGGGCTATATATACCCCCTAGTTTTAGCCGATAAATCATTCTAACTACGGCTCACTGGACTGGTACTTGCAGCTGCACTGATGTTTCAAGATCTGGCCTTCTCATTTATGAAAATCTCTGTATCTCTCTTCGTAACCTCGCTATGTTTTAGTCCGGCCTCGCGGACGATGGTTGCCGTGGCCCTACAAACTTTACCTAGTAGTGTCTCCCACGGCAATCCAGTCTGCTTCTCTCCGGTTTACACCCCCTTTTGGGATCGGGACGGTTTTCGCCAACCCTCAGATACCGAATTTGTACAATACCTACCCAATACCTCTTCTCCTGAACGTAGTGCACTGTCGGGGCACATACCTATCAAATATGGAGTCAGACTGTACAGTAGTAAGACCCGTCATGAAGCAATTGTCGAGGTCATAGTGTAATCAACCCTCACTTCGTCACTAGGGCTAGGGTAACTAGGCACCCCCTCGTGACGACCCGACAGTCTCTTTCAGATATAGTACTAAGAATCGATCCTCCTCACGCCTTGATAGTTTCATCTCTCCATACTATAACAGACTGTTACGGTCCTTACTGTAAAAAAACAGAAACATATTTTACAAACGGCGATTGTTCGACTGTTCATTTAAAATGAGGGGAAGGTTTCGCCACTTCTACCACATCTATATCTAGCATATTAATCCTTCCGCAAATTTTTGTTTAGTGGATACGTTCTTTGTATCAGTGTCACATTGCACTGTCTTGCTCAAAGAGATTAGTTAATATAAATTATATGCTTAAAAGTTTTGAGTTTCTATGACTTGTAAAATGCTGTGGTTGCCTGAGAAAGTGTGTTATTTCTACTAAACAGTGACATTAACTAAGTTATTTTGAAAAGAATAAGATCTAACTGTATTTTCGTAAATAAAAATAAATCCATGGTGTAACATCTCATGAAGAGGTAATGGTGAATCGAAAATCCTTGAAAAATCATAATTCGGACTTTAGTACCAACTGTTCCCCAATGAATGTTAAGCAGTGCACATTTTACTTCCATGATGTAACAATCTCATACCTGATGCAGACATGAATACTTTGTCGAAAAGTCTTCCATTAATGCATGTTTATTAGTAGCCACTTCCGGTTCGATTATTATAATTAAGGGCACCTTATACCTCTTTGTTTTTTCTTCGTGAAGTGATGGAAGCCGTCTTGAGCTACACGACGGAGACAAGTGAATGAGCCCAGATCGTGAAGGCGATGACCCCGCCTATTGAATGAGCCGCTCCGGAGTACGCTATGAATGCCCCGCCTGTTGGAGAGTAAGTGGCGTCGGTGATATCTGCGTGGGTCGGAGTACCCACATAGCCATTGTTTATTAGTCAGCATCTTCACTAGAGGCCCGTCCATTACCATACCAATGGTACTATCTTTCATTAGGGCCGCCTCTCCTATTCAAACAGCCCACGGAAGTCGAAAGCCGCTAATGGTCCATTCATACTTTTATTGTTATTAATAATAAAATCTTTCCTCCGTCGGAATATTCAGAGGTCGCCCACGGCTGGCCCGTATCCTCTGTCATCGCTTCATTTAAGATGCCGTTTAATCGGCAATAGGTGTGTCAATAGCCATTATTCCGTCATACATATCCAAAAGCCCAAACGGTCTATTAGCAATATGGAGGGTACCAGTTAACAATTTCTTTTTTTAGAATTATCATAATAGTCTTCAAAAACTTTTAACGATGAAGGTGCTGTACAGACAAAAATTAATTGTGCCAAGAGTTGTTATTTTCTTGTTTGATTATGTTTATTTGTTTGTTAAAATCCACCGTGTGACACCTCATGAAGCGTTTATGGCCGACCGAATGTTAACGCCGTAGTTGGCAGGTGGGGTTGAGGTCTGGTGTGGTTTGCAATAACTATGTGTGTGAGCAGTGGAATTAAATACTAGGGTAACGGGGTGGTGGTTTATTTGTCCTTAGCTGTATGAAATCGACCTGTTGATCCTTTTTAATATATTTAATGAATAGTAAATTTCTTAATAATTATTTAATTACTAATTAGAAGTGGGTGGTTTTCATTTACATTCTCTTCTTGTACTGCTTTTGACAAAAGATACCGTTTTTTCTCCTCCCTGTGGTTCCATCCTCCCTCCGGTATTTTCTTAGTTTCTCTTTCCTCTTTATTTCATGACTATTCTAACCGTATTATTATTATATGATATGCTCTATTTAACGTAAAACCACTGCACATTATTTGTGTTTTAACTGTCGGCTCTGAGGGAGAGGCAGAGGCACTACTTTTAAACGATAAAGTAGCCTGTATGTTTCTCGCCCTTTATATATGCCTGCGTGTCCTTAAAATTTTAAGCGCAAAAACTCCCCGATTTTCCCTGAATATGTTTTTGTCAGGATTTGAGAACGGGAAGTATGAGAAAAAAAATTAAACATGAATTATGTTCAATTAATCAAGTCCTTTCAAGTTAATTACACAGGTGGTCTGAAAAGTTTCCGACCTCAACATGAAGATGATAATAAAATAAATAAAAGCTTTGTTAGGTCGGAAACTTTTCAGCCCGCCCTCGTATGATCAGTTAATCAAGTGACTTCTCAAATCACAAAGCGTTTTACGATTTAAAGTTCTTGTTTACTCATGTAGTTAAGAAAAATTCATGAGGTGTAACTAACAATGGATCCTGCCGAGCTCAATATATATTTTTGTCAATATATTATAACAATTATCAATTTTCGTTTGTTGAAAAGGCGTTATCCCATGACCGGGACGGCTTATCTAGTAAAATGGAGTGCTTTTAGTCAAACATAACAAAGTATTTAAATAACCCCTTACCTAGAACGTATCCTTCCTTGTTCCTTGTTTGATCTGAATTGTTGCACCGAAATTGTAATCTGTTAAATATAAAATAATTGGTTAACAAATAATACTTAGTCTGACAAAATAGTGATGAAACTGATTCTTAGATCAATTAGTTGAAAATTACTTCTAAAGACTAATAGATCTCTAGTGCTAGGGTAAAAGGTACTTATCCCCTTTTAAATATATAAATAAAATATACAGTTGAGATTCGCAAAACCCAGTAACATAACACGGCACATTCCGGAGCAGGACGCTTTGAAGGGGCACGCTGCCCGCAATGCCGGCAGGAGGGTACGGCCGAGCATACTATTACGCCTGGCCTATTTATTGCCTTCCAGTCGGAGCACAAGATATACTTGTATTACAGGGATCTGAACTGCCTTAGCTGCTAGATAAAAGAGCAAATCAACCCAAGAATAATTAAGCATGACAATACTTTGATTTATTGTATAAGAAGTACGATGAATATAGGATAGGTCTTCGTATTAAGTTACCCACACCTGACCGTTTTTTTTGGGTAGTGCTTTAAAATAGGCTATCTGCCCGAGAATGACACAATATAGCAACTTACCAAGTTAGCACAAGTACAGAGAAACTTTTTAAGGTAAACAGCGTGCCAGAGTACGGTAAAAGTGTTAAATAAATCCCTTAAGTCCTTTTACTTTATATTATTAGTTCTCGTCTTCGGTGATCACTGAAACCATTGTAATTAAGAGGATACTCTCTTGCAAGGGTAACTGAATACAAGTTGTCACGAGTTTGTTGCGGCTTATTACCAATTTTGTTCGACTTAATTATTTGTTCGATTTCCCTTTTTGTTTATCCAACCTTTTATTTTAAAATTACCTAAAAACAATAAAAAGAAAGGCACAACTAGTTTTTTTTTTTTGTAAAATAAATAATTAACTTACTCTAGCGTTATTTTTATGAAAAGTGATTAAATTTATTTCTGTATTTATTTTGTAATTATAATTAAGTGTGCATATTTAATTGTTTTACTATCATTTATATTTATAGTTTATTCAATCGCTGTTTCTAGAATAATTGTTTTTATCTATTGATTATTGAAAGTTTATTGTTTATGATTTATTGCAATGTTTGAAGCTCAATTTTACATTCCAAAAAAGTTTATTTTTATTTATATTTTATTAATAACATTATTTGTCAAGACCTTCTTTTATTTAGTCAGTAGTTATGCAATTACTACATTCCTGTAAAAGAACGTTCACTGAATATTCACGCTAATAATTACGTAAATAGCGAAGTATTGGCAGACATCAGTGTAGACAACATGGGACTCTTAATCCATAACATGACTCACCGCTCCCGCTGTTCATATAGGATAAAGGCTAGTCTAGCTGCGATATTGGCCTGGCCCACTGCTATAACTTAACTGCGAGCTGTATGATGTTCATACAAATGCATTATTGAAGATTCTTCATTCACTTCAAAGAAAACACGATCATCTCGGACTGAAGGGATTACGGACTCCGCCTGCCAGCCGCTGAAGATCCTAGTGTACCGCGGTAAAGCTTTACCTTAATAACTTTTCAAAGACAATTAATGTCCTCATTTTGTAATACTGTTTTTTTTTTTTTTTTTTTTTTTTAGTTTTAATTATTTTGTTATTTCATTTTGTTTTGTTGCATCACTGGAAAATTATAGGAATTAATTTTAGTTCAAACATTGATCCAGGTTGTTCATTTATAACCCCCCCACTCCTTACTCTTAGCTTTTTTATTTTTATTATTTCCATTGTTTAGCCCATTGGGCTTTTCTTTTCTTTCTTTATCATTTCCTCATTATTGGTGAGGTGGTCCTCCGAACTAGCGCCAACGGGTGCGAGAACTGGACACCTTCAGGTAAGGCTCCCCCTCCCCCGACAAGTTAATATAAAATATATAAAGGGCATTTAATAAACACATACTAAAGTTTGTTACAGCAAGTGAACCGTGAACAATATTTTGATCTGGTGCATTAGATTCCATAACTGGTAGGGAGCTAGGTTAACTGCTAACAGGCAGGGACTGTAATTGTGCTGAGACCGTGAGTCAGAAGATGACTCTTTCGGAATCACGTCCCGCTTTTAATATCCCATTTGGTCAATTAGTGTCCGTGATGTGGAGCCTGCGGGGGTGGGTGTTGGGAGGGTCTGGGTGGGGGCGGGTTTGCAGGCAGGGCCGTTCAATTACCTCAGTGAGCCCTTCAACAAAAACAATAGGGCCGCTGCCAGCGCACACCGGACCATCTGAATTGTAGATCCGTCCCCTCTGGCGGTGACGTGGCCCACTAGATCATCTGCGATCGCCGCACTCTGCCCTTCCGATAATCCTCTCTCACCGCTCGGTGGCTGTGGATGTGGCCGGAAGAGGAGGGGGGGGGGCAAAAAATGTGTCGCTCCATCTCGTTCCCTTGTCAGCCTGTGCCGTGGTTTCAACCCTCGTTTTGCTGATTTGTGTGACATTAATATGTCTCTCACGGGCTATTTTATTAATTGTAGATGTGACATCATCAAATTTTGTTAGGTCAGTAATCATTTTGTTTTTAACTTCAAAATGGTGGTTTTAATAGCTGCAAATGTCATTTTTTTTTTTTTATTTAACCACTTCTAATATTCTATATAAAGTATTTTTGTTGGTTTTGAGTATGAATCGAATATAAAAAGTCAGCTCCTTTGTAATCCCGCAATGCTGCTTTAGGCAGCAGATGGTGTCATTGTCTATTGCTGATTAAATTCCTTATTATTATCATCTTAGCACCTATTAAACCCTGCCAAAGACGGAAGAACAATCAGCAGAGACAATGACAGAGTGTACCGTCTAATTCGCTCTTATAAGTGAGATATACTTTGAAATTGTCTTGAATTGTAATATCAAAACCCTGAATATGCTATAAGATGAAACAATTACGTCTATCTTTATTCAGAAAAGGGATCACCTTCTCAAATGAGCATCTACGTTTTAGATGAAGTATAGGCCAATCTTGTGATCGGCGCCTCGTGAACTCACCCCTTGGTGTTTTTTTCTCCTGCCTCGCCTCACCCCCTTTGTTCATACCCAAAGCCCTTCTTTTCATCTAGCAACCGCTTTGCCTGTCCAAACTATTTTCTCTTCTGATTTTGGTCCCCAATTTAAGTGTCCTTCTTAAAGTCTTAGAGTTCTTGCCCACAGTTTATTGCTATTATCAAATCCCTCAGCATTCGTCGGAGAATCGATTGAATGTTTGACCTGGAGCTAGTTATATGTAGCTTTTCCCATCTCTTAGTTTTCCGTATCTATAACTCGGAAAATTTGATGTACCTCCTTTACTAAAAAATCTGTTTTTGCACTAAAAGTTCACAGTCCTTTATTTTTCTTTGGTATTCTCACGATTAATTTTAAGCTCAGTGGTTATAGTGATTTATTTTAATTCTTTCATATGTATACAGCAGGATCTCCTAGAAAAGCTGAAATAAGAGTGTCAGTATACTTTCAATTGATAAGCGATTCATTCGCTGATTGTTTTCGCCTATGTTGGCATCAAATGAAACACCATAAAAAATAGGCCTCTCAAAATTCCAAAGGATAAAGTTAATAGCAAGTCATTCTGGCAGTTTTAATCATTTTTTAAGTCAAACAAATTACTAAAAGTAAAGATATATCTTAGGACCTAGTTATTGATTAATGACACTTAACATTTTTGGAGATGGCTGTACCGTTACCTTGCAACATAAAATGTAAAATTTCATGTCTTCCGGTCGAACAAAGGGCCCTCGACAGGCACAAGGCTTTATGAATAATACAGCGCAAACCTAAATTTCTCCGGTGCTTTCCATGAAGTAACTTTATTCCTATCAAGTCAGAATTTCAAACTACTGTTTATTGGTAAACTATTTTTTTTTCTCTTCATAGCCCTTCACAGATAATTATATACAATTATAGATCCTCAGGTGAATCATTTTACAAATTATTCTGTATTTCCTGTAGCATCACTACATTATATACAGGTGGTAAACTATTAGATAGTACAATGCGTTTAGTAGTAAAACAAAAAAACTTGATGTTGGGAGCCAATAAGGATGTTTACTCAAATCTTTCAGTACTCAAATCACAATAAGGTTTCATTAAAGTAGAACGGGGAAATCAGTAGGACCTTTATAAACCCTAGCCCGTTAAAAATACCCCCTTAGCCTTCACCCTTTGACGGTGGAACATCAAAGATCCCCAGGGATAAAGGAACGCGCTGGGTTGTGTAAGCAGTCGAGCAGAGCGTTTTGCAGCCACGCCTCACCCTCACTGTTGTCGAGTGCCGTTTCTGAATAATTTACTTAGACGACCTCACATTTCAATCAATTATACATAACGTTATAATTGTTTAATTGTAACTGACGCAATGATCATTGTATGTACTATAATCACGCAATAATACATGTCCTGCACTACATATTTTTTAACATTCTACTCCAGTCATTAAAGGATGTGAAATTCAGTCGTGAGATGTATCACACAATAAAGGGTTTCTTCTGGCTAAGGAAATGCCACTTTAATTCGTTTTTGAAATTATATTGCATTAAATCGCCAGAACATTCGTAAAACGTATAGTTTTTCAATAATAGTTGCCCTACTAGGGACGGTAGAAAAGGGCTTATTTTTTAATCACCAATTTATAAAACCGATGTCGGTTGTTTTTGTTTTTTTGTGAATATTTTTAATTCTTTTTATTTAATGTAAAGGAAGTTTTCAGGGACCTAGGCGCTTGAAAAGATCAAAATATAATATTTTTTTTATAAAGGGTGTTTTTTTTTGTTTTATTAGTATACGAATTTGTTGGCATATAGGTTTAGGCTGTCTTGTCAAATTTAATTAGCTTACATACAGCCTATATCGGCATCAGAACCTAATATAAGATGGCCGGTTTGAGATATATACCTAGTGCAGATATTCACAGAATGCCGAAACGTTGACCATTAATATAATGGACGAAAATCGGACATCGCTGTAATCATTAGCCCATATTCTAAAAAAATCATTCATTCATTTATTTTTGATAAAAAGTACTGAATACCGTATGTTTATTTTAAGATCATTTAATAAGTATTTAAGATACTTTTGAGCCTATGCATTCGTAACTTTATCATCTTTAAATTCCAAAAGATATTGTCCAGTGCAAAAGGTGTATCTGAGTTCACCACCCCCTCCAACCCCTTTTGTAAGGCAAATATTTCATTGAGGGGTTTTAAAATATTCATATACGCTCTTGACTGACAATACAACGAAATGTCTCCAACATTTCCAGAATAGGATCCGACATACCTCTCTCGAGAGGTTGAAGAACGCTGACCTGCACCCGTTGCTTGGTGTGCCGTCGGTGGGTGAGTTCATCCGCCGGAGACACATCAAGTTTTTTGACTCGTTGCAGCACCTAACTAACCCAGTGTTTAACACTATGGCCCCACCACCCCTCCCGCATCGATGGCAACAGACTGTCGGGGAAAATTTAGTTTAAGAATTAGTATGTAAGTTAGTTTTAAGTTTGATCAAAGAGGTGAGCCCCATCACTTTTATTAGTGAGTTTAGTCCAGTCACGTATAATGTATATCATTATACTTGTTTATTTATTATATATTTTTTATAAAATAACAAATAATGTTTATAAAATAATGTAGCGATGCTTCAGGAAATACAAAAATAATTTGTAAATTGATTCGCCTGAGGATCTATAATTATCTGTAAATAAAAAAAAACCGATGAAATATAAACGGTTAAACTATAAGTCAATGGATAACTTTTTTATATCATGGTTGTCTTCGTTTTCATTGGTCTTATGATGAATGGATATCGAAAAGATTTTTATGCAAGACAAAGATTAATTTTCTTTTGGCACGACTCGAGATTGAGACAAGAAGGATCGAGACTGACCCATAAACATTTTTGTCGCCGTCCAGGTATTCAAATAATACAACGACGGCGACATCATCAATGAGGCAGTGTACAAAAACTCGGACAGGCAGTTGAAGACGAGCCGAGGGCAGACAGGACCATTAGAGGCGACAGATAAAGCACCCGAGAGGTTGCCCGGTCACATCCTTATTGGGAACTGAACCCTCGTTAGCTACCGTCATCTCTGCCACTCTGTCTCTCAGATAGGTCTGAGTCCTTTGTCGTGTTTGCTTCTTCTGTCTTCGTTCTATCGCCGCAGACCTAAGGTAAATTGGGCAATCTCTTATCACATTGACTTGGGCTGGGCAAGTCTAAGTTTGAATTGTCATTTTCACATTGCATTAAGCGAATAACGATTTAATTGGAGAAATTTATTCGTGATTTTTCTTTTATATGGTGTCATTCTCATGTCATGTTCTTGAAAACCAGAAACCCTTTATGTTCGTATGAAGAATTGTTTTTTTATTTAGACAAATGTCAATTTGATGACCCGATGACAAGAAAAAAGCTTACGACTATATATGATTAATCGTAGATCCCGAAGGGTAAGGATCTACTTTCATTCAGGTACAATGAAAGGGTTATCTTCGTTTTTCTGTTGACTCAGTATTTGCGATATCTTTGTTCAACCTTCGTGGATGTAAAAATGATTCAATCGAGTGAATAACGTCCTATTTTGTCTCCCCATAACCTTTTTATTTCTTATTCACAAACGGTTTCAGTGCTCAAAATCTTGTTAATGACAGCAGTGTCTGATCTCAACATGAACAACATTCTGAGTCCTTGAGAATAGCATTATAGGGCTGCTGAAAGCGCTTTTGAATAAGAAGCAGAAATCTTAGTGGAAGACAAAATAGGACGTTATTTACTTAATCTAAACCCGCGACCAGCTATCAAACCACAGTATAATTTAATCGGTCAGAAATCTTTTATCATATGATATAATTTATAAATCATCATATGATATTGATACATTTTTGTCGGAAAAAACAAAATAACGAAAATACTACTCAATTAGTGCCAATGCGACAGCAATCGCTACGACAGTGTTTGTAAAACACTATCCCGGGACCAATTTGACAATGCTAATGAAGGTTCGCCAGGAGGACATGAGCTCGGGGAATCCCTAGAATTAATCGGTGCAAGAGTAAACTGTAAGCTAGCAAATCTGGCGGCTGGAGCTCCTCTACCTGGGGATTACCATTTAATCCTGTAGCACTGATCGCTTTCGAATAGCGGGCTTTGGCGGAGGGGCGCCTTCTGGCCAGCTTGTCCTTTTATCATCAGGATTCTAATATTACAACTAAATAAACGGCTTACAGTTCATCATAACGGCAACGCTATGTAACGGCTACCGTTTACAGATGGGGTTAATCGATATTGTGGGGTTAGTGGTGTTACATTTCGGAGTTGTGGCTTGAGAAATCTACTTAGTTAGAAAAATGATATTATTTATTTATATTAAGTATACAGCGTATATTGTGCTCAAACGATTTTTCGAATAAAAAAAGCTTGAAGTCTGTCCCAGCATATCTTTTATTTTTCCATATATATAATGTTTTCCATTCTAAATTACTCAAATCAGCTTCTCAAATACCTTACACACGTTACCAATTTGGTATATAACAATGAGATAATAAGAATATCAATAAATTATTATTCACAGCCCTGAGAATCCCTGAATAGGCGAAACGTGGACTGTTGTTTAGTATCAATAATTTTGTTTTTTGAAAAACTAATTTTAACACAATATAATTTTTTTTTCATCTTATCATCTTAAATACCGATTCAGTTTTAAAAACCACAATTTTTTTATTTTACCACTATTTTTAACAACTAAGCGGTTTGTTAAAATAAACTAACGGGTAGTATACCAAAAAAAAAATCATGAGAAAAGGTAAAGAACTCCGACCAGCACCCGTTGCTTGGTGTGCCGTTGGAGGGTGAGTTCATCCACTGGAGACACAAGTTTTTTTGACCCGTTGCGGCATCTAACAAATCCAGTATTTAACACTATGAACCCCACCACACTTCCCGCATCGATGCCAACGGTCGGGAAAAATTAGGTCAAGATTTTCTTGCTAGATGTAAGTTAGTTTTAAGTCTATGGTTCATAAGGTGAGTCCCATTTTAAACATGTTTAGAGAATGAATCTGTAATGTGAGTTATACTTTTATAAAAACCACAAATTGTATAGAATTTGCCCAAGCTACAGGACATATAATAACCTACTGTAAATAGATTCATTTATGTAGGATCTATACTGGTTTCCATAATTTATAATAACAATGGGATATGAAGGGAAAATAATTTTTGCAACCACTATTGTAGAGGGTACACAAGACAGGCATACAAATGTCTATGTTTATAACAATGTTTTATATAAACATATATCAGCATTATATCATCTGCTAATTCGTTTAACTTTCAATTTGATACGTTGATAACGGCGCATTTACGCAGGAATTCAGGGAGTAGATGTGGAAATTATTGCAAATGATCGTTGGAATCTGCCAATAGCATTAACAGGAACAATTCAAATTTTTATTTGAGGAAAAAGTGCTGGAGGGGGGGGGTTGAGAGAGAGAGAGCAAATTAGTAAATTAAAAAATGACGATGAGCCGGTATTAGCGTTAATCCACCGCATGCTACAGGGATAGTATTTACTGGCCCGTGCACAACTGGTAAGGGGAAACATTTGGGATAGGGAATTAATTGTGTATGAAGGGTCTCAGCTGAAATATTAATGGGGCGGACGGCGGCTGCAATTTGCAAGGCCCGCTTGGTAATTAGCTAGTGGCTTACCCGCCTGTTTTTAGCTTCGGCTGGATACCGAAGCGGGGGTGGTTCATTTAGCAAACGAATTTCAAAGCTCGACCTCAAAACTCCAAGAGGGCGACTCCATCGCTCTGGTCCTGGATAAATTATCAGGCGGGGGGTGAAGCCGTTTAGAAGTAGTGAAGTGGTAAAATCAGAATTAAGAAATGAAAAGACATTTATTGTAAAAACGTAAGTTCACGTGAAAGTAATTTAAGTAAATAAAAACTTTTATCATAATATTGGAACTAGTACAGTGGATCCTTGTTATAACGTGCCTCGTTATACTGTGGATTCGGATATAACGCGGGTATGGAATCCTCCTCCTCATAAGTCTAAAAGTAAGATGACAACGCATAATAATTTTTTCTATAACGGAATGACGATTTCGAATTGTCGACTTACATGTAATTCCGTACTATTTAGCCGCGTCTTTATTATTCATCCCACTTACTCATTTATTTTCAAGTAGAACTTCTCTTTCATATTTGTAGATTTTTGTTTCGGGGGCATGCTCACAGCAAGAAAGAATGCTAAATTGAATTTAATTTAAAAATCTCACTCTAATTATCAGTGGCTTCTAGATAAAGGATTCAGGACTTAGAAGAATCCCTTCCTGGAAGTCCTGTTAAACTGTAATTACCTTTTCCTAATCAAGCATTCCCCGAATATTTCTATTTTGTTGTAAAACGGAGTAGCAGCTATTTCTTATCTCCAGCCCACTTTTTGATAAACTGTTTTTTCATTTTAATTTCAGCATTTTTTGTTTGATTTCTAGAATTCGATATATACAAAGTTATTTCCAATGAGACATAAAGGTTCTTGAAATAAGTTTGATAGAGAAATTTTCGATATTCATCTTTGTGTGAAGGAGGAACAGATGCATTTTGAATCAATGAATTTCTGCCGATCTCTAGTTATCAGGAAACCTGTTCCAGAATAGCCTCAACCAAAAAGTGCTGACAGAAGTACCCTCCCTTTTTAAAAATTGTTGTTGATTTATTAATTTCTACGCTTTGAAACATTCTTGGTGAACCCGGATTGACAGTAGACTGTTTAAATTAATGGACTAAGATTGACTCTAATGAAAACCCGTTATAATAATTATTAGCAAATAAGGCTTAAGCAATTGTAAATAACTGATCATTTTAAGAAACATTAACACAAATTAACAAATACGTACGTGTTCATGATGTTAAATAATTTTTTTTTGCGATCATTTTATTACTTATTATTGTTGTATAACATAGTTTTATTTATTATAATTTGTGTAATGAAAATTGTTTTACTACAAATATATATATGATTGTATAGTTCTTCAAATGGTCTATACATATTTTACTGCCCTCGCTTTAGAGCGGGTGTTTTTATTTCCCCTTGACCCGCGTTATAGCGAGGGTCCACTGAATGTCCATTTGTCAGTACCTAGCCACTTTTTAAAGTGTAAACTTACAAAAGATTTTTTATTAAAACATACATCATAGATGGTAACCAAATTCTATTGTTAGCCATGCCCTTCATCTTTGCTTTCTGCACGCTTCCTCATGGCTGTCCATCTATCTCTTCGTCATGTCTTTTTGGCAAGGGGTGATTCAAGTCAAACTCTTGAAATGCTCATACTTGGTTAGTTTTTTCGATTCTATTATATCTGCAGGTTTTCTGTTTACCTGTTCTGTGTATAGCTGCTTTTCCCACATGCACTCCATAGATCTGGCCAGAGCGTGAGAAAACTACATAAAGAATCCGGTTAAGAGAACCGGTGGTATTAGCATAGCGCCAACGATATCTCATCGCTTTCACTGTATCTTGAGTTCGTGCCAAGCTTTAAATATTTTCACATCGTCCAATCGACATCGAAAACATGTCAACTTTTGATTTGCCCTAGTTACTACCGAAAGGGTCCTAGTGACATCATCTGAATTATTATTCGCTTTTTTATTAGCTCAGATAAAATTTACAGGCAAATATCTATATGTACATATCAATGTTCGTTGATAACTGGTTTGAATGAAATGATGTTTGAAAAAAAAAACAGTATTTCCTTACTATAAAGATGTAATGAAATAAAGTACTTAAACTGGGATATTTTCGAACAATTTCAAAGTGAGTTTTTTTTTTTAACACGAAGAAAAACATTCTTCGAAGCCAGAACTGTATTTTATATTCTACAACACTCCCAGCTGGTCGATGTTGTTACTCTGCTTTCCTGTTTAGAAATGCCTATAAAATTATCATAAGTAGACAATAAATAGTGATCCTCGTAAGTGTGTCAGCTGATATCCTGATATTACACACTTAACACTGTTGCATCCTATCGACTATAAATCAAAGCGTTGAAACGAGAAACGAGCCCGTCTGCAAGTATTTAACTTTCTTGGGTCTCACTCGACCTGTCTTGTCCAATTAGGGATCTCTTGACCCAGAAAGTTAACACTAGCGCCATGTGTTATCTGCCGTAAAAGGTTTTCAGGCCACTCAACAATGCGCAGTATAATATCTCCTTCTTTTGAGTATGCGATTTATATCCCCTGTTTATTGTATTTACTTATTTTATAATGATATTCAATGGACTACTTAATGGCCGCATAATCTTAATAGTTGATCTCACAATTCTATATGTTCCGTTATTATTCGTATGATATGCACTTCAAAAATAATTCTATTGGTCTAAAAGTTTTATAGTATTTTCTGCACCTCCTAAAAATATGCTGATTATGTATTGGTTAAAATACAATAGCAAGAATGTCAATGTCACCTTCTTTCTCTCATTTTTTTTTTTTTTTTTTTTTAAGTTTTCTCAAATCACAACTATAAACTTAAAATAACATCTGGTATTTAATATTTTTAAGTTTGATTTTTCACAATGTCAAGGGGACATTGAAGTCGGCAACGCAAAAAGAATTTCAAACATGTACAATTTGTTGAAAAACAATTTTCGGTGCCCACGATGTTTCAACAAATAAAATGAAGCTTTTTTTTTTATCAAAAATAAAAGAGATGCTTAAAACACTCCCATGGAATCCGACATCTACATATTGTCTCCTCCTTAAGTGTTTTTATTTTCGTTTAGAAAAACGTGTGTTCGTATATTACCAAAAAATTCAATTTGGTCCTTAATTAATGTAAACTATTGGTACGAAGGCGCTGTGAAGTAGTCTTGATGTACAGATCAATAAAAGATGAAGAAAAAAGGATGGAAAAGAATTGAAATAAATGGCAGACGCCTCTGTTGACAGAGGGGAGCTGCTAAGCCGGAGTAGAGGAGCACGCGCCGAGGTGCACAATGGCAAGGAGGGGGGTAATTATAGAAACTAATAAGGGAGGGGGGGTCGGAAAAAGTGTTGGGGTTCCACTTTTGATCACTAATTCCATTGCCTCGGCATTAATCACCCCTCTGTCTTTTATTCTTCTCGTAGACTTCTCCTGGCCAGGGTCTTCTGATCTTCATGGGAGTAATTTGACTAATGTACTCTAATAATGTCAATTAAAAATTAGCAATTAAAAAATTCGTTTTAGTCATCAATATTGAGCTAGGTGCATCAGTGAATATCTTTTTTTTATTTTGAAACTTCTTTATTGTGATAAGATTACAATCTGCCTTATTAGGCAATAAGTAATTGTGATAAATGTTTTCATTCATACCATATTTACAATTTTCATTCACTCACTCATTCATACAGTATTTACAAACAGCCCAGAGGCCTCCCAAATCCACATGGCTGTCACCTCCCTCGCATGCGAAAGAGAAAGTGGTGTCTTGGGAAGTCCCCCACGCTCCTCCGTCAGCCGCGTCACCGGATACGAGACGAGCCAGTGGAGGCTGACAAAAAGCGCGAGAGCCACATACGCTCAGGACATGATTGGAGAAACTGGTCATTCCCAGGACTCCCACTGCCACGTATTTATAGCAGGTCACGAGGCCACTGTCATTTCAGTCTTCGAGGAGAATTATAGGGATGAGTGATGCAGTACAATGACTGTGCTACGGGTTTAGTGTCTTCTAACATTATTCTAGCCTATCCAGAATTTCGTGAACGTGGAAGGGATGAGTTCAAGAATGTAGGGTATATTAAGATCGTTATGAAGGGTTTTGTTGCTGACATAATAAGGGGAATTTACTATTGTTCTCAGGACTTTGGATTGAAAGGATTGGATACGCTTGATGTTCGACTTTTTTGCTGTCCCCCATAGCTCTATTGCGTATGTCCAGATTGGCTTAAGTATAACTTTGTAAATTAGTAATTTGTTTTCTATTGAGTGATGGTATGCCTTTTGAAGTAGTCTGTACTGTTTTCCAAAGCGTCAGTTTAGTTCTTGTATTTTTAGCCTCGTATGTGGGTTCCATGTTAGCCGTTAGTCGAGATGGAAGCCTAAGTATCTGTGGTAAATATGTTTTGAGCTTTAAACCAAACCGGCTTGCCAAACCCTGTCAAAAGCTTGAGCTATATCCAGAAAGGCAGCAGTGCAGCACTGTTTGGTTTCAAACTGTATCTTGGATACAGGGAGAGGAATAGAATTTAAAAAAACTAGTGGACAAAACTTGCGGCAGAGAGTGAAGGTAATGTAGGAACATTTTGCTTCAATAACTTTGATCCGCAATTGGTTGCACCAATACTCGATCTCATCAAGGTGTTTTTGAAGATTATGGAATGCTACATCGGATTCTGGGTGGGATAACAAGACTGCAGGGTCATCTGCAAATGTGGCTAAAATGGTATTGGGAGTAGAGGGGACATCAGCGGTGCATAGGTTATAGAGGGTGGGACTCAATTGGATGGGACCCAGCACACTGCTCTGTGGAACTCCTGCATTTATGGGATAGTAGTTAGAATATTCTAAGCCATAGCGGGCTTGAAAGAAGCGGTTTGAAAGGTAAGACTGTAGGATTAGGAAAAGGGTCTGTTGTAAATATCTTTTGAGCTTGTAAAGCAAACCTGCGTGCCAAACCCTGTCAAAAGCTTGAGCTATGTCCAGAAAGGATTCAATAATTGGAAGAAGACGTTTTAATAGGAGTTTTTCAAATATTGAGAGGAATGGGAGTAGTCTAATTGGACGGTAAGATGAGGCGTCATTGGGTGGTTTACCAGGTTTGGCGAATAGGACAATAATGGAATGTTTCCAGAGGAGTCGAAAGTGCGTCGTTCGGATAATGCAATTATAATTGTAAGTTCAAAAGATTATGGCTATAGGAGGCAGTTATTGGAGAATTTGAGGAGTAAAGAGATAATATCCAGGGGATTTTCGATAAGATAAGTTTTTCAGAAGGCATTTGACCTCAGAGGGGTTAACGGCTTTTAGTGGAAGTGAGAGAGGGATAGGTGAAGTGAGGAAATCTATAAAAGTTGTGCCATGAATATGGTTTTGATGAGAAAGTAAATATTTTAATAATAAAAACCTTAGGCGTCAGTTAGGGAGGGGGAACTAGTTCATGACACCGAAGTACCCCAGTAGGGGGTGCGGGCGTAGCCCGGCCTCTGACCTGCCTATATAAGGCCGAAATTCGGAGATTTTTCCATTCATTCGGAACCCGGCACCTGAAGTGAACACTGCTCGCTCTCTCCTCTGCACTGGCGCTTGCTACTCTACTGGAACCATGGGTTTCTTATTCAACTACCTCTGTACCTCTCTTTCTTAACCTCACATTGTTTTAGTTGTCTGCGTTGTCAGACACCACACCTTCCTAGTGGGATTCTCTGCCTTCGTCTCGTTAAAACTAGCACCTCCTTGGAAGAGACAAGATTTGTAAGAACTTTGTAAGGAATGAGATTGATAAGCTGGGGAGATCTGAAGTACTTGAAGGTGGAGGAATATGCGAAATGTGTGGTTGGGGATCTTATCTCCTCGTAGAAGAGGATTGGGCAGTGCCTGGTCCGAACTGCATCGGCAAAAGAGACAGAAGATCTCAAATTTCTGCATGTGGCTGGCTTCTCTTCTTCTGACAGACGACGTTGTTTGTTCCTAAACTTCAGGATTCTATAAGCCTCGCAGCTCTAATAGCCTTGTTGACAGAGCACGCATACTACAGGCGATTTCAGGGGCTTTTTGCACAATTCACTCTCCATTAGTTAAAGAAAAAGACAGTACTGGACTTGATTTGAATAGTTTTTATTTTTGATATTTAAATTATTTGTAATCACAAAGGTTATTTGCATTTATACAGATGGCTTAACGATTAATATGAGGTGTTTTTGATTTACGATTCAATCTATGTTAAATAATAAATGCATATCCTCCATATCATCTGAAGTTGTTAACAAAAAAAATGCTTCAAAAACGAAGACGTTGGGATCCAGGGATAGAAATGGTGTATTTATTCAACGTCGGTCGAGACGATATCAATAAGTTCTGTTTTTATATTGTGATTTTTCAAGAGTTATTTTTTACTGAAACATGATCGAAAAAAAAGAAATGGTTCACAAAATGCCATGTAGTTTTTCATAGTTATTTAATTGTTGTAATAATTGAGTAGCTACTAAAGAAAATAATCTGAAGGCCCTCTAACTTCCTCTCGATAAATGTCCTCCTCTTATTTCGTCAATAAATTTTTCAAAAAATTCGTAGAAGGAAATTATCAAATTAAATTAAATGCTATTCTCTATATACGGGCATAATAAAATGAACATTAGTAACTGCAAATATAAAACAAATAAATAAAGGAAATGAATAAATAAATAGATAGAAAACTTGTGTGACCGTTTAATTAAATTAATAGTCTTGCCTAGGAGTTTTTTATTTAACGCAACCATTGTAGTAATGGTTAACTGAAAAAAATGAAATTATTTAAAGTCTTTGCACCACATCATACCTTTAAAGGGAAGCGTTTTCGGGCCAAGAAGGGGCTTATTTTCACCTGAGGAATAAATTCCTAAATTTCTGGGTATTATAAGATAATGGACTGACTGGGTAGTGAGGAATGAACGGTCCACTCTTACCTTGCTTCTTACCAAATATTGTTATCAGGTATATTCTTATCAGATATGGACTTACGATTTTGAGTAGTAGGCAATTTAAGGTCCAGGTATTAGGTATGAGTTTGGGGAATAAAACCTTAATGGATTTATTTTTTATCCAACTGCCAAACTTAACTGATTTTATTCATTTGTGCTGTACCATAACCGGTAGTGTGGTTCATTTTGAAGTCGGGAACCATATAGACGAACCCAGTGACTTGGGAGTTGGCTATCTACTGGTTGCCACCAATTTCTAACAATCATGGTTCTAGGATGAAAGTATATAGCGCGCGTAAACTGAAATGACTTTGCATATTTAAAATCGAACCGGTGCGTCAGTAGCAAACAATCCTCTGATGACAAACAATGATGGAAAATCTTCACCTTATATAATACCACAAAAACTGTTCATATTATAGTTAAGTTCAAATAATCTCTGAAAAGGCAGAAAAAGTGCAAGATTGGAGTTCTTCATAAGAAAGAGAGACACCTACCTATAAAAGAGGAATAATTAGTTATTTGGAAGAAAAAAAAACCCATAAATTTTTCAAGACATTATCCCGTAACTTTCTCGTCAACTGAGACTATTTTTAAAGTGGTCAAAGCGTGATCTATTATATAAGGCTAAATAAATATCAAAAATAAATAAATGCAGAAAAAAAACAATAAAATAAACAGTTGTGCTATTATAAGAATTAATATTATGAGACAAATTACACTTATAAGTAAAAAATAATTTTTGGTCCAATTGGTGTTGGCTTCGTCTCAGTGGCGTCAGAGTCAGAACCTTAACCTTTCCTCCACACTGAGTACCCCTTAATATGATGTGTAGAAAGGTATTTCAATCGATGCTCTATAACCTTTCTGAAGGCGATTAATACAAATCGCTATACCATTTCGTAATCACTTTTTTCCCTAAGTTCAATTACATTTTAATTAAAAAAGAAACCACTGTAGTTCCCCTGATGAAAACAACTATAGGGACTCTCCCTGCAGGAGAGCGATCGAAAACAAGGCTGGTAGTGAACACTAAATCAGTGGGCGGTGGGTATTGTACCGGCGGTGGTGGGTTTTAGCAGAACACTGCGCCTGACTGAATTATAGATAGAGCCCTGACAAACGCAGGGGATCCACAAACAGCTGATATATAAGGGCTGTAGCCAGCGGCTAAAACGGTAATCGCTACCTAGCTAATAATTAACATGTCACGGCTACGGTCCCGTCCCGCGCAGCAGATCTACTGCTCTACATCCCTAATTCTATTTACCTCTCTCTTCCTTGTTCTGCTGCTAAATCCCGGCCTCTAGCTATTCCTCTGTCTCTGAGCTCCATTTTCGCCCGCTGGGGCACAAATTTAACGTTAGGGACTAGTTTATCGGGGCATTTGTGCGTTAGAATTATGCTATTAAGCATTTTCATTAAATGGCCTTACCTACAGTGCTGTAGGTTCAACAAAAGTGTCATTGAAAACGTATATTCACGCCATACTATATCGATAGCCACTTTTAACTCCAAATTTCATTTATCATTAAACAACTTATTTGTTTATACGAATCTGTCCTCATTATATGATTAAATAAATGACATACATTTCAATTATTTTTAACACATTTGACCACGACAGCTCAAAACTATCATGACTCAAAAGCCTATTTATTTATGTTTCAGTATTATGCGTATTAGGTTGATTGATATCTCCGCAAATATACACAGGCCCATTATTACTAATCATATCTGAGTAATTTATGTTACAGTTTTTGTGAAACATGCGTGTTTTCTATCTCTTTTTTAGTCTCAGGGGACAATTTGCCAGAATACAAATTTTTTTATGTATACCTGGGATAATGGGGTGTCAGAAATAGCAGGGTCTGGATTTATAACAGAAGCACTGTTTGGAATGATTGAGATTTAATGAACTATTATAGACAGTAGCGTACGTTAACAAGAAGGCGGGCTCCGTCCACCTCCACCAGTGACTTCTCTGGGGTCTTCCAATAGACCATCACCCATCCAATAGACCACCACCCATCCATTAGACCATCACCCATCCAATAGACCATCACCCATCCATTAGACCATCACCCATCCAATTAGACCATCACCCATCCAATAGACCATCACCCATCCAATAGACCATCACCCATCCAATTAGACCATCACCCATCCAATAGACCATCACCCATCCATTAGACCATCACCCATCCAATTAGATCATCACCCATCCATTAGACCATCACCCATCCATTAGACCATCACCCATCCAATAGACCATCACCCTTATGCGTCCGTTGATTTTTCAGCTTCCATTTCTCCATTGGTTTAATTTAAGACATTTTTTAAAACTATGAGTGATGATATTACGGATGATACAAGTTTCACTTTGATTCAACTTTAGTGTAACTCAACTCAAACTGATAATTAGTAACAATTTTAGCATCCATTTAAAATAAAATGTGGCTTTGCTGAACTGAGAAGGCCCGGTTTAGCCTGATCCGAGAACGAAACTAATTAACTATAAACTGCGTTAAAATAGGTATAAGTTAGGGGATTGGGCGGGTAAACCCTTCCCGCCGGCAGGCTTTGGGGATGAGATCCTGGAATATCCCGCTTGTTATTAATGGGCGAGGGGACGGGATAGATTAGGGGCCACTGCCGAATTAAGCCTTCCACTTCAGGCGTCTGTCCGCTCCCACTTTGTAGGGACACGGCCTTCCAAATTGTCCTCTGCCTTCTCAATCCTAAACTATTTCGATAATGTTACTACAAGCATAAACATTATGTCGTCGATTTATTTTTATAATAATTATGTTTCATTTATTGTTGACAACATTTCTTTAAATTATTACTCCAAGTTCTGATTCCAGTTATTTTTTATAAAAACATATATACTCTATTTATACACTTGGCTTTATAATAGAGCTAATGGGCCACTTGAGAGACTATTACAAGTGTAAATAAAACATCAAAGTTGTCCCCCATCGTTCTGTGACTGGGTCGTTCCTGGTAGTTTACTGCGGCACAGGATAAATTTACTGCCACAGAATCTCGGTGGCACTGCCCACAGGTTATTTTCATCCTGTACTTCTTTAATCCTTAGAAGATAAAGTTTCAAGATTGACAGAATATTTTTTTTTCGTTTCTGCATTAACCACTTGTAATTTATATTTAAACAAGGGTAGGTTGTTTTGTACAGCTATTATGAAGAACCGTTCACAGAAATATTAGTACAGAAGTATTATTCCCGTAGAGTGACTTATAAAGTGGTGATTGACAGACCATTACTAATGATTGAACCGTTATTTATTCATTATTCATGACTTAATTTGATATGTTATAAATAACTCATGAAAATATCAGCTTCAACACCGTATGATTGTTATGACGGCAAGAAGACACATTAATGGTGTGCCCTTTGTCATAAGAGCATTAATGATTGACCGAAGAGGTCTCTCAACCCTTTTTCAGTTTATCTCTGATATGTGATGAGTATGCATGACAGAGATATACGTATCAGTTATTGGGATTTCAAAATTGTTCATATATTCTTGTGCATTGTCAGGCCCTTCAAATTGTTGTTTAGTGTCGTGTTGGTGACGTGAGATGGTGCTTGAGCACAAATAATACTTTTTATCGCTTTTATTTTCGTAAACTCGATATTTTTCCCATATCGGTTTCAGTATGTCTTTGTGTTGAGTATACGTTTCGATTGACATTTGGATCCCCTGTGATTTGATCCCGCTTCCTCAACTACTGAACAAACTGGAATTTTTTTTAAATTGGCGTCTTCGTAAAAATTACATTTAAAACCAGGTAATTTAAAAACAAAAAAAAACTTGAACGAAAAACAAGTTTCAGAACTATTACATTTTTTTCGAGTGGCGCTAATAATAATCAAGAAAAAATTACCAACTGCCTCTCAATCAAGCTCGAAACAACAATTTCACAAAATCTGAAAATCATGCGCAATTCCACAAAATTAACAGGTTTTACTATTGAACGAAAATTATGGAAAATGTATCTTCGGCTTATACACACATCCATGTAGCAGGTTATCTACTTTTTTGAGTCATAAAAAGACATTTTAATTTGGCCGGATGTCTCGTAATGTCGTGCTTTTGGGCTTGCGCGTCACCCATACTTCCTTGGACCCCTCCCTCCGCTTCAATACTACCATGACTAAAAAGCCCCCTCACCTTCATGACCTCCTTTTCTATTCAAATCAGGGTTCAAGTCCCGTAATACTAGACCCCTTCCGACTTTTCCCTGCTCACATATCTGCTTCCTTTTTGGCCCGTTATTTTCTTATCCGTGCCAAACCTTTGGAACCATATTCACATCGATATTTGTCGTTTATCAACTCTCCCAATTTTTAAATCTAGACATTACCTGTTCCTTATCTCCCTTCAATCTAACCACCCACGATTCATCATTATTTGTTATTATTCTTTTCGGCGTTGTAATAATTCCTATGTTTTTTTTTTTCAACTGTAAACAATTATGTTTTATGCTACCATCTCTTTTTAGTTCTTTGTAGTCGTGTTATACGTTCATAGCCCCTTTATTAGTTATAAGCTTCAATCAAATCTGGGTCATATTATGTATTTGTTTGTCAGCTAAACTATCAATCTGGTTACTAAGACGATTTCCCAGAATAAAGTGGGTTTTTTTTCATTTCAATTAAAACATTTCTAAATTTTAGTCTGACCTGTCACTTATTCATCGTTCGGTACAGCTCGTGCAAACTTTGTGGTATTAAATAAAGATGTGTCAAACATAATCAACTAAATACATTAAATAACTAACAATGAGTAAATATTCTTGCCTAGCGACTGGTTGAGTTAGCTATTAATCCCGAGGCTGACTGGTGTTATTAATTGAAAGAGGAGGGCCGGGGTGCTTATCTTGCAGCCCCCCCCCCTCTGCCAGCAATCGCTACCTCTTATCGCTAGGGTCTCACTCTCGCTATCCTCCTTCTTAATGGTTTCGGTCCCGTGTTCTTTCTTATAGCAAGCCATCTAAGGGATTGTTTAAAAGGATAGGTTTATAGTTATTAGAATTAGTAAACAAAACTATTTGGTTTTCACCTATTTTATTTAATGTGAAACTAAACTGTTATAATGGAGCCAAAACGGCTTGACTCAAACTCGCAGGGCTCGAAAGGACGTTGAATGCCCAAGATAACATGGAGTGAAATCCGGCAATTAAAGAAACAGCTGTTTGTTGGGATTTCATCCATTCCATTCCTACAAGTGAGGGAAATATGAGCTAAAACCGTAAACTATATATTATTAGTAATTAACAACCGAAGACAAAGTACACTGGCAGGATCGTTACTCCGACCTGCGACCTGCGACCTGCCCAATACTTAGTCCAAGCTTCCTCTGCAAACTGCACTAGTGGATGCATATATAAAGTATATATAAATACATATACAGCATATAATAGTATATATAGTATATATAGCATATATATATATATATATATAAACCAAACTGAAGTTGGAAGCCTCTAAGTTTTTGGTTTCGTTTCTTAATCAAGCTAGTTAGTTTTAAATTTGAGTGGTTTAGGATGGAAATGTGTTTTGCAAAAATATTGTAGGGCAAAGTGTAGGTATGGGACAGATCGTCACTAGTTTTGTCACTGAGAGCATGTTTGAGTTGTAAATCAAATATTTTAGGTAATTTTTAGCTTTTTTAATAAAAGTCTCGATTGCAACAGACCACATTATTAACATGACCATTCTATTGTATATTACATAAACGCGTAAAAATTATGCATTATGCATTAATTAGTTTAAACATATAACTAAGACATATTAAATACTCTTAAATAAATAAATGGTTTTTAAAAAATAAAACACTAATGCATTAAAAGCTATTTTTCTCCTTAATATCTTGAGTGTATGTGATATATTTTTCCATATGATTACCTAATCTGCCTATGGTTTTAAAGAATTGACAACTACTAACCTCTATAAGGAACCCAATTAATTATATAATAATCTATATTTGTTAAAGAAATAGAAATATATTAAGTTATGACTGTTCTCTTAGGCTCTCTAAGGGTAGCCAATGAATTTAAGTAATTAGGCTTGCCTTGATGTAACAGGTAAAGCAGATGATAAATCTAGCATTTGGAAGGGATTGAGGAATAAGGATAAAGGAATATGGGTTGGGTATTTTAAGCGATCGGAGGCAAACGATTGAACAAAAAGATCTTTCCAGTCAAGGCGTAACAGGAGAATTCGACATTCCTCTGTCTAGAAGTACAACGTGGAGAGCCGGAGAAAAAGCGAAAAGGAGCCATCCAATTATAACTAATGCCACATGCATAATTATTATGAAGGCTCACTGCCGGCGCGAAACATTCAAATTTCGAGCACTTCCAAATAATAAACATACTATGCTATGTTAGAATAGAATAGGAAAAAAAATTATTCAAGAAAAAGTCCCGTATGATTACATCTATCTTCAGATGACAAATTCACTTATGTCAAATAAATAAAAGTGCCAACCTCTATAGGAAAGATAATAATAATTCTGGGGACAAAAAAGAATATTTAACTGCTTTTGGTAAATAAAGTCAAAGATTAATATATAAGAAACCAACAATGTACAGTATGACATTGAATAAAAACTATTGAATTAATACAAGATAAAAAGTGGCATACAAGCTGGCAGCCAACATCTATCTTTATATAGTAAACAATAAAAGACAAAAATAAAAATAAAAGTCATAAAACATGATATAATGTAATGAATGAATCGTTCCCAGACTAACGAGAATGGTGTTGAGGATGAAGCATGTGGATATTAGGAGGTAGAGAATTACAGAAAGGAAGTAGAGTGAGTAAGGAATGACCTATCGTGTGCTGCAAACTGTTACTTGGCAGTGTTTATTTTAAGTTGTGTGAGCAGGAGTACATTAATACTGAAGCAGATCTGTAACGTGAGCTTGACATTATTTCAGTAATTACTGGACTCCAACAAGCTGACAACAGCTCATTAAGTAAGTAGAATCGATTTAAAACGTGCTCGCACACAGCCTATTTATTACGGCTTAAGGTAATAATTAACAACATTTCATAGCCCGATAAACTCCTAAATCCCGGACGTATATCAATTGAGGAGGGCATTAAAAGGGCGTGCTTATAGGTAGAATATCGGCGGTGCATAAATCGAGGACTTAAGTCTCAAGCGGCAAGGATGAGCGCAAGCGTGCTCATTTCGTTCCCTATCGCTGCCCTAATCTGATTAGCCCAACTAATTATGGACTAATGAGGCTTATACTAGGAGCGGTTAGCTGGATGGTGTATTTACTAAGGGCTATGGACTGTGCCGCCAAGCCCTCAATTGAATAGTTTAACCTTCAGGCAATTACTGCCTATTTCGTCCATCAAGCCTGTAGTAACAGTTACTATGATATTTGCTAATCCTTCATAAAACACTTTCAACACATACATACGGGGCCGTCCATTTCAGGGCTAAAAATTTAGTCAGGTGTGCAGTATCGCATCATTAAGGGTTTCGAAGATTACTCTTGATACTACTTAACACCCTCTTGATTGATTTTCTAAGTTTATTGAATTACATTTAATAGCAGACACATTTAAAAGTAGTTTTTACAATTGTCCGTTAGAGTGATTTCTTTTGTAATTATAGTACACTCCACTAAATCCCTATCATATTATTGTTAATCAGCGTTTCGAAATCTTTAATTTGATGACATTACTTTTCAAAGGATTACTTTTATTTTCAGTATCTTTAGGATATCCATCATACCTAGCAAAATATCATGCCTCTAAAAAATCACTGGTTGAGCTAAACTTGGCATTATAATGACTTTGTGTAATTACAGTTTAAAAATTAAACTTTACGTTAAGAGAGCTTTAATTTGATACCCTACTTCAAATGATAAAAATATATTTATTACCACATAATTAATTAATTAGTAATCCCTTATTATGCTTTATGGAGGTCAAAATATTTTTCTTGTCGTTAGATGGATCAAGTGGATCCTCAACGGAAAATCACGGTCTGCTCTGTTAGAAATTGTTTAAGTATATTTATTTATCTGTGCTTCATTAAATATTGATGCAGTGCATTCTGTGGAAAATATTGATAAATACAAAAAGAGTTGAATAAGGCCTTTCTGTTAACCACCTGGTGTCAGAAATCTGGTAATATTTGGCAGACCCGCTTTCATAAGCGTAGGATACTACAGGTTTTCTTCAGACAAGTCATTTTTTTGTTTTGCCAATGCCGAAGGAAGACGGATGGTCTGATCGAAGAAGGCTCCAGCAATAACTAGCGGTCGCTGTCCCCGTCCACGGACAGACAGAACCAATATCCCAGCTCACCTCTGGCTATGATTCAGCCCCTCCAATTAATGTGACTGTGAGGGATGTTATTGGTCCCCTAGAGGGCAGAACCGCCCTGTCGTTATTAAAAAATCCCCCAGCCATTGTTGCCTGCGTCTTTGTCAGGACAAACAGCCCGCTAATTGCTTCTGTTCAGTCGCCATCCACCGTGCTCTGATCCGCACCCTCCCAAGCACACTGCCTCCCTGTGTGAGGGCACTTCTGTCCGAGGTCACAGTAATTGACACTTGATATCACCAATAGCTAGA
The DNA here is from genome assembly GCA_930367205.1 of Acanthosoma haemorrhoidale. Lineage (NCBI taxonomy): Eukaryota > Metazoa > Arthropoda > Insecta > Hemiptera > Acanthosomatidae > Acanthosoma > Acanthosoma haemorrhoidale. The sequence goes on from OV884012.1 coordinate 34,812,820, forward strand.
GCTAGGCTTTTCAATCATTTGCATCTGTCGTCTAACCGACCAAGAACCTTACAAGACCAATGCAGTCTCGCAATCTATTATAATAGCCAATTTCCAAGATGTCTATCCTATGCCATTTAGTACCATGGCAGTCGTGAATATTATACAATTAAGTGTTAGACTATTTACAATCCACAAAAACTATAAATATATTTTTTTTTTTTAGAACAAAATCTATGATATGAATGAAAACATTTATCACAATTACTTATTGCCCAATAAGGCACATTGTATTTTTATCATAATAAAGTTGTTTTATCAATAGAACAAAACCAGTTTTAAGATGCCTAAAACATCTTGGGAATGAAACTAAGTACTTAATTAAATGAAAATATCCGACCTCATCATTTATTTAATTCATCAACACCTTTAGGTATTTCCTATGAAGTGTTCACGGAAGTAAGTCCAATTTTCTAGTCGGTTTTAGAGGTTGAGTTTAGCGCGTGTAGAGTTGATAAATAGAATCTTTGAAACGCTTCATGTTCATGGAATCCTCCGTAACATAAAATGTTTAATTTACTTTATAGTTGATATATCAAAATGGATCTCTGATTGATAATAGTTAACCTATAACCAATACTGGTAATTTTCTTTCTTCCGTTTTGTAAATACGTTGTATACGGTAGCGGTAACATCTCTAGATATGCGCTTTTGTGTTCGTTAAAATTTCAATCATTGGATGTAAATCGCAGATCAGAAGTTCTGATTTAAAGGACTTAAGGGGAAGTATTGGCAAATTATTTGTTAATATATTCAAAACAATACTGTTTGCGCTAGGGCTCTTAAAAATCAAGAATTCCCCCAACGCCCGAAAATTGAAAGTGAGAAGCTTGATGTTGGATTGAGTCGGTTGGCGTTACAAACTTGCCAACAGTAAGGCATAAACAATAAACAAATAAATATTCATTTAATTAAAACTGATCAGCAACTTAACCAGGCCTGAATATTAGTATAACTAGTACAAATAATTGTTAGTATAATTAACATATAAAAATTACGAAAACGTTTATAGTCACGATACGATGGATGTTCGAAGAAGAGTGCGGATAGTCAACCGCAGGGCGGCGATGCGCACGGAGAGATGTGTAGACGAGATAGGCCGAGAAGTCCAAAGTTGTAGTAAACAGCGACTTCTTGTTCGCAGGGGAACAGGCCCGTATTCTGCTATCTTCATCATTGACTAAGCCAAGCTCAGGCCTAAAGCCTTGTCCTCTAATACGCAAAGTCGTATTTATTTACTTCCTCGAGCTTTATAGTCTTTCGAACCATTTTCTCTGTATGTTGATGTAATAAAATGAAAATTGCTGTTAAGGAGAAATAAAATAAATAGATTTCATAACTTACATTTAAAGTTTTAATCTTCAATATATGTCCGTGTGTACAATATTTACATATACTTAATTTCTAAATTTCTCTTGCCGAAACAATCAGAATAATTAAAAAAATAAATTTATAATTTTAAAAATTTTCACTCATCTCATTACCATAATAAAAAAAATAATAATAATACAAAATATTGTTAATATCTTCCCAAACAAAAATTAAGTTTAAACAAAAAAATGAGGTCTCTCTATTTTGAATTACCCTATTTGAATCAAAACTTATTGAATGCCTAAGGGCCCGAAAAAATACAGTTTTAATTATCCAACAATAGGATTCACATATAAATATATATTTATTTCCCTTCCCTGCATATTGAATTTGTATCCTTTTTGAAATAATACAAGGGTTTATAATTTGCATAAATAAATTTTATGCGCTAAAATAAGAACATTATTACCACGGACTTGAATCAACAAGTTTAAATTTATAACGGTCAAAAGGCTACTCTACTGAGATTTAGATTCGCCCTTGTTTGTTCATTAATTTAAATGAGCCGATTTTGCCCTAGGGGGCACAACACCTGTTTTTAACCTAGGATTGATTATCTTTTATCATGGCATGACGCCCTCGCACTAAGCCTAATTAACTCTTTCTAGCCGTTATTAAGCGATAATAAAACAGGCAGGCAGATAGATGGTCGTAGATAGCCGGGAGTAATCGGATTTGGAAGAGTGCACGGAGAGCGTTGGCAGAGCAAACAGAGGAGCCCTGTCCCCTGTTCCAAACATGACACTAATTGGGCCCGAACATTCTGTCATCGGTCGTCCTCCCATCGATCCCAGGCCACTAACAGATGGGCCTTTAATCCCCTCTCCCTCTTCCTCTTCCGCCGATATCCCATGTATTTATTGTCATCCGCTTATAGTAGCGGTCGGCTATTTTTGACAATATCCTACAAATACCCCAGGGAAACCAAATATCCTCAGTATTTTACCAGAAGAAAGGAATGTATCGCATAACAATCTCTAAGCTAGCTTCATCAGTTTCTTATAAAAATCCATCTAAACGCCTGCGGGAATCAAATGCTTTTTCCATATCAAATATCAACCTACAATTTTGCGCTTATCTAATTTCTGGAATTTCTATTCGGGCTAGCTTCTTCAGTTTGTTTTAAACATTAGAGGTTGGCTGAAACAACTGCGTAGATATATAAGACAAGCCTACTTATATTGCTTGTACATTATTCTTGTCACGCTTGTTATTACTCCATATTTTAATAATTTCGGTCTATTTCATCATTTTTATGACTTCTATAGTCACCATACTACTATAGTGACCTCTACAGTCACCATACTACTATAGTGACCTCTACAGTCACCATAGTACTATAGTGACCTCTACAGTCACCATAGTACTATAGTGACCTCTACAGTCACCATAGTACTATAGTGACCTCTACCGTCACCATACTACTATAGTGACCTCTATAGTCACCATACTACTATAGTGACCTCTACAGTCACCATAGTACTATAGTGACCTCTACAGTCACCATAGTACTATAGTGACCTCTACAGTCACCATAGTACTATAGTGACCTCTATAGTCACCATAGTACTATAGTGACCTCTATAGTCACCATAGTACTATAGTGACCTCTACAGTCACCATACTACTATAGTGACCTCTACAGTCACCATAGTACTATAGTGACCTCTACAGTCACCATAGAACTATAGTGACCTCTATAGTACGTAAAGACTCCCTAAAACCATTTCTCGATTGTACACGTATACCATACTAAATAATAATAATAATACCATAAGTAATAATATACTAATAATATACTAGAAATCTCTTCATAATGTAAAAGCTTGCTGGATTCATAAAGCCATTTTTTACGGACTAAATTTGTTTTAGTTGAATTGAGAGAAGTTAGTGATTCCTATTGTTGGGTCCCAAAACATTTTTTAAATATCTTTATTATTTTTTTTGTTATTGCCGTCTTTAATTTGATAAGTTAGTGGCACGTGACAGACCTTTTTCAACATATCTCAAACAAAACATATACCAATGTAGCATGATTCTTAAGACAGGTATCATAGAACAGACAGACAGATTGTTCCATTATTAACATCTAAAATTAATATGTTTCATCCAACTCTTACTCTTCCCGGTCGGTTTGGATACATGTCTCCCTGTAAGGACTGGGAGCAGATCCCAAACCAAAGCCACTGACATGAATTATCACCCATCTAGCTGTGTGCCACTGTTTCTATTACTTGCCCCGGTAGCGACAGAACCGCCCCTGTTGGTATTATTAATCACAGGCGGGCCTGGATGTAATAAAGATTTCAGGCCCCCCGGTGACAGGTATAAAGAGGGTCGGATCCAACCCTAATTGTTTCCACGGGCTGACTGGGGCTCTTCCAGAAATAATTCAGGCGAGGGGGCCCAAAGCCTGGATTTCCGCCCGCCCCTGCTTTGGAAGGCTGAAGTGGGTGGCACAGCGGTGGCTCATCCAACCCCGTGTCTGTTTAATGGATGCCTCGGCCTTCAGCTCCTCGTTACTGCCAACCGAACGGCGCAAGTTGTATCTTGCTCCTTTTTCGTCAGCCTTACTTACCGCACTTATACACATTTATTTGAATGTTTTATCTGCGTACTTTCAAAACAGGGAGAGATCCTTGTGAAATCAATTCATCCTATTTGACTGGAATGTTGTATTACGTTCGACTACTATTGAGACCGCAATTAAAAGCGAATGAATGCACTTATTCCTCTCATCTGTACTCTATAAATATAAATTTAATTTCAGTAAATGTAACAGATACAAACGTTTTTCGTTTGTTAATAATGTAATGATAATACATCGAATGCAGTGAGTGGTATAAGAAGATGGTTGGTTACGGCTGCTGTACTCAACCATGGATTTTTAATGTTAGTAGTTTGTTCCATTCCAGTCTCTTAGCACAAACAACAACGGATGCGGACCTACTACTTATTACTGACATATCCCTCACAAAAAAATCTGATGATAATTTTACGTGTTGCCAACGTCATAATGAACTCAAGTGTCACACTTCATATTTTTCCTGCCTTTCAATTAAATCCCACTATTATGAAGAGCAGCATTTCGGACGCCTCTTCGCTTTTCGTCAACGCCTGGCTGATCTTTAAATCCTACATTTTTCTTATTATATCAATATAATAAAATCATATTTAGAGCTAATAATACATTAAACTAAATAAACCTATTTGAATTCAAGGGCGTTCTCCGCTAGCTCATTAATTGGTTGCCCGGTTACTGTAATAAACTATATCTTCTAGCATGCAGTCTAGTAGTCTATTGTATAAATAATCAATTCAATTAACATTACTTTTACAAAATATAAGACCTAAAAACAGAAATACATATTAATAATCCTTAATATAATTGAATAATTCAACATGTTATTTATATGATTCAAATATATATATAAAAATATGATCCCTGCCCTGAACCATTATTGCCCGAATATCTTGAATAAACAATCGATCAACAATGATTCATTACACGATGAATAAAATTGATGGAAACAGAAGACTGGCTACTCTGCAGATTGGTATAACGCACGGTAACGAACCTCAGGGTTGACTTAAAAGTAATAAGAAAATGATTCTCCGCACATATATCACAAACAATTTAGTTTCGAATGTTCGTGACTTCTTAAATATTGTTCGTATTAACGCGAGATTTGAATTAGTTTCATTAATGAAACTGTTTTCATTCATTCATGAAATCGTAACTATTGATGCCCACAGTTAACTTTATTTAGAAAACTCTTGAAGATTCTCTTAATGTAGCCATCATTGCCATATAAGAAATGAGGGCTATTGATAAGTGTGCATTATTACAGTGGATATGTTGAGTACGAATTGCCCTGGGAAATGCCCCGAAGGTAGATGATGATTAGTGTTCCCCTGGAGACGGGCAGGCAGATATATATATTTTTGCGAGTGGCCCTATGATGAACGGTAAGGAGGTCTGACATATATTAGGATTAATGCTGGCCCTACTAACAAGGCTCGCGCGCCACAATGGGCCGGCACTAATGAGCTATTGTGTCATCGCCTTTGTGCAGCCCTTTGTTTGTCTTGTCTCTTGTCTCCGCCGTCCTATTTAATGGCTGCTAGGGGGGGGGGGGGTGCTAGGGCCTTTAATAGCCCCAGTATGGAGTGCCTGGCTTATCGGCCCTTCGTCATATCGCCATAATCCAATTCGTCCTCTTATATCCAGTACTGGAGAGGTATATATCTTAGAATTAGAGAAAAAAAATTAAGGAAAATAGAGTTACGAGTTTTCTAGTAGGATCCGATAAGGAGAGCAAATGAATTAAAGCTATTAAGCTTAAATAGATCTGGTACATTAAATGGTGAAATGGTTGAAATACTGCTTTTGGCATCAAATGAGGAGTGAGGAAGAATGGATATGGGTAGGCTGAAAATAAACCGCTCGTATCAAATATACAAGAGCACCCAGAGCAATTGTTGAAATAACTCAAAAACAAAGAAAAAGCGCAGGGAAGCAGACAGCCAATCAGAACTAATAAAATGTATGCCATGTTCATAATTGCCTATCCACTTTTCAGGCCTGGCGCGAAACGTTGGAATTTCAAAAAATAAAAAGCCATCTCACTTGACAAGTACTGTACCGCTTCCACAAGCCACAAAAGCCGGTTCCGGACAGATTAGTTTAAAAGTAAGCCCCCATATTTCTTGTAATGAAGGAATTTTTTTCATGTTCTTACCTAATGTTATAGATTATAATTCCGGACTCTGTACCTCACTGTACTCATCTACATTCTACCGTAGTGGTCGTAAAAATTATTCAGTCTATCTCAAATTGCTTCAGATACACCACCTGGAAAATACAAAGTGCTTATATTTCCCCATGGTTACACACCACTTCGTGTTAACACAAACATAATTTCAAAGGCATTCTATTCTAAAAAATCAGTTACTAAAACAGAAACGTTTTTGTTTCATTGGTATTTTTCAAAATCAGAATGTTTTCACCCATGTCTCAATGAGTATTAGTCTTTACATGAGAGAAATATTTATATTTCTAACTTTGAATATTTATATTCTAAAAAAATATAATATTTATATGGAGGTCACATTTTATAGGATGAAGAAATAAAAAATATAACGATTGCTATAAAACATGATTATCTATAATTAATTATTTGGAATTAAAAAAAGGTAGAAATCCATAAAAACTGTCATTAACATCGTGTTAGCAACTTCCAGTGTTCTCTTTTAGACGAATTATGATTTATAACGATTTTAAGACGAGTTCTAATTGATGCCCTGTCAACGAAGGGACAGTAGCCATGATGATTTAATAGCGTATTTTTCGGTTCTCAAAATATTTGGTAAGGTTTTTTAGTATAGTAGAAGGGCTGAGACTCCCTGACCTCAAAACTTACATTTCTTTATATATTTCCTTCTAACTCTACCTGCTTATTTTGTTTATATATTTTTTCGAAAATACTATTTAATTTATTATTGATTAGCATCTAAAGATATATATATTAAAACCGTTTAAAGAGTTTAAACTTTAATTTAATGCTAACTAATTAGCAATTTTTTTTATAACTTTTAGCAACACTGTTCATTTTTATCAATGGGTACTAAAGGAAGAATGGCTAAATGATTTCCACTAATGTCAACGATTCTAGAACATAAATAAAGTCATAAAGAAAATAAGAAAATCAAGTCACTCTCATAAAAAGATAAAAACGAATTAATTTCTGGCGAATACTTCTCGCTCTCTGTAACCAATTAATAACCCTTCAACACGAGGCCCCCTTCCCCTTTTAGCCGACTGGCCAATAACCTGAAACAACCGGTGGCTTTGACAGAGGAGGACACCGCCGCTAGGTTGTATATTATTACATTATGAGGTGAATGTTTGTCGGAAAGGAAAAAAATATTTAAAAAAACGGCTCCCCCGTGTTTATTGTGAATAAAGGCCGGGCGAGGAGGCTGAAAGGGGGGTGGTATTTTTTATTTGGGAGATCATGAAGCGGCTCTTTGTTGGCTGGCTCCTTAATCCCCCGGGCCTGCCTGCGCTCTAATTGCCCTCAGCAAGCGCGCTTTTAAAGCGCCCCCCCCCCGCATCCCCATTGATTTTATATCTTCCCGCTAACTCCCTCACTCGCTCTCTCGTTCTTAATAACTCAACCTCCACTGCTCCGAACAATGAGAGGTTTATTCTTCTGCTCACTCTACGTGGGCCGAAAAGATTCGTGATGAACATATGTAGATTCCCGCGTTACTTTCTAAAAGTTGTAAGAGCTGCAGTCATAAAATAAGGGATGGATTTTATTCTCCCTGCTCAGATTAGTTATTGAGCTCTTCTACTATTCTCTGCTACGAATCGTTTTTATTTTTTATATGTAGGCTTCTTAGATTATTTATATAAATTTATTTAATGCATAGTAATGATTGATCTTTGATATAAGAGTTTTCGAGGTCGTTGAACCAAAACCATTTTTTAAACATACGTCATGGAGAATTAAAAGTATCATATATAACTGATTGATGAGAGGGTCAGTCCCCTTTATATTATTTCAGCTATAATTTTGTTGTATTTGTTTTAAATATATAACAACGAAATTAATGTCGTAGAAATTAAAAGAACAATATCGAGAGATAAAACGAGATCCGGCCGGAATCTCCTATGTTTTTATTTAAAATACCTTTCTGTGATTGCAATAGTAATCAAATTTATTTATAGTTGAGGGTGAATAATTGCTGAGCCTGAAACGAGAAATTCCACTTCGTAAATGATATGTTTGAGAACATTGTTTTTCGCCTTCCTACCGGTCGGTATATCTTTTAACGATCGTATGTCGAAAAATATATTCAATCTCTATAATATTTTAATAAAAAAAATAGCTCTTAATCTATTTTAAGTTTTAAGCTCGTATGTTCCCCTATTATAAACTAGGAACAATAATGCAAAAAGAACTTCAAAGGTATTCTTATTGGGAGCCAACAGAAATAACGTATTTAACTCCGTTCCAGCAGATTTCAAACGTTATTTTGGCTAGTAACATTTTGTTTTTTATTTATTTAAAATGAGTGACTAAATTGATAAATAAATAAAATTAAATACTTCTGGTCAAAAATAACGAACCATTTTTTCACAAGAATTGACGTGGAGGGTCCGGCAGCATCTGTCGTTGTTGGGCATTCATATTGTAAACCTCCTTTATTTGTTTTATACATATTCAAAATCATTCTATTTAGTTCCAAACTGATTGGGAAAAAAAGTTTCATATATTGTCGAAGGATGACTTGGCCCTCGAACCAACAAGTTAATATTCTTGTTGCGGGTGTCCTTACAATTGATAAGTTTCTGTAATCCCTATCTCAGTTTCTTCTTGCTTCGGTGACGTGATTAAAGGATTAAAAGGTGGTTGTGAAATAAATCCCTTTAACCACAAATACGTAAGCAAGGAGGTAACATTTGAGTGAGTGGATGATCTCTAGATAAAAATTGTATGACAAAAGGTTACTTATAAATGATATGGTATTTCACATTCACAGCTCTTATAAGAAAAATTAAATTTCTTATCGCTCTTCCAAATATAGCTAAGCGAACCTGAGTGCACGAAAGTCGGCTATGCTCAGTTTTGGTCAAGACGTTATAATATTGCCATTTAATACGAGATATTATTAAAAAATAAATTAAGAATATAAAGTAGAAACAGTGATATGATTTATAAGCATATTTATTAATATTTTTTTGGGCGTGGGGGGGGGGGGGTAGGCTTGTGCTCACATCAAAGGGAGGATAGACTCGATGCTATCAGGAGTCAACAATTTCTATTTACGGCTGATTTAAAAAAAAAAAAAAATCTTTATGGCCCGTCTCGGGATTTGAACCTAGAAGTTTAATATCATTAGGCAGTTACCTAAACTACTGCACCCTGTGAAGAGCATTCTTTCCTTGATCAGTAATATGATTTTTAGTGAATAATGGTAAGAATAGGTGAAAAAAATCCTCACCCTTTCTCTATATATATTCCTGAGAATGTATAATTAAAGGACATACGTAAATATACTTGTCTGCAGTGACGGATTTAGCTTTTATATCGGAACGAAATGATTTAAATATAAATATTAACAAAAAACAAACCTATTAAAACTAAAAAAACAGTATTTAATACACCATTTATATTTGTATTGCTCCCAAAACAATATTTTTTGGAATCCATTTGAAATTCTTTTTGTGTTACCGTCTCGAATGTGTAGATCTTCTGTCCTTGACAATAATAAATAGTTTTAGGAATTTAAAATTTTATTACATTAAAACAAGGTTTTTTATTATGTCAGAATAAAATTTTATATTTTTTTTGTTTATATTTTCAATTGGCTAGTAATTAACTTTGTAATTTTTAATTTTTTTTTTTACAAATTACAAATACAATTTACAAATTTCTCCTCTTGTTGCGTACGCAGATGCATTCGAAGGAGGGTCGAATTACAAAAACATTTTTTTTTACAGAGAAAATATCAATATACAATATAAACAGGTCTAGGCGATGGGGCTCACCTTCAGATTAGAATGAGGGTAAATTTTTAATAGAACCAGCACCGTTTTTATATTACATCATTAGATATTCCATTTTTTCATGAGAATATAAGATTGTATTATAATTTACTTAATATTATTTATTTTTTAACTAAGGACTTGCAGTAAAAAGTAACTTTCTTAAATGCAGTATTTATATCTAATCTATCATCTTATCCTGGGACCTTGTCACCCCATATCATAAAAAATTGCTATTAAATCAAATGAATATTTACAGTATTGCTCCAAAGGAATGATGCAACGAGGAGTTTTTTCAAGTTTAATTTTTTTTTTTCGTACAATCCAATATTGAACATAAACCAAAACATTGTTGCGGGGAATTTAGGAATATTCCAATATCATTTTTACGGCCGATATCGCAGGACATACGCTTTCATATGATATATGACATATAACATGTGAAAGACGATTTCTACGAAAGTATAGCCCCTCCCAGTAACTGTCTGCTAATTGCTTTCAATGCGACTTCATTTATTCAAATGATAATATACAAACCTGGCAGACACTAAACTATTTACAGACTGCTTAGTCAAGCTGAGGGCCTGCACTTCCGCTGGTACTGGAAATAACGCTGGATTAGGCGAGCCCGGGCGGTGACAATCAGCAACGGTATTTCAGGCAGGGCGCAATCAGCAAGCGAGAGCCGAATGAAGGGCTGTTATTGCGTTTAACCTTCTCCGTCCCCAAATTATCGTTGCACCATCATTCTATATAGGCGTGATTGTTTGAATTCTGTTATGCCAATTGTGAAAACAGACTAACAGCCGGCCCGACAGTTTTCATGTTTAATTCATATTTTGAGACTCCCTTCAGTTGTATTTTAGCCAAAAACTAATCCCGTGACCGTCGGGAAACCATAGAAAACAGGCAAATATTTAATTGATGACATTTATATTTTTTTACAAGTTAATAGTTTAAAATGATTTAATGGATGTGAGTTTAGTTGAACTAATGATGAACCTGAATTGAGGCAAATTAAATGTTTTATAGTATTTTTTTTGTATATTTTCACTAAACGTTGGAGTTATATACATGGTTTACTTTTGAATTGACAACAAGCGTTTTAACTTATAAGATTGACGTAACTCTGTATTTTTTGATAGATTTTAAGTCATTGATTAGTTAGTTATGTGATTTTTATGATATTTACAAAAACATGTAATAGTTTATTATATTTTAAATATTATTTATTATGAAATGAATCTTGTGCCGCCTGCATGTTATAGCACTTGATAATAATGCCTGATTCTAATCATAAACGTATACTATATCGTGTTTTTTATCGAGTTTTAATTATTAGCCATATAAAACCGATATTGTCAGAGCCGGGGATTGAAGCCCGGTGACCCGGTAAGTGCTAAAATATTTTAAGCTAGGCTCTGGTGTATACCTTAGAAAAACATCACCATCACGAAATCTTTCAAAGGAGACTAAAATGTGGTTGTTTATTTTAAATTTCCCTATAGTTAACGAGAGATTTGCAAGAGCGTCAATTATAACTCTGCTACTCAAGACTTCTTTAAAAAAAAACTATATTTGGTATAAATCACAAATGTATAATTATATATGGTCGTAAACTAAGAGCTTACTAGTCACATGAATACCTGAAGGGAATGACAAAACCCCTTGGACAGCTCTATATATACATGCAAAGAAATGGGAGCAATAAAGATAAATAGTGCGGGAAACAAATAATTCAGAAGGGGATCTGTGAATGTTTGAATAAGCTATTGAAAGCTACACAATAGAGAACTATCAGTGGTTTCTATGAAATCAAGATAGGAGATATAGTTCTACTGAAGCAATTGTTATTGTTAACTGTGTGATTAATCATATTACCTAACTGTTGATGAGTCATATTACCTAACTGTTGATGAGTAGATTTGATACTGGCTTGGAAGAGCACAATGCCTAATAATTATTATAGCAGTGGAATTACATATCAAAACTAATAATTTCTAAAATGGGAAGTTTTATTTTGAGGGCTGTAAATTCTATTAAAACTCCCCATTCGACAAGATGTTGTCAAAACAAACCACTGCATACCCTAACGACCTGTGAAGCGCCCTTGTGAAGTGCCACGGATGACTGAAGACCCTCCTAGGTCGAACCCCTCCCTCCCGCTGGCCTGTGCCCAGGGCTAATGGAATTATATTGTTTGGGCCCTTAGGCATTCCTAGGGGACAGCCGAAATAGAAGCCAACTCGTCTCACAGTTTAACCGCCTTTTTTAGTGTCCACTGGTTTTGTGTGTTTCGTCTTCACGGTTATGTTGGCAGGTGGAGGGAGATACCGCCCCGCCACCCCTCATTGATTTTCGTAACCATTTTTCTTTTGGGGGCGTAAACAAAATTAAATTAAAGATCTAATTGTTGTTTACCGATTTACGCTATGGGCATTTGTTTATATCGTTGATGGCCAATACAAGTTCTTCTACTTCAAGCTCTATAAATGGTAGGTCCCCGACAAGTAGGATTACCAATTTGTCCAATTCCGTGAAAAATATATTTTCAAATAATTTATTTAAATTTTGGAACTCCAAAGATTATCTAAATATGCCTATATTACAATATTGAAGAACACTCGATGGAAGGAAATGAAATTTAATTTCACATAACAAAAGGATAACATTATTTTATCACGGCAGGAACTTAAAATTAAACAGCATTTTTTAAATTACTACTAACAAAACATACTAACGATAATGATGGTAAAAGTAATAAAATGTGACTTTACAGATTACAAACGGAATAAGGTCCACATAATCGGTGCTTATGTAAGAGGATTCACTCAAGAAAGCTGGTCAACAATGCGATCAAAGAGTAACCACTGTGATTTCTTCTAGCATATCAATGATGTGTTTTAGAAAAGCTGAATAACCAATTCAGAATGCTCACATCACATTGTTGACCACCAGTCTTTTCACTTGTAATGTTCTTTTGTTAAAAATTTCTGTGTTGATTCTTATCTTCTCAATATTTTATCTAAATTAAAGGTTTTTGTAATGATTACGAGCGAGATGTACTGATCAGCATAATCGATTGAATGCAAAAGTCTTCTTTTTGGTGGCGATGGATTGGGATCAACCAATGAGAACAGCAGTTACCAAAGTCAGCGGGCCACTGACGTGATATGAGAAACTTATAGATGAATAAATTTATCGAAATAAGTTGGAACGAGCAGAATTAAATATCGTGAACGATCGATTTCTAATGCAGAATTGAAACATTTTCAAAACTTTAAACGCTATTATCTCAAAAGTGTTCTTTCGGTGATTGGTCACTATTGCGATGTGGAGATTTGAGTTGGAGTTCTTGACCAGATAATAAATTTTGTAATGATAAAGAAGATAAGTACTAATATATTTTTAGTTTCCCCTTATACGTATACGTCATACCGTAATCCATTTTGCAAAGATTCTTGTTAAGAGGGTTATGATATAACAGATGCAGGGGATGCCAACGTGAAGCCGGAGGGGACTGCACACTTGTGTTTTCACAAGAAAATCAGCTGTATAAATTAGAGGAAAATTGCCCCGGACGGCCGAGGAATGCCCCTACAAAGCGGTTGGGGTGAGCGGCTTGGGGTTGGTAAAGCTAGGGGTGAAAACCTCGTTAGTACTCCAGTCATATAATAAGGGATAGGTTTTATCTCCTTGCTCAGATTTATTCTTGAGCTCCTCTACTATTCTTCGCTGGAAATCGTTTTTATTTTTTTAATATATAGTTCTTAGATTGTTTATATAAATTTATTTAATAATTTAATAATAAAAGTAATGATTTATCTTTGATTTAAGAAATGTCGAGGTTTTTGGACCAAATATTTTCTTTAAATATATGTCATGCATAAATAAAAGTATATAACTAATTTATCAGAGGGTCAGTTGCTTCTATATTGTTGTATTTTTTAAAAATATATTACAATGAAATTAGTGTCGAGAGTGAAAGGACAATATTGAAAGATATGCGAGATCAGGTCGGAATCGTCTGTGCTTTTTTAAGAAATACCATTCAGGTACTATGGAAAAACTACTCAATTGATGCTAATAATAATAGCAATTCCATGAAAAATAACGTAAGATCATTAATTAACCAATTACTTGGTTATTACAAAGGAATGTTTTTATACCATATTGATTAGGGTATTAAGTCAAGGATCTCGATCTCCTGACCAATGATTTAATGTGTTTGTATTGTTTTTTAGGACAGGAGGCATTGATTAGAAAAAGTCATTAAAGTTAAGTTTGCAACTTTTCTCGAGTCGCAACGAACTCCCCATGATATTCAAAACTTTAATATATATTCAAATCTGAAAATTCACTAGCAAATCTGTTTTTAAAAATGAATCTAGAACTACTTTAAATGTTTAAACAAAATGTTATTTTTAACAGGCGCACTCTACTACTAAGTGAGTAAACGAAACCCTTGTCAAAAGAATAAAAATATCAACCAGCGGTCTGAAATATTGGTTTCTCCCTTCAGGAAGGCTAACTAATCCGGGCAATTCGTTGGATGGGGGTGGGGCGTGGAGGGTTGGGGAACGTGGATGGTCGAGAATTTATGAATATTACAGAAAGAGTTTTAGGGGGCAGGGATGTAAAAAGGGGAATCAGATATTGAATGGGGGGGGGTGTGTTGATATAAAGATTATTGGGGGGAGGGAGCGATTAAAGAACGATAAGAGGTCGGGCCTGCGTACTCCGGCTCCTTCATGGCCCACCTGTTCGTCAGGAAGTATCTATCACACAATGATTCGCGATTTTTTCCTTCGGCCAATGGTTTATGTTTTAGCTAGCAAGGGGTTTGAAAGTTGAAGCCAAGATAATAAGTACAAATGCTTATTACTATTATACTAATTACATTAGAAGAACTCTTGTTCATGATATGACCAAAACATTAATCATTTAAATGTTCAAACAACTAAATGCAGCGAATTCGCCTAATCATTAAATTTAAGAACAATAATCTCATGACATCTCATAACATGACTTACTGTGGACACAGATCAGCTCCTAACATCAATAGTCCATCCGCATTAGACCAAGAGGTCTCATATCATCCGCGTCAAGCAAGCAAGTGTCGCGTTGTTTATCAGCTTGGGATGAAGCCGCGGAAGGGGGGAAACATAATTCCTCGATCATTACCGTATAGCAGCCTCAATCAAAAATGTAAATAAAGTTCATGAAGGATATTCGGTAATAATTAATTGTTTAATTATATTATATTGTGAAGATAGGTGAAGGGAGGGCAGTGATGTCACGATGCCTTCAGCATCAGGTTAGTTAATCCGTGTGTCTCAGGGAATAATTTCTAATAAGGATCCTAATAAGTCGACAGTGGTAAATCGGATTTAACTTTCTTTGAAACATCTCCAGTCCATTGAAAAATTTTACTTACTGTAAAAAATTATTCTATCTTTTGACACGTCCATTGTACTCACACCTACTTACGGAAATTAATAATAAAACTATAAATTAAAATAAAACAATAAAAATAAAAACATAAATTAAAAATCTTCGTTAATTCTTCATTAGATATGGGGGGCACATATTTCCCCTTATCAAAGAACAAAAAAAAAAATAGTATACGATCACCTTGTTCTAAAAATAAGGTAAAATAAAAATAAATTACAATGTGTATATTATGGTTAAGAAATAAACTAATATGCGAAAGAAAAAAAAAACGAGACATAAGTAGTTCTAGGTGTAAATATTAACTAACCCATCCTCTCTCACTTTTAACATCTACTCAAGTCCACGGGTTAGAAAAATATATTCTATACTAAAATCTTTTTTATTTGTATGTTTGTTTAGGACTAACAGAGACGTTTTAAATAAATAAAGTTTTAAGAGCCGACAATAGCAAACCCGTTTTTAATGTCGCTTTCAATCCATAGCATTTTTGATCAAAAATATGAAGCTGTTATTTTACACTACTTTATGGCTGTAATATAATGTGAAAAGATACATCCAGTATTGCCAGCAAACTCCAGGCGATCATTAATCGATATAAGCGATGTATTCTAAAAGTGAGAGTTATACTGTAATGTATATTGAGAATATACAGTTATTACCAAATAAAAGCTGTTAGCAATACATAATTACTCCAACACGTCTCAGACAGAAACATGGGCTGGAATAAAGAGGAAGTAGCGTTGGCATTACCAAAACCGATCCACAGGTCTGAAGGACACAACGAAAGTTGATATAACTGCGACAGTGAGACGCTATCGCCGGATAACAGGCCTTACGTTAAGTATTTCACAATTATTTAATAAACTCACAAATAGTCCCGTTAAGTATCAGTCGATTTCGTTTCCTCACTTTCTATTTATGACATTTATGTCATTTGTGTTTATACAACAAATTATAATTCATATCATATGAACAAACTTTAGTCAGTTAAATAATAAAGGACTGGTATTTAAATAATTATTAAAATTTCTCATCACCCCTCAATCAAAGGTAAGTTTTATCCAAATCCACTCCTAACCACCCTCTATTAAAAACATGGAGGAACACCTCATGAGAAAGGGTATATCCGTAGTTGGTATGTGGACGTTTGTTTCCTCTGTACCTTGATTTTTTGTTTTCTGAACTGAATTCGTTGCTTCTTGCTAGGATAAGTTGCTATTCATATATCCTATCGAGGATGTGTGAATCCCTACAATACTCACCTCTCGAAGAAACACTCCTGCAGAGAATTGAACCCGAGTCTCCGCAGTTAGAATTATGTATGCTATGTTGGTTATTATACTATTAGGCTACGAAGTACCTACATCAATCACATTATGACAAAGTAAACGGGGAATTTCAATAAAAATGACATGATCAAAAATATATTTTTTTTTTAAACAGGGAATCCCCTGTAGTTGGCAAGAGAAAGCTGATCCGCTAACAGGTGGTTAATAAAACTGGAGTGGCGCGCGCTCTGTGAACGCTCGAGATCATTACCGCTGGCGGGTAATTGCTCGGTGGTGATTCCTTTGCGCAGTCGCCTCAATGCTTTTTTATCTTCTCTTCTCTTCCTACCTCTTTGGATTCGATGGCAGGCTCCAGTTACTGTTGCCACCGTATTAATAACACTTAACTCCCAACGATATTGCGTATTTTATCGGCGTGACGTTCAAAAAATGCAATGCTCACTACAAGCGTTAAGCATTCTGCAGTAAGCATTTTGATGTGTGGTGCCTGAATGACGCATGTGCGTTTAAAAATTGATGCTATAATGGAGTTGTAAATCGTAATGCTCACAAGAAGGATTTCGGAAAGTTATCATACTTATGAAAAACAATGCGAGAATATTTGAAAAGAAAAATGGTGTACTTTAATAATACAAAACAAACTTTTTTTTAACCGGTTCAAATTATTTTATCCTTTATATTTCTGGCTTCATCTTCAGTGATGTCCATTTGTCCATAGATATTCGTCTTCCATTGCAAGGAACTTCTTCATAGACTCGTCATGTTTTCAATTAAATGAAACAGTTTTATATTGACAAATATTTTTTAAATCAATCATGAAATAAATCTGATTTTTTTAAAATACTTATAGAGTAAAAGAATTTGAAAGTGAAAGAACAAGACAAGCGGAAAGGTATATGCTTCCAGACGGGGGATCTTCGCGTATGTTTCTAAACTAAACATTAAATATTAGTGGAAAAAACGTTGTTGATGTTATCTCTTTTTAATTAAAAAAATAAAATACAAACTTAAATCTTGATTTGAGCATGGAAAATATTAAATTCATGGTTTCTACTGCAGACTGTCAAAGTCTTACTTTTGTGTCTGTATTGCTCTTCTTAGATCGTAAAAAAATGGAGTCAGCTTATGCATTCCATATAATAGTTTAAAGTTTCATTTTGGCTAACAAAATAGGATGATTTATTCGCCTACGATTAGTTTAATGAACCTTTATTATTTATCCCGACAAATTCAGCATAATTGATATTTCCCTCATCCAGTTAGATCAGATTAGTACTGTAAATTAATTTTTTTCAGCACCCACGAGGCAATATTTCCCTCTATATATAGCAATATTCTTTTTCATTCTAATCAAACCGTTTTTTTTTTGTATGATATTCTGTAGTACAAAATTTATAAGCCACGGACATAATTTCCTCGTTATACATTAATTATAGGTTAAAAACAATCTTATGAAGAAGTAGTTTTGTTGGGAATCAACTATCATTATT